>RSEF01000003.1:8074776-8131431 GCA_003993805.1 Himantopus leucocephalus
GTCCTTGAGGTCCCTTCCAACCTGGGATTCTATGATTCTATGAAGTTGTATCTTTTCTCACAGATATTCCTGTAGTTTAATCACACATTGTGTTATTCCTGGCTTGCTTCTAGTCCCTTCTATGAGCCTCCAAAGTCTGAGCAGTTAAGATATTAAGGAAGCAATTCTAGTAACTAATCATGGATGTGTAGTGGCATTTTAGACCCCTAGATCCCAGCTGCCACTCCTGAAGGACACGTTTGTCCAATAGGTTCTGCAGATGTCTAAAATCACTTGAAACGGTTAAATACAAGCAACTGAATCCCCTCTCAAATAGCTGTCACATGCTCTAGTAACAACAGGAAATTTGGTCTTTATGCAAGACAGTTTTATGGGACTTACAAGTGAAAGCAGCTATCTGACTTGCCGCTTCTCTGTTTGCTTTTGTGTCACTGGATTGGTGTAGTTGCAAAATGTCATTATACAGAATAAATATCTAGATGGTATTACCTTGTTCTACCTATTAAGCAATAAAATCCCTTCTCTGAATATAGCAGTGGAAACAAGCAATTAGAATAAATTCCTTCCAAAGAATGCTTCTGCAAATGACCTCAGGTCAGGTTTGCCATCCTTAAAGGTTGACAGATGACCTGATGACAGTTTTTCACCATTAGCCTTCAGAACTTACTGAAATCCTGAATACCCATAATGTTGCAATGGAATATGCTGAACAGGCTCTAGTCCCTTCTGGTATCTATAATCTACGGCTGTGCAAGACTCAGCAATGCAGTATTTCATCTACCTCCTTGTGGAATCCTTAAAAATCTATCAAACCAAGCAATTATGAACAGGGAAAAAAATAATCCACATGAACAGAAAATACACTTGTGTGGATAGTTTTATTTTTCTCAGGTCAAGTAGAATCTCTCTTCTGTTAAGCATTGCCTTTTCTTTATATTGCTGGAAAGCCAGACAAGATTAAGGAAGAACAATATCTGCGGTGTACATAAAAAGGAGTTAGCCCTGGTTGGCAATGCAAACATGCCCTCACAGTAAGTTTAAGAGGGTTCTTTCCTGCAGACCGTAGAGTTAGAAAAATGCTTCTGAGCTACAGGTTGCTCAAAGAGAACATTTGCTTATGCAAACAATTATGTGGGCGATTCTGTTTCAATGAGGTTTAAAAGCTGAGTCATAAGACTCTGCAGCACACAGAGATGACAGTTCTAGATGGAGGACATATGTCTGACTTAGCTTTGGTAGGAAGTCTCTATGGGGAACCTCAGCAACATGAAGCAGAGTATCAAGTGTTTGAGAGAGCCTATACTTGCATTGTTGATTAGCATGATACTCTGATATTAGGTCCTTTAGGGATGACATAAGCCATCCTTTAAAACTTACAGAAAACCTGAAGCACCTGTTTTCTTGGAGTTAATATTCCAAATTTATCACTTTCTCCTTCCATATGGAGGGGAACTTTCATAAATGCCTGAATCTAAAAATAATTCCATGAGTTGAGCTTTTTTAAATTGGAGGCTTTACGCAAACTGAATTAGTTTTAGGTTCTCAAATATTAACTCATTGAATGATTTATTCAAAACAAAGATGTCCTTTTTTCCCCAGATGTTTATAGTATTTGAGAAAGGTTTTTAAATGAGCCTTTTAAAATACTGCATTATGTTTCTTGAAGCTTCACTGTGAAGTCTGATGAGAGGAAGAACAGTGATTAATTGTAGTTTGCTGTCTTGCATTCCAAAATAGCAATTTTCCAATTTAAATCTCTTGTATATTTTTGTAAGAGTGTAATTTATATTCTCCCTCCTGTGACTTTCCAAGTTAAGACACAATTTAGATATAATTCCAGAATATTAGAATTGGGGAAAATGAAGCTCTTTCGACTAAATGTTCAAGCAAAGAATGTGTTTTGGGCTATGCCATAAATCATGCTTGTCAGATCCTTCAAAGGGATCATTCTGTACAGTTAGCTTGTCTATTATTTAGAAAGAACAGACACTGAACAAGATAATTCAGTAGTGCTGTATCTGATTCATATATGGTTGTCTCCCTTTAATCTAGGGTTTGAAAGGACTATCTATTTTCAATTTAACTTCAAAATTGTTATTTTTATTACCTCATAATTGCACTGCATGTGCATATTTAGAACCTTTTGGGCTTCTGCACAAAGATGATCTGGGGGTTTGATGATAACTAATGAACCATGTCAACTGAGTGGTGCTGAACTATTATATTCAAGACACATAACTCACCATGAAATTACTGACACTTTAGGTTAGACCATCTCTTGTTCTAAACATTTTTCAGGAAATTTCCTAATGGAAATTTTCTATGAAACCAACAGACTAATTCACAACAGACAATCGAGGATAAGGAAGCAATCTTGCAACATGGACTTGTTCCAGAATTTTACATTTCAAGTTCATCTTTAATAATGTATTAATTCACAAACTCTGCCACTGGACCCTTCATGTCTACACATTACCTATGATCCACTTCCCCACAGAGATTCATTTCAGCNCAAGTTCATCTTTAATAATGTATTAATTCACAAACTCTGCCACTGGACCCTTCATGTCTACACATTACCTATGATCCACTTCCCCACAGAGATTCATTTCAGCAGAAATGTTTGTTTTCAAGTGATTTATCATAAGAAACATCACATTTTATATGGCAGATGGAAAGCTGAATTAATTATTTATAAGAATATATTGTTTAGTGAAATCCAGTTGGACAACCTAAGAATTTAAATATGCAACTATGATTTAAAGCTCTCTGTTTCAAAGGTTTAGAAGATTATTATTTTGATTTCTTAAACCACTACTTATAAACTGAAATATTGATTTGCAAAACAAAATTACCAAGAAAAAGTGGAAAAACCCCACAAGATAAAATAAAAGTAGGAATGTTCTGCATAGGCAGAAGCAAATCATTGTAAAAACAGAGATAGATGAGACTTGAGACAAGCCTGACAGTAGAACTTTACTGAATGGGAAAGATGAGAACAGTAGTACTTACCAGCTGGAAAACTTCAACTGGGAAAATACTGTGGAATATGTGTTAAAAGTATGTATATGATCTGCACTAATAATAATTATGGCAATTGTCCAGGAATTACCATTCAGTTATTCACTTTCTTTAAGAATTAAAGACTTAAAATTTTGTGTATAATTCAAAAATTACACTACGTCTACACTGCCATCTAAAATTGCAGTTACAGCAAGTCAGACACTTGAGTGAATGTCTTGTGATATCAATATACCTGTGGCAATGTATGCTTTGTATACTGGACTACACAGCTTACACAAGCCCATGTGTAAATACAGGTTTGACTCAAGATTCTTGACACCTACAGGGCTTAACAATAACCTCACCAGTTTGTTTAATGCTAGCTAGATATATTTATACCAATTGCAGTCACACCTTTGATTCAGACTCATAAATCCATTTATTATCACTTCAGTCTCAGGTGATTTAAATGCTAAAGCAAAATACAACGGGATGCAAGCACCTGAGCCACATAAAACTTGAAGAATTTTATTCTACAAGCCAATTTTGATAGTTAAATATGTCTAAAGATAAATTAAGAAATGTAAGTAGGATTTTCGCAAATATTTATATACTTATTATTAAAACCAATAGGAGTTAGGTTCTTTTGAAAATCTCACTATGTATCTATAAGCATGTTTAAGTCCATGAGTATATCTATTCCTCTCTCTCCCTCCCCCCCCCTATTAAAAAATAAATTAAAAAATAAAGGAAGACGTGAAGTGATTTCTGTGCCCATTTGGAATGATTCACTTGTGCACGTAATGCTTATTACTTCCTAAGCCCTAAGAAGGCTGTTCCAATGGCTTATAAAAATATTCCTAAAAAGCAAAGATTTTCCTTTGGAAAGACCAAACTGCATCAGATAGTAAACGTTTCAAATTTCATTCCCAGCTCAATATTTTAACTTCTGTTCTGTATAGTCAATTGACTCAATATACATCTTCAGGACTTCATATAAGCATTTCTAAAATGCTGCTAAATGCTACTTTTTTGGTACTTTTAAAAACACTTTTTCATGTTGCCTCTTTCTTCTGTGTAAGAGCCAAGTGTTTTTGTTTAACATAGAAAAAAAAACCCCAAATAAATTCTCTGGTCACTGAATCCTCTTCTTTTTGAACACATCTTCCCTTGTGACACAGGCTGTACCATGAACTCACTTGTTAAAATGCTGGCACTCTGTTATCCACCATAAGCTACTGAAATGCCACTAACTAGTCCATTAGCTTCTGTTCTGTAAATAAAATGTCAATTCTCTGCACCTCCCCATGTTTCTGCTATGCATCTAAGGGGTGCTATGAACCTTTAGCAAAGATATTGGTTGGTTTAGAAAAAGATAGACTGAAATGAGGCAAAGATGTATAATCTGGAGAGTTTGCTTTGACATTTTTAATTTTCGATTAAGTGGGCATATGTATTTGTATCATGAACACATCTAGATTTGAGCAACCATTAGCCACAGAGTGATATCCCTCCAGCAAAAGCATTTGCTTACTGTTTACCTAGGTGTTGTAGCACAAAGCACTGACATCGGAATGTCCTCATCACTATTCTGGGCAAGAGTGGTGAGAGTTCTATTTTTCCTTTCAGCTTAAAAAAAAAAAAAAAAAAGTATATGCACAGGAAAAGCTAATTACAGTGACTAATCAAAGAGAATACTGAAATGTATATTTGTTGGTTGATGGAAACTTAAAATTAAGCAAAAAACCATGGATGATTTGCTGCTAGAAAGCTGCAGAGTATACATCACACTAGCAATTCTGTGCATCTTTTCTGTACTGTTCTAAAATCAATAAATAATGCATTTTCCATTGGATATTACTTTGCAACATAATTTCATACACTGGGAGTTTCTTGATTGTTTATGTCCTCATATAGTAGTGTCAAGTTCAATCCTGTTTGGCACTTTCAGGTGAAACCATAACCCAAAAGAGCTGCCAACACAGGCAAATAGAGGACATCCTTTAAAATAAAGCAGAAAAGCAAAAGGACAACTAGGTAAGCCATATGCATCTAGCAATTAACTCTTTTGGTGAAACCTCAAAAACAGTACAGGAATTTTTCCGTAAAGAACAGTATTTACCTTTATACAGAAATAGATCACCTGTGTGCCTTAACAGATAGCTAGGGGAATATGTTTTTTTTACTTGCACATACTGCTTTTCATCCACACAAGAGATACGTTCACAGGCAGGCGTGTGAGAGTTCACAGCTCTAACAGAGAGAGCCTCCTCATATTTTTGTGTTATCAGTCTGATCTTCCACAGCATTGCATCCAGATCTATATAATGTAACTATAAACTTAAGGATCTGTCACAAGATGCAAAACTTCCATGGTAGATACTGAAGGAAAAAGCAAGTTTTCCTGTACTTGCTACAGCTTTATATCATTAATGAAAAAAGTGTGGGAACAATCTTGCTATTGTATATCAAAAGAGCTTACTGTCTGCTCCTTGATGTGTTTGGATATTAATAAATTCTGAAGTAATAGGTAACTAGACAAACTCTGTAGAGACCTTCAGTGCCTTCTGACCTCAAGGACTTTCTTGATAGTGATAATTAGCTTTAAAGTATTCCTCAGAGATCTTGAGATTCAACACTTAACTATGATGGCTTCTGTACTGCACATGGCAGTTGTTCAGGGCAACTGGGAGACTAGTCCCTGAACAGCTACAACCTACTTTTTGTTTCAATTTGATCAACAGAGTGGTTGCCAGCAAAATCTAACTTATGTATTAGCATAAATATATGGAGATCTGAAAGGGCTGCTATATACAGCACATGTAAATTATTTACATCTAGTCAACCCAAGTGACTGCAGACATTGTAAGAAGCACAGCTGCTGCTGGTGCTACAACCTTGAAGCAGTTTCTTAATGTGAATATTCATTATTACACTCCTGGAAGACTGTAGGGGAAAACATAGTCAATAAAAGTATATTCTGTGTTTTGTAATCAGTAAACAACATAAGCAAAATAGTATGTGGAGGATATAGAGCAGCTGCTCTTTCCAAATGAATGCCTAATTGTGAAATATTTAGATCTCAGCACTATGATTTCCTTAACAATTCTTTTTCTTGTTAGGGTAGATCGGATGGCCTTGTGCTTTATTTAGATTTTCTTTTTTTCTTTTTTCCACTCACAGGGTCTAAAGCAAACAATCATGGGAAAAGGCATTCAGATAACATAATTTAACAATAATCACCTACATTTATACAATGCTTCTTATCCCAGAGCATCCCTAGATATTATAGTTATAGCATATGTGGGAATTACCCACTGATACAGCAAAATATACTTATGGCATAGGTAATTCATTTGCCACTGACACTTTTTGGATTGATGGAGAAACCCATAATATGTGCACCACCATTTGACTCTTTGCCTTCGGACAGAAGAATGGTTGTCCAAGAGCATTGTATTCAGCGAAGTTTACTTCAAAAACTCACCAGTGAACTCCTAAATATTATAAAAGTTAACATCCTATAACTTAAGACTTGTAGTCAAGAACTGGTTCTGACATAAAGCATGTATGGAAACAAGATTTCCTTGCACAGATGCAACTCCGTAATTGCGGCTCTGCACAGGTAGATTCTTAAACCAATGTGTAGTCACAATAGGGCTGCTAGCTACCAATACACGTTTGCTTTTATATAGCAGCTGGCACAATCTGCTCTATGATGAAAACTCTCGCTCTTAGAACTTACTATGCCTTTGAACATCCCAAAGAGTCTGCATTCATAAATAGAGCGGCCACAGGTCTAGACTTTTTAATAGCTTCATTCTTGTTCATTTCATATTATTCTTCAGGAAAAGATCTGATCTATTTGAATTATACTGACTCTGTCACAAGCAACAAATACAAGCAGTTTTATCAGCATAACAAAATAAACCAGATAAATTTTACTGCTTCCAATAACTTCTTAAAGCCTCTATGTGAATAAAAAAGTACTACTATTTCCAAACCCACCTTTTATTTTCAGAAAATTCATTATAGTGTTTAAACAATTTTTTATAGACCTGAATGAGAGTGCCTACACATCCCATAGACAAATTAGAAACACAATCTTTCAGCAGAAAATATTAGGGTGTATATCCTATTATTATTCCAAAAAGGGAAATTTACCTATATAACTTCAGCTATTGCAGTGATAAAGAATTTTTATTTATACTTGTAGAATGGAATGAGATTCCTTCACATTCTAAAATATGGAATTTGGAAAGTGTCATATATATGGTGCTAACTGCTGTGTAAATCTTCCCAGCTGAAAAGGCAAAGTCTGCACTGCAAGTAAATGTTGATATTCACCATGAGAAAACTGGAATGAAGTGTTTGAACATCTAAAAATCATCTGATCTCAAAGTACAACCACCTTCAGGCTGGTTTTTACTGAATTAGATCATTAGCTTTAATTTATAAGGAATCAGCAGCTATTGTCATCAGAGATGACATTCTGAAAGACAATCATAGTTCTCATATTATTAACATTACCAGGAACTTCTTTCATAATGCAGTGTCAATGGATGTTTACTGGTCATCTCTTCGCACTGCTGATTCACCTGGATACAGCTTTGTGATCACACTTTCAGGTTCTTGCCACTTTGCCCTCCTAAGTATTATCTATCTACAAAGGTTAAGAAATTAGTATATCCAAAGCCATGATTTCTCAGTGCCAGTTGACAATAGACTCATATTCTGACAATCTATACTGTACTTTCTACGCAAAGTGTTTGCAAAGAATAACAGAAGGACACAGATATAACATAAGACAGGAAGGAGGGGGGTGGGTGGGGCTACAAACAAGTCAACTAATTGTTCTGGATCAAGTTTTAGTTTTTCCTGTACTTCTTAAATGCTTCAGGTAAACTTCCACATTGTATGAATTGTAATACAGTTGACAGTCACTTTCTCCTTTCCATTCAGTAGACACGTTGAGTGTCACCTTCTGGATCTTCGAAAGTCAATTGTGCAAAACCACTGCTCTCCCCATCCTACTGGGAGTTACTTTTTGTCTAGCATTATCCATTCTGCACTAGACACTTGTTCCAAATGCAGCTTCTGACCTGCACTAGGAATAAAGCCACATTCATAGTCATCCAGAAACATGTTAACAGCATGACGTGTTTCACACGCAGCAGGCTTTACATGCTACTGAGGTACAATGCCAGATGTTCCGATAGATATTTAATGACTATGATGTTTCACTTATATTTATTTAGCCATTGAAGGGAATTAGTATTATAGATGATTTGCAAATTTTTAGAGCACATCAAATGCTGTTTTTCTTCATTTTTTTGCTACTAAATGATAGCAGCATGGAATATTTGATATAGCTTTAAATCTGCTGTATCTTAAAACATAACAGAGGAATTAAAAATTAATAAATAATGGAGTTGTCTTGCCTTGACAAAGAAATACATAGTAGCTCTCCTTTTTCTTTGCTTTAATTTTAAAGAGAATAAATGCTCCAAGGCATAGGTATCATAAGAAAACTGCTGGATTAAAACCGGAAAGGCTAGTCAGCCTGAATCTTCTATAATGAGTTTCTAGAGGCAACAGAGGCCTTTCACGTTTTCTATCCTTACAGTTACTATGCCATTTGGGAGGTGAGGGGTGGGAATTCAAACATTTCACGCATGTTTTCCTGGGGGAACATGTCCAGAAAACTAGAAACACTTCTTTATAATGTGCAACTTTACACACACAATTCATATCCTTTTGCTTGTTTGTTTAAAACCCTAGTGATAATGTTTTTAGGATTTACTTCAAGAGCTTGGAAAGTCCATATTTCAATAAGCAAAAAAACCAGTTATTTTGTACCTACACCCAAGTAAAGCCACAGCTACATTTGTTTCCTGAACCTTTTCAAAAGAATATTAACGGATCTCTACAAGCAATAAATATTTTTCAATAACAATGAAGGATAATCTGTTGAAAGATGTGATTTTAACTATTTTAATTCCCTTTACTAACATAAAACAAATATTTAATTATAACAAATGGCTAATCTGTTCCCTCTTTTTTGTCTTAGCTTTATGTCCTTTGTTTTAGAATTTTCATTTACTGAATAATAGTTTTTAGCTACCTTTTGTTATCAGCAACTATCCTTCTATTATCTGCCTTTTTTTAAATCTTCTATACTTGCTGTTCCTTTTCCCTCCCTTAATTTGCACCTTGCCTATCCCCACTTTTCCTTCTCCATAGAGCTTGTTGTCTAATCTGTTCTATAGAAACTTTCTCTGTAGGATTTCTAAGTCCTCATTTTCAGCCAGATGTTCTAAGCATATGCCAAGGTGCCTTGTGATTCAAGGCTTTACAAACGTTAAAGAATTAAAATTCTCCTAACACTCCTTTGGCACAGATTATTATGGAGAAACAGAAGCTGAGAGGTTCTAACCTTCAAAATAAACCAAAGGATCCCTACAAAGGCAGCACTGGAGTTTAACCAAGCCTTTGTTATTACGCTTTCACAGTTAAATAGGTAATAAATACAGAAAAGAAAGGAAGACCTTTTTGATACAACTTGACTAATCAGAGATAATCTGGGTCAAAAGCACATGAAATGCAAAGCAAAAATGCACTTGAGCATCAGTGCAGAAATGCAAGGTATACGAAATGTCAAAAGGACTAGATGTGACTGTGATCAGGATCTAGTCAGCATTAAATATAACTTTGTCAGATTTGTCTAAGTTAACTATCACTACAGACGGGTCCCGTTTATGTAGGGGAAATCAGAAAGGAAATAGAGGTAAAGCGGTCATGACATATGCAGTGTCTTCAGACTCAGAGTAAGCTAAATAGTAATAAATAGGGCATCAGTGAGGTTTTTTTTAAGGCTACACACAAAGAAGAAAACATGAAAAGCACTCCATGGTTAGAAGAAAGTGAATTAAACACATGGAAGCATCTTTGAAGTATATGGAACTACAAGTTTGTATATGGACTGGGCATTCTGATGGCTCAGATCCATCTCAAGTTCCAAATTCTCCCTAGATGGAAGAAAGCTACACTGTAAAGGCTTAATCCTGTTTCTTATTGATGAATATGACAGCTCCTCATGAGTACATTTTTACCAGCTAGGAAAACCTTGACAAAAAACTTCAACTTTACTTACAGAGAGATACGCAACGCATAAAAAATAATGTAGGATTTAGGCTTAATGAAGAGAAAGAAATTTATTTTAAATCTAGATGGAGCCTCAAGTATAATAAAATTTGAATTTAATAAAAGAATAAAATTTGGAGAAATAATTCAGAAGAAAATGTAATTGTGACCCCATTTTTTAATAAAAATTTTTCTTTTTTCATAGCTATTTACAGCTGCCAATTTAGCAGGGTCATTCAAGATGCAGGTTGTTTCACTAAAATAATAAACTAAGAAAAGAAGACACTGATGTAAGATTGTTTAAGATACAGGTTGGCTGAATCTCTCTGCAATTAATGAATGAATTAATTAAACTTGACAAAAATCAAAAAGCAACAGACAGCTTTTCCAAGAAGCAGTCCCAATTTAGCAGATTACTATAACCCAAAGACCATTTAAGGCTACCTGAAAACTAACTGGCCAAAAGGAAACATTTACACCACTGAGATTGAGACACGTACATCTCTGCTTTGGTTACAGTCTACAAGCACATTCGAGTAAGTTAAGCACAACTTTAATTAGGGAGTTAAAGTTCATTGGAACAGAAACTCATCAAACCTGTGGAATCCACTACTTATTTTTACACAGGATTTACTCACCCACAAATTAACGGTACCATGCAAGGTACTGTAATGGAATTATTATAGCGCAATGTGAGTTGTTGCTGTTAGATGTTGCACATCTAAGATGAGTGTGTTCGTGCATCAGATACGGTCTGAGCTCTAAATTTTGTCCAGGTTTCCTGGCTCTGGGCTTTAGGTTAACTCTTTCTTTAACTCCAATTTGGAATAAAAAAAAAATATAAAAATCTCAGTTGATAATTTCTCAGACCAATCAGCATCTAATTAACAGCCTGGACGGAAACACAGAAAAACTGTACTACACAGTGAAATAGAATGCCCCAAGAATTTCTAAATATGATCCTGTTTTCAGGTTTTTTGGTATAGTTTTTTCACAGCAAAGTTGTTTCAGAACAAACTTCATTGTTTTTGCACTGAGAAATGCCTCCCAGCCATGTTCACCTTTAATTACAGTAATTTCTTATTCAGATTGATGCTTTCTCTAAATGGCAAATTCTTACTTTGAGTGACGAGTGATTTTGAGTAATTGAGTGATTGCAATACTGTTCTCAAATTCCCTATACAAGGTTGTTTTTCCATTTGTCTTCTTTCTTATCTATGCACTAAAGAAAACAGAAACTAGATTAAGGATTTCAGTTTTGGCACTTTTTTCATTTCCATAAAAGATATTCCTTATGAATATTATGGATCTTGGGAGCTATACTTCAGATCTTTACATGAATGCTTTTAAGAAACTCACAAATAAAGTAAGAATGTGTTCATTTTCTCCAGAGCGCGTGAACATCGCCTGATTTCTTTAACATCTTAAGTCAGATAGCTGGGGATGTATCTAATAAGGACTCCTTAGAGAGAAACTTGTATCTATCACTTCTCAGATGTGTAGTGCCAAGAAGACGGAAAGAGACCACACAGCTGTTTAAATGCTACTATGGTATGTGCTTAGAAGTACTTGTGCCACATCCGCTGCCTGAAATAAGTGGCTATCTGCTCTGTGCTGTCAAACTGAAGTGGTTTTGGACACATCCAGAAACATGATTTTAAGTATGCTACACTGTGCTTTAACTGGTGTATCGCTGAAGGCCTCCCATTTGCAGTTTCAGCCTGCCTCTTCTCTGCAACCTTCCAGCTACGCACCCTGAGGCTAAACTCTGGACGTGGCTTTGCCTGGTCTCCCAATCACGTGTCCATGCAGCCTTGTGCTGTGCACTTTACACCATTTTTCTGTCATAGTGCCTGAGACAGCAATTCTTTTCCATGTCTAAATCATACTGTTTCTCCCTTGCCTCCTCACCCTGTCACCCCGCAGCTTCAGTTTCTAGCTCTGCACTAAGATTCCCACCACAACCCCATACTCCTGTGAGCTTCTAGACTGTTAAGTGAGTCTATATTAGCACTAGCAATGGAAGTGAATAACAGCCATTCTAATATCTCATAAATGTTACCCAAAAACAGGTGTGTACAAGGCTTCGCAGTCAATTAGTGTGCAATACATTCTAATTAAGCAAATTCCAATCACAATCAAAATGGCAAGAGCGCCATCAAACAAAGATCAGCAAGAAGAAGATTGAGCAGGTGTTGATGAAAGGTATCATCTGCCTGAGGAGAAAAATGGTCTTGGTTGCCAACATTACTGTGATTCCCTGCTGTGCGGAACAGGATGCCCAGGAGAGGATGCTCACCTAGGGGCACCCACCACTTCTCTTCCAAGCTGGCCACTAGAGAATTTTCCTTTCTCTCTCTCTGCCTGTTTTTTTCCTGTTCACTATTTGTGAAACTGTGAAAACCCGAAGCAACTATGCACCTTTTCTTCTTTAGTTTATTACACCAACCCCTAAAATACATAAATTATTTCTTCTTCATCTGCTACTTAGGAGCTATTGTCTACTTCATGTTTTCTGCAGGGTGGATTTAGAAGGTCTCAGAAAACAAAAGGGTAAGATTTGTACTAAAAGAACACATTCAGGTGGGTAAATTCACGTTTCCTTGAGTTCCAAACCCAAGCAGAAATGTCGCATGGCTGTAATGACATCAGAGAACACAGTGGTGACAAGAGCTGCTCTATGGAGTGCTATGAGACACTAGAAGAACAAATCACCTTATTTCAGTATTTGTATGATCAGGACTCCTTTGGAAGCCAGTTTATTGCCCTTTGTAGGGTTTGCCCTCTGTGGCATCTTTCAAGATAGGGACATTGGCTCCTTTTTGTGGCAATGACCTTCTGGGGTGACTATCTTGGTTGATGTCTTTTATGAAAAAAAACCCAACCAATCGGGAAAACTCTCCCAAAAGCAGGTGTTTTATCTTTTTTTATTCATAGGTTGTTCTCAAACTTATTACCTCAAATTTTAACACTTAGACCCAAAAGATATTGGTAATAAGACAACAGAGTGTGGGGGTTTTTCACAGTTGGTTGTCTAGTTGTTCCTTTTTAAAACTAAGTGGAAGAAGGGAAAGATAAAAGAAAGGAAAATCAGTTATTCTTTCTCTCATGTGAACGCAGCCATGGGAAACTGTGCTCCACAGGTCATGAGTCTTAAATTACAAAGGTTAAAGGCTGGTTCCAGTAACCTCGCATCAGAGGACATGCCTGCACTTTTCAATTTGTATTCTTCCCTCAGTTTACAAAAAGCTGCCTGAGAGCAACGGTGTCCTTTGATCTCCCCAAAAGTCACTTGTCTCTAGGGAGGGACACCATATGTATTGTCATGTCTTTGTTCCTTTCCCAGCATCTTGCTGTTTTGGTCTTTCAGTTGTTTCCAATCCATCTTTAAGAGATACATAGAAACATGTTCTTCCTAACCAGCTCAGCAAGCCGCCCTGTCTGGAAAACATGGAAAGTGTCTCTAAAATGGCTTTTTAACAAGTTTCACAAGGATGCAAAATTACCTAAAGTGATGCTGTAGATGGTCAGATGTAGCTATCCACAACAGGCACCTGGAACTAACATGCAACTGCCTCAAGCTAGGGAAAGCAAATTTGAGAGTAAAGCATCTCTTGGAGAGCAATTGCTCGTGTGTGTTCCCACTGTGAGAGATCCACATTTGTGAAACGCAGAATCTTGGCAGGCAACCCCTTGATGTGCAGAAATTTGCAAATCAATTTTCCCATCCTTACCAGAGAGCACTAAGGCTGCAATTGTACCCTGATAATCATAGCTGCTGAATTCTAAGCAAAATGAAATTTCAGCACAGAGTTAATACTGCTAAATGCTAAAATGTTTAACACAAAAAGCATTTAATTAAAATACCCAGAACTTTTGTAGCTAAAGTGTCAACCTTTGGTATGTTAGAAACCCAAAGCCAGGATTATTGGAAGTTGTAAACAGGGATTAAACAGTGTGAAGATCTGGCATTATTCTGATAAAGACCGCAAAACACAGCAGTGCTCTTCCCGCCAGCCCCCCTCACCAAGATGCAAAATTAGAATAACTGAGACTACATACCCTTCCCTTACATATCTCTCTTTAGCTACCTCAACTGCTTAAGAAACAAAAGCTTACCCATGAATAAATGTAAAAATAGCTTTTAAATTTCAATATTTCCTGTTGTTACACTCAGCTACTCAGCTTTTAAGCTCTCACCAGAAGCATCTAATATCTGGCCCATAGTGAAAAGTGGATGAGATGGATCTTGGGTTTATCCTAACATGGTAAAGCCTCTGGTCTAATTATGACACTGAGATCAAAATGAGAAAAAATTCAGAGCAGAATAATGTAAAACTGAGCGTGTTGTGAAAGATTCTGAAATGGCATAGCTAGCTAAAAGCATTGCTTAAAAAGTAAGTTTTCCTGGCCTCAACACAAGTTACTCTCAGCATCTTTCTACAATTTAGAAACAGTTAGGAAAAGAGCAAGATATTAATTACACAAACTGTGTATTACTGTTTGCTGCACATGATACTGAAATTTCTCACTGTCACAAACACAATCCTAGCTATTGATATGAATTTGACCAATCAAGTCATCTGAAAATTCTGGCTATCTGAACAAACTTTGCTGCATGTGATGGACAGAATCTCATCCCTGCACTTGCATGGTCATCTGATGTGGGAAATTATCTATTTTCAAGCTAATACTAAAATATCAATAGAAAGCACCACCCTCTTGAGATGCTCATCCTCTCCAAAATGGCAATTAAAATAGTTTTGTATTACCTTTGTAGCATTAAGCTTCTCTGATGAGCGACACAGCCACAGATTACAAGTGTAAAGGAATACAATGGAATGGAAATTGCTTATTCAAAATCTGAATGGAGCTACAGCTTTTTGCATGAGATTATAAGGTTCACAGAGGGACCACAGACTTCTGNGGGGGGGGGGGGGGGGGGGAATCGAATTTTAAAATAGTTGAATAGTTCTTTTTCCATCTTGGATTTCTGGCACCTTGAAACCTTTTATAAGATATGCTTCTCCTACCCAATCCTTATTCATTTCTAATGGTCTTCCCACAAAGTGCTACCTACTGCCTCCTATTATTCTTTTTTTTCTTTCAATTTAACTGTTTTCCAAATTTTATCCAACGGTAACTTCATGGAAGATAAGCAACTAATGATCAATTTTTAAAAGATTACAGGGCTTAAGTTTTTGAGACAGGACACAATAGTACGTAGTATGTAATTTTATCTGTGAGACGTCCATTTTCTATCATTAAACTACACTATATAAACGAAAAAAGTACACTGTAAGTACAGTTATTTCGTCAAACAAAATACTCAAGGAATTTTAAGGAGAGAAAAGAGTGCAAAATCACATGCTATAAGGCTCTAACCATGCAGGAAAAACAAAACCAAACCCTCTTAGAATATTGTTTTAGTTATGGAGTGGTAGTTGTAGAATGTCTGAATGCATACAGGCACTAACTTCCTAATGATTAGCACAGTTGCATTGACAGGCTCGGCTGCGGAATCACAAAGCAAACATAAATTGCAGCAAATTAGCAGAAGATTTTTTTTCTTTAAAGAAAAAACTTTAATGGATGTTTTGCCTGAGGAGCTTATTTTGATGTCTTCTCAGTAGACGAGACTGCACTGCCAGGAACCACAGAAGCATACAGTAAATTTAATAATGGCCCTATGCCACACCATGGTTTATACAGCAGATCCACATTCGGGTACAGGCTCTGCACATTCAGCCCAGGAAACTAAAACTAAGCACATCAGAGCAATGAAGGCCTTGGTTTCGTTAGGCAGCGATAGTACTCATGGCTGCCTACAAAGATACCTGCCTCTTTAGAAATCCATCTTACTCCCAATGAATTTAAGACAGCTTTATGAATACATTCAATCTCAGTAGATTTTAGCCCGTAAACAAAATGACTGAAGTATGCCAAAAGGAAAAGGCGATTGGAAAACATTTTTTTTTAAAAAAAGATAAAAATTAACAACATGTAATATCAAGAGGATTTTTTACTACGTCTGATTGATCACCATATTCATCTCTCCCAATTTAAACAGATACAATGAAACAACAGCTACATGTTGCAAAGACAGGAAAAAAAGCCCTGCCAGGAATACAAATACCAAAGTATGCCATTCAAATTACAATTGGCAATAATTGCCAGTCTCCGTTCTGCAACATTTTAATTTACTCATGGCAAACTGACATTCAGATAGGTAAAAAATTATTTCCTACTTTTAAAAACATCAAAGAAATTGCTTCCAGTCTGATTTTTACAATTGACTATCTGCAGCATAAACACAGGGCAAATACCAGCACTGAAAAGAAACAGTTTTCAGAGGTGATACTTAATCATGATAGCCACAGCATCGCTGCATGCTTATTTCACTGTCTGCAGAATTGACACATATGTTCTCATGAATAAATTCATTAATATCTGTCTCAAACATTAACAGGAACGGGCAGCATGCTACAGAAACATATTCATTTGGGATGCTATAGAACCTTTCAGGAAAAAGTGCACATAAAACAGGCATTGAAGATGAATAATTATTTTGTTATTATCACCTTTTTCTAATGCATCTATCATCCATGAACTCAGATCCCAAATGTCATAGTATACTCAAAGTTTTTCACCGAGGTATGAAATATTGCTGTTAGTTTGGAGTGGACAAAATTGTTCATTGTTATGTTAATGCTGACATATCCTTTACGTGTTTGACAGATTTTCCTTGAAAAGTTACACTCCTCAGTCTGCTGGCTAACACAATGGTCTGGATGGCAGAAATCACCTTCTGTATACAATACTGCAATAGCTTAGATGAACAGTTTGTTTATTTGTGTTCCACTTAGGCCCAATAGGAATGAATCCCAACCTAATTCTACCTATGCTGGCAGAAAAGCCATCGTGGGTAGTGAACAGGGGACACATTGCCACCGGAGTGCATCTGAGAATCCCAGCAATTATCCAGGTCGATACCGTCAGAACCAGGAGAAAACTTTAGATCTCTTTTTTGGGTCCACACTCTTCTTCATTTGTCTTGCTGGGGGCAGAGGGGACATTTCCTGTTCTGACAGCACTATGGCATTCTGTCTTCTTAAGGTAATTACTCTGGCTGTCTGTAGACGTACTGGATTTTGACTTAAGGCCCTTTTATGCCACTCCAAGAGGAAAAAAAATAAAGGCCTTAAAGTGCTTGAAAACAGCCTCAAGTCCAGTCATAAATAACTACAGAGAACTACTACCTAAATGTTTACTAAGCTGAGGGAAGAGATAAATCACGTTATATCTAAATGGAATAAAAATACTAATAAATAGAAGTTTTACAGCACAGATGGCAATAGAAACAAATATCATTGCAAATGTTTTCCTTTTAAAAGCTGATTTAAACTGAACATAAATGATGACATGATCATATTTTAAGGACAAGTGTAGGTTAAATAATTTATACATTAAATAGCTGAGCCTTGGCAAAAAATGAGGCAGCCTGGACAGGAATGTGTATTCTTCATGATTATTAAACATTTTTATTTCTATCTATGGCAGAGTGATATGATGGCTAACGATTTTATGTTACTCTCTGCAAAAGTGAAAAATGTATATTTTTTTTATAACTGCAGTAATTTTATTACTACAGTGAGATTTAGGTGAGATTTTATACTAAAAAGCACCAGCAATATGCAACGACTACTGAGAATACACTGGAGTGGATTACCATGGTTCCCCTTTGTGCATTGGCAGCACACAACCAAGATCATAATTATGGGATTTCCACCACCTGCCAACTTGAAGAACTAAACCACATGCTCCCACATAATAATAAAGAATTCTAAGATTAAAAAGCAAATGAAGGTTAAATCCTAAAGGTCTTCAGGGATCTCTGAGCTATGTATTTCTCCTGTACTCTTATCATTTTTACTTGCCCACAAAGATGAAGGCTCTTCCCAGTTAAACAAATCCATCCAATGAAATGCCTGCATTTTCACACAACTGCTTGAAAACAGAACGTCTGCAACGTGCAAACTCATATTAAACCTCATCTTTGGATTTATGGCTTTGTCATCTTGAAGCAGGAAAAAAAAAAAATAGACAAATGGTTCACACTGTCAAAAAACCAGAAACTCAGCCGAGAATTTTAGAAGACACCTTAATGTGAAAAGCAGATTACTGGTATATACGTAAGACAGAAAATTTGTTTCCAAAATGCCCTTATTGGTCCATGATTAAATTTCCCATCCCTACTTCTTTTAAAAACTACAATTATATTTTAATAGAGTAATGAAAAAACAATTTCTTCAGAATCACATACAGTGATATGAAGGAATAATTATAAATTATCTTTGAGAGTATATTAATCTAGAAATTTTTGTCTTCATATGAGACCATTTTTATACCCGTTCACATTTTCACTCACATAAACATATATATTAAATTTAATTTCAGAGTATTTACATGGGGGAACTAGTATTTGCGGGTATACGGTTGCTTCTCAATAGTCTATATTTCAGTTTAAATAAACTTAAAAGTGAAGGAGATTGTGTACAGATATACTATGGAGTTTCTCCCTCATACTTTCTATTATTCTTAAAAATTAGCAGCCCTTAGCCACTTAGTACTTAAAAATCACTTAGAACTCTACTTCAGACTACTCAGTATTGCTGGAATTTATGACCCAAGGCTGTACAACTGCCAACACTTATATGCAATGTTATCATTCCCTACAGCCTTCTTTCTTATGCTTTCCAGTTTTAAGAACTATTTAAAATACAACTCCACCAATATTTACACATCAATAACTTACTGTGCACAAACTGAGCAAGACTACTGTCTGGTCCCAGCATCCCCTCACCATAGTAATTATTTCTGGCATATCAATCTAAAGATGTAGTTCCACAAGATCTTAGCTTAGGATGCAGAGCTGGCCTAAGAAGTTTACGAACCTGAAATTTGCTCCCACTTGGTCCCTCCACAGCCACCGCAGTTGTGCTGGTGATGCTGAATTACATGACATGACTTAAAAATATCTGTGCCATCCCCACTTCCACTGATACCTCCCAGAAGGTACATGGGATCAGCAGTTTAAAGAAAATTTAAAAAAAAAAAAAAGAATAGAATTCCCGTCTTTGGAAAGTTTCTATGTAGGTTTACATTAGCAGGGTGTTATGGGAACTTTATGTTGCTACTTAGGATGCTGCTCCTGCTCTAAACATAGAGAAGACCCTTCAGTAATGACTTTCAAAACTGACCTTTTCCAAAGCACTTAACTCAACAATTCTTTTTAAAACATTGTAACTGCTACACAACCTTAATTCTGACTTCCTAGAGGATGGGGCTGAGAAACAAGTTGGAGCAATTCCTTAGATGACTACAAGCTTTTCCCTGTTGTCTGGCATACAGTATCATCCACAGGAAAAGGTTAATCTTCAGTAAAAATATCATCTTTCGGCCCTGTGCATTTGTTGGGGGTACAGAAGCTTTCTTTGAAGTTGGCTGTCATCCCAGTAAAGCTGCATTAAGTAGTTCAAATTAAACATCACTAGTAATACACGTTGGTAGTAAGTAGAGGCAAGAAAGATAAAAGCTTTGTGGTAGAATTTCAAGGAAAAATAGGATTATGTTTGCTCAGTAACATCTTCCCAAAATTTTGATTTTGAAAAGTTTTCAGGCCTCAGTTGTACAGAAATTAAATCTACACCGTTCTGAAAGTATTTGAACTTGATCTGACATGCCATTACTGGTCCAGCAAATTTGGAAACATTTTTCATTTATTCCTGGTAGTGCTTTCAATTACAGAGATACTATCATTTTGAATATTTTCCCTCTATAAAGACTTCCCCCCTCAGGGATTACAGAAAGAAGTCTATTAAAATGCGTCCGCATTCTTTTAGCGGACAAAAAAGAAAAAAAAAATAGAAGATTGAATAAACCAGGAAAGATTGAAGCTCAACACTAAAGCAGAACTTGGCCAAAGAGAGCAAGGAGGCAGGAGAACATCACCCAATAGATATCCAAATAGCCCCTTGAACATCCTCTTCTTTGACTTTGGGATTCTGGCTAAAATTAGAGGATTTTTCATATTTGTCCAAGGTTTTCAGATATCCAGCAACCTGGCTGAAGTGCTGGATCCTTAGGAATCTCAAACTTGTCCCCTGCCCATATGCATTTCAGGACTTTGTGTGTACCAAGCCTGATATTTCTGAGCAGTCTTGAACCCTTTGTGAAGGAGCTATACAGATGTGTTGTACATGCACAGTAAATCTGTCATTTCTGAGAATGTGTCCAATTTACTGCTCATGCAAAACAGAAGTATACTTGTGCAGGGCTTTTGACATTTCCCAGAAATACTGGGTAACTGCTGTATATATGCTGTACAGCATACAACTGCTTAGAGGAGAAACAAAGCAGAGGGCCTTTAATGACAAGTATACTTCTACGGTGCAGGTAATGGTGAAAGACTAAGGAGGCCCTTCAGCTCCTCCTGATGTGCTGAAGGTTTGTGGTGCTTCTGATTCTCTTCAGGGGAGTTCTGGCCCAGAGTCAAAACCAGAGATATGAGTTGGCTATAAAACTAGTTCAAATATGTGACAGCCACTGTGATTACAGGTTATGAAGTTACAGGAAAAGGCTATTTTCGGTAAGCACCAAATAACATCGGTATTTAAAGCAAACAAATTAACATGAGCAAAGATATGACCATCTGCCACTTACAGAATCAGTGGTTAAAAAAAAAAAAAATCAACTTTCTGATGAATTTTTGACTAGACAGGAAAGCCAACCTTCAATTACTACTGGACCAGAAGAAAATTCATGACCATAATCAACCTGAGCCCAGGCTAACATGTTCTGGTGATCCAGAAGATGGCACAAAGAAAAAAAAAAAAAAAAAGAAGGAGAGTAGAAAGAATTTCAAGCAATTTCAAAAACTCTGGGTTTAATTTCAAGAACTGGGTTTAATAGTTGAGGGAGAGGGAAAATATTATGACCATATATGATGACTTTAGATTTCAACATATTTAAATTAGTCATTCAACTAGTGATTTGAGACTTGAATTGTAACTGAATTTCGGTTTTCTGGTAGCAAGCATCTGTCCTGGCCTTATTTCAGGATGCATATGTACACCTCTGTTCCCCAGCACAGAGCAACATTTGTATTGTACAAGTGATCAAAAACCTGATATTTAGAGGGACTGAGTGCTTTCAGCTCCTATTTTTAGGATCTCTGGATAGGACGTGGTGGTCCTCCACAGCTGATACTTTGAAGCAGCAGTAAGTTCCCAAACTCAAAGTACTCTGACCTCTCTGTGAAATATTTAATATAATCCAAATATCAGACCATTGATCTGATTAGAAGTTTTCTTAAGATTTACACTGTTTAAAAGGGAGATAATTTTAAAACAACAAACATGCTATAGGGAAGACTTCCTTATACGGTAAAGCACAGTCAGAGCTTAAGATGATTTGCAAATGGTATCTGTAAATATTAATGCACTTTGACATTGAATACTGCATATCATACATTTTAAGTGGGTTTTTTTAAGTGTGAATGTTTACAGTGAAATGATGTGCTTCTTCATATGTCTGTTTTCAATTCAAAGTATGGCTTCATTACAAAGAGTGATAGCATAAAGCTTAGCAGCGTGAACATTCCTCCAGAATTAGCACCAAATTGACAAGCATCCTTAACACAGCCTTTAAATTGGGTTTGTGGGCACCAAACAGCTTCATGAGCATTAGCTGTTCTTCACCCTCTTTTCTAGAGTTCCAACTTTTCAGTAGCCAAGCTGGGTATTGACTGCTTTTAATATGGAGTCGTTTTCCCCAAGCTGGAACTTCATTTTGTGGTTGCCTTCTCTAAGCTACTAGAAACTAAAACCTTGTAAAATTCCTTCAAGCCCTAGGAGCACTGCTTCCAGCAATATTTTTTCATGCTGTTATTACTGACTCTGTTACCTTCTTTCATAATTTCCTAAAATACCTAAGCAGAAAATAGCTATGAAAACTTCCAAACACAACATCAGTATACAAGATTCATAAGCCTAAGTCAAAATGACATATTAAAGTATCTTAAACATCACATGTGACATTGAGAGAATAAGTGTGCTTATGGATGTATGTGCTAAGAAAAACACGGAAATCTCATTCGGATTAACTGCTGGTTAGGTGGACCTGGCAGGCCAAAAGCAGTCAAAAACAGGTACAATATCCATCCTGTAGCATGGAAACAAAATCATGAAAGCTGCAAAAATATCTGTATAATGTACCCTTCACTGTGCCTTGCCATTACTGCAGCATATGCTTCCATTCTCGGCTTCTGAGGAGTTACATAGATGTTAAATTTGGACTCCAGAACACCTTGATTTACCCATAAAAGATTCAGGTCATTTTGTTTACTCTGCTTTTAATAGAAAAGTTTTCTTTGCCTCAATTTTCTGCAGGACCTGGCAAAAATGAACACACAGAGGCTCAGAAGATGGTATCAAGCTACCAACGAAATCTTATTTTGCAATAAGTATACGAGTTGCTCATGTGTATGTAGTTACTTTGAATCTAACCTACCTATCTGTCAAGCCAGAATACATGCTGAGGAAGATCAGGTTGCCTTAGTAACCTGAGTCCAGTTGTACTGACTTCAGAAAGACTGAGTAATTTTATCTTCCTGAAGCACCACTGTGCATCATTGTGCCATTGTACTTAAATATCTTGCACGTAAAATAGATATATATTACCAAACTCCCCATATACACTTTGAGCTATTCTCCTGCTATGGGTTATAGAAGACACTGCTTAGGAAAGCTTTTTCTTCTTCCTTCTTACCATTTGTGACCCTTACAGCTGTCATCTATTAAAAAACCTAGCACTTACTCATTGCTCTTTTTTTGGTTTTGTTGGAGAGGAACGACTGACACCATTACAGAACTAAAACTTCTGCTCCAGCTGTGCCATGTATATTGATTAGTCTTGTTCAGAAAACTACTAGTTACCTAAAATTGATTTTAATATATGATATTGTTGGAACATCCAGAGAAATCTGTGAGAAAGAACAGTGACAGCACTCGTCCAGTATGCTTATTACTGTGAATAGCTTTTGGCTACACAAATTTCAGACCTGGATTGTACATAGTATGCTATTAAACTGTAATAATTGAAAGTTCTAGAGAAAGGAATCTAACGATACCCAACAGAACAATTTTAGTTCCATGAGAATATATTTAATTAACCCTTAATCATTTTCACCTTTATGACACTAGAAACACTTCTAGGATTTGATTTACAAAATTATTATGCCATTAATAAGAGAAAGATATTATTGACATACCAAAATCCAATTTAATTACTCCCTTGATTCCTCCAGAGGCAGAGAGAAGCTTGCAATTTTCTGACACTATGTTCCATTTTTAATATTGTGAAACAGAAAATAATTCCAAGTAGGCTAGAAATGTTGCATAATTGCTTCTATCTGAGCTACAAGCACAATTGTAACAATGTATTCTGGCTACCTTGAAAGTTCCTTTTTGGTTTTCTCCGCATCAAGTATCCCACTTAAAACTTTCCTTATCACTGCTTGTTATAAGTATTCTCACATGTAAGAGCTTCTACAATCAGTCAAACAACTTTCTATTCTTTTCATTTTTTAAACGGATAGTTTATAATGTATTTAAGAAAACGGAAATTACTTAACTATTTTAGGAACTGATAGCTCATCTAATCGACTACTCCAGAATTTGTTTGTAAACAAGAAAAAAATTCTAAAAGTTGTTTTCAGACTGTCAACAAAAGCATGCCTGTTAACTTACATAATTAATAGACTGATATATCTTAATGAAAGGCCAAAATTTACATACTACAAAATCCACATGAAAGAGGAGGAAAAAAACCTAATAGAGGTGGCCCACCTAAAACCTTGAAAAAATGTTGTCATCTGTGCATCATGCTCCATAGTTCTGGCTGGAGCAACATGTGCTCCCATACAACATCACAGGAGCCTGACAACTCAAGGTGCAGTCTATCCTGATTAGGGTTCCAATAAAAACAAAAGTAATCTTGGTCCACAGCCATGGCTCACAGGCAACTCTTCTCGCTTTCCTTGCTCTTTTCACAGTTTTTCTAATTCTCCTAAACACCTCAAGATTTCTGCGTTTTCAAGACTGCGTGCGTGAAGTCCTACTTCCTTTGAAGTTTACACAAATTAGGCCACTGATATTTGTCACCAGAAATTCCAGATATTCATTATAGAGAGATATTGGATAAGATAAGCTGAACAAATTGAGATTTCTTCAATTAGCTCATTCCAGCAGCTTGCCCTGCCTTGTAATTTTGTGTGCAGCTATCTTTATTTCTCCTGTGTACTGGCAGACTCTGTGGCAAAATAATCATATGAAGTATTTAGACTTCTATGTTATCAGGGACAGATTTTTTAATTCTCAGCTACTGGAGATGGAAATCAAATGTGTTTTAAAGTACTCTGAGGAATTTTATATCCCTTTCTTAATAGCAGGTTATACATTCATTGGTAGATAGGAACTGCAAAGTCTTAGCCAGGAATATGTAATATTATTTTGGAAAGTACTACTGAGTGGCTCTTACAGTTAGTTTAGCTTTCAGTCACTGGTTTAATTAAGCTTCTTTATTTTGTATATATCCTTCTCACAACAGTAGCATTAAGACTGATCTTACACTCTAGGTGTCAAAAGGTGCAAAAGATGCAGCATCCATAACAGTTAAATCTATTAATAAATGTTAAAGAAATAATGCAGTAAACTGATTTAAATCCATCATTTGTGTAATACCAGACTGATAATGTAAACAGAGATTATGTGAATACCACCCTCTGGTTCACATTCCAGAAGGAGGAAGATACTGTGAGAGGAGAATGACTATCCATTGTCAACACCATATGATAGTTCAGAAGACTGTAACAAGTCAGTGGCATGGATAAGGAAAATAATAAATACTCCTATTTTTATACACTATAAATATTGTGTGTGATTTGTAAGTTTATTTTTTAAATATATATACACATACGTGACATTAAACACACAGCACTGCAAACCTAAGGAAAGCCAGGTCTCCACTTTTGTGTGAAATATTACATTACCCCTCCTCGCATATGGTTTATTACATAATTGCTAATTACTTGTTCACAAAGTGTAAGACTTATCTCATTCAGTGTGAGAATACAGCTGTTTTGATCAGAGTTCCGCAGTGAAGAAGGCTGGTGTTTATAAAATTGCTCACTTATTGCATAAGTTGAATGCTGTCTCAGTATTTAGGGTTTTGGGGTTCAGAGTATAACCTCAATATTACTCAATGCACTCTCCAAACACTACACTGAAGAGACAATCATTCAGTTCTTCCTGGAATTTTCATAATGTCAAATACTCTAATATCCAGATCTCTCAAACTTTAACTAATGTATTTTTATAGTGCCTAGTTTCTACTATGCTCAGTAACAGCCAAAAGTATCCACTGTTCAGTGTCTTCAATCTGAAATAGTTAGGATTTGATTTTCTGGAAACATACATGTCTCAGTCCCAATTTTGAGTGCTCAGCATGGTTGCAAATCAGAACACAGATTGTCAGCTTAGCAAAACATGACAAATACCTAAGACCGAAACCACTGTCATGTAATGAAGGGGAAATCATGTATTATAAGTCCATACTGGCTACCCCTAATAACCTTCTTGTCCCTAATATGTTTGAAAATGGCTTCTAGGCAGATCTTCTCCATCACCTTTCCAGTGACGGAGGCAAGGCTGACCAGCCTGAGTTTACTGGTTCCTCCTTCTTGACAACAGGGANTTTGAAAATGGCTTCTAGGCAGATCTTCTCCATCACCTTTCCAGCGACGGAGGCAAGGCTGACCAGCCTGTAGTTTACTGGTTCCTCCTTCTTGACAACAGGGGAAATATTTACTTTTTTCTAGTTCTCAGCAACTGCCCACATTAGCCATGACCTTTCATAGATAATGAAGAGCAGTGTTGCAACGACCTGTGACACTTGTGGATGCCTCCCATCAGGTCTCAGGAACTTGTGTACATCCACTTTGTTTAGGTATTTCCTGACCTGATCTTTCTCCACCAAGGTAAGTCTTCCTCGAGAATTTCCCACTGGTCTCAGGGACCTGGGATTGCTGAAAGTGCTAAAGGCTAGTCTTGCCAGTAAAGACCAAGGCAAAGAAGACTGAGTGCCTTGGTCTCTGCCATGTCTGCCATGTCCCTTGCCATGAGGTCCCCTTATTCCATTCAGTGGCAGGCCCACATTTTCTTGCTTTGTCACTGCTGGTAGGAGCCCTTTGTGTTACCCCTCCACATCCCTTGCCAGATTAAACTCCAAGTGGGACTTTTCCAAACCCCATCCCTGGACGCATGGACATCTCAATATTCTTCCTGGGTCACCCGACCCTGCTTCCATCTCTTGCACACTCCCATTTAATGTTTGAGTTTTGTCAAAGGCTCCTCCTGCATTTTGCCACTTTTGCTTAATTTTCTGTGTATAAGGTTGTGTATGAGGGTTCTTCAGCTTCAAGGAACTGATCCTTGAAAATCTACTAGTTCTTCTGGGCCCTATGGGATTCTTCCAAACAGGTCCCTGAACATGCCAAGGTCTGCTCTCTTGAAGTCCAGGATTGTGTTCCAGCTTTTGTATTGCTCCTACCTCTCAAGAACCTGAACTTCTTGACCATTACAACCCTGATCCGTTCTTCCTTGTTTGTACCTATGAGGTCTAGCAGCGTGCCTCCCTTCACTGGCTCCTTGATCACCTGCATCAGCGAGTAAATGCACTCCAGACATCTCCTAGACTGCTTGTGCCCTGCTCTGTTGCCCCTCCAGCCCATACTGGGGTTATTCAAGTCCCCCATGAGGACTAGGTCTGTGAACACGAGGCTTCTTCAACTTGTTTGAAGAAGGCCTTATCTATTTCTTTGTCCTTATCAGCCAGTTTGTAGCACATACCCGTCACATCGTATTAGACTTTGGTCTGCCCTCTGACCCTAACCCATAAGCTCTCAGCTGGCTCATCACTTGTCCCTGGGCAGAGCTCCACACCTTCCTGTCACACTCAGTCCACTATTTTCCTCACTTTCTTGTGAGTTATCTCCATTCCCCACCATTCCTAGGTCCTGGCTCTCTCCTCACCAGGTTGGCCAGCTTGTGGCAAAGATGCTGCCACATCCAGCAGGTGGATTCCATCTTTACCTAGCAGGCCTTCCTTGAAATCCTTGTCCAATCTCCAGTTAAATTGTCCCAATACACAACAGTTATTATATTAAAATCCAAACACATTTAAAGTAAAATCTAACCATCACTACAGATAGTGTCTTAGCTGAAAGGCAGTATCTCCATAATGCAATCAAACGTGAACCCATTTTGTAATACTGATACAGTTTTCCATTTAAATAAGGGCTTTTGATTTTTCTTGGTAAAGAGTCAAAATAAAATAGGAGAACTTTTAAAAAAAGTTTTGTTGCAGCAGTTGAGAACATCAAATTCCTAGTCAGAAGAGACTGCATGGTAAAGTACTAACCCTTCAGAAATTGATTTCAATGGAAGTGTTGACACAGTGTTAGCTATACCATCACAAGTACAACACCAATACATTATTCCCTTATAGTAACAGACAGTGTTGTAGCTGCCCTGTAATTTGGCACAGAACATTTCTATACTAATGTAATGTGACAATATTATTATGTCTGCTATTTTCCATGCCATAATAGCAGTATTTGTTTCCACAAACATGCCATTACATTCACTAATATGGCTATACTTAAAGACTGCCTGAGTAAAAGCAGATGTAAACTTCTAGAAGGCAGATAATCTCTTACAGATTTGTTTTGTTTTGTTTTGCCAGAGTAATTTTCAACCCTACTCTTATAAAAAAGCTGAATTCCCTGACAGGATAGCTTTCACTACATAACCTGCTGTTAGAAATAGTTATGACGTTCATGATGTATTTTCTCAGAGGACTTGCATGCAGCCATCCATTTGTAAGAACAGCCATTAGCTGTCCTTTTAGTACAATCTTGTATATAATTCCATTTTGTAGGAACAACTGCTACTGGTCTGCTTTCCACTTATCAATGTAACACTTCTGCCTATCACATCTAAAGAGCACTCTTGCCCCGAATCTCCAAGTGTCATATCACATCAAAAGAGAAAATGATAATCTGTACAGCATCTTGGGGTCAAAGCTTCCCCTGACTTGTTTATCTTCCAGTAAACAGGAAACTGCAGCACACAGAATGTTCCCACCTGTGCCACCACAGAGGCTTATGGTCTACGGGCATTCCATACTCACCGTAGTGTAGTACTGAGATTTGCATCCAAGGAAAAGTTTTGTGGATTTAACTGTGCATGTTCCTGACTACAGTTGTAAAATTGTAGCCTTACCCTTGGCTGGCCCAGGTCATTTTCCATAGGAATAACATTCACTAAATTTCATTTACATTGTAAAGCCTAGGAATGATGCACATCGAATCTTTGTGCACTGAGGTTACTATGGGAAATGTGCTGAGAGTATCAACTCAGATGCAGCAAGGTAATTTTTACACATTTATGCAAATTGCAGATCATACAAAACTAGGAGGAGTGGTTGATAGACCAGATGTGTGTGCTGCCATTCAGAGGGATGCTGACAAACTGGAGAGGTTGGCTGACAAGAACCTTGTAAAACAAAGGAAAAAGCCAAACCCTGCACCTGGGGAAGAATAAGGCCATGCACCAGGACAGGCTGGGGCCTGACCAGCTAGAAAGTAGCTTTGCAGAAAAGGATCTGGACATCCTGGTAGACACCAAGTTGAACATGAGTCAGCAATGTGCTCTTGCAGCAAAGAAGGCCAACAGCCTTGTTGGCTGAATCAAGAAAAATGTCACGAAAGCATTGAGAGATGTAATCTTTCCCCTCTGCTCAGCATTGCTGAGGTGCATCTGGAGCACTGTCTCCTAGTGCTGGGTTCCCCACTGCAAGAGCAATGTAAGCATACTGGAATAAGTCCAGTAAAGGGCCACAAAGGCGGTTAAGGGCTTGAAGCATGTCTCACATGAAAAGAGGCTGAGAGAGCAGGGACTGTCCAGCCTGGAGAAGAGAAGGCTCAGTGGAGATTCTATCAATGTTTTAAAATACCTGATGGGTGGGAGTAAAGATGACAGATTCTTCTCCGTGGTGCCCAGTGACAGGACAAGAGGCAACAGGCACAAACTGAAATACATGAAATCTTATTTAAAGATAAGGAAAATGTTTGTACTGTCAGGGTGACTGAGCACTGGCACAGGTTGGCCAAAGAGGTTATGGAATCTCCGTCCTTGGAGATATTCAAAACCCAACTGGACACAGTCCTGGACAACCTGTACTAGCTGACTCTGCTCTGAGCAGAGGGGTTGGACTGAACAATCTCCATGGGTCCCCTTCTCACCTCAGCCATTTTGTCATTCTGAAATTTCTACTCCGATATGTTCCCCAGGAGCTGGAGGAACAAAATAGTGGGGAGGCATGGTGGGTTAACTGTGGAACAAAATAATGGGGAGGTGTGGTGGGTTAATCCTGGCTGAGGGCCAAACTCCCACCCAGCTGCTTGCCCACTCCCCCTGCTGTGACCTTGGTGTTCCCTCTGCTGTTTCTCACACTTTTTGTTCCCTCCTCCTTCATATGTCTGGCATTTTGGTAAAAATGGCATGCTTTCTAAGTGTGTTCTCATAGAGGTGGCACCAGCTTGGCTGAGGGCCTCAGCTGTGCCCTGTGGTGGGTCCATTGGAGCTGACTATGCCTGGCATGGGGCAGTCCCAGCCTCTCCTCACTGAATCCCCCCTGCAGTCCCCTGCTGCCAAGACCTGGACATGGACATCCAATGCAGGAGGGATGCAAGTCTCTATAAACCTTTTAACTGTTTCTCTTATGACCACTGACGCTTTTTTTTTAAGTGGTCAATTTTTGGGGTTGGTAATAAAAAAATCTCTACCTATGAGATTTTGATGTCCTGAATACTCCATTTTACATAAAACAGAATATTCAAATGTAACGTAAGCCAAGGGTCCATCTGTGTAGCGATACTGGGTTAGATTACAGCTTCTGCCAACCAGCATTGCTCCACGCACAGTCTGCAGTAGAAACACGCTCATNAGTCTGCAGCAGAAACACGCTCACGCACACCGTGCTCAGGAACATGCCTAAATCCTTCTGAAGGGGATGCATTTTTCAGCAACAAGCAGGTGGTATTCCAGACCTGCCACTGCGATAATCTTTCTTCACATGAAAGGAACGTGTCTTACTTCAGTGCTGCAGAGGTTTAGCCTGTGGTGTGCAGCCTATACAAGTGACTAAAGACAGTAGTAACATCTCATCATTCCTCTTCCCATTATGCTCTTCCCAAACACAGCAGAGAGCAGTCTGGGAGCATCCAGATGACATTGAGATTACAACATCACTTCTCCTCCTTTCCCTCACATATGCCATTATGAAAAAAATCTCTCTCATTAGATTTGCTTTGCAGATTTTTGGTATCTGAACTAATCTGAGGAACCAAGATAAAGCAGAAACAAAACATATTACATTTACCAGACTCTGCATGGTATGACAAAACGTGCGTATCTAGGACAAATATATATGTCATGTTTGTGATAGAAGAACATTAAAAAAAAAAAAAAAAAAAGATTTACCTGGGGAAAAAGTAAGTATTTTTTGCAAACATATACTAAAGGTACTCCGTTACCCTCATTAGAAATAGTATATTGAGAATTATCTGATTGTGTGCAATGTAGTCCGTATCACTGCTGTACAAATGAACCCTCACAGACTGGTAAATATCTTTCTTACGTAAGTTCATCAGTTTGCCAAATTTACGCAGTAGCTGTCACTTGAAGAAATAATTCATAGAATATTCCAGGTCCAGACATCAGTTACTACTAAGACAAATTTATAAACAGAATTTTTTCCTTTGCTAGATGTGGAATATATAACTTTTTATTCATAGTTTTTAGTTACTTTTGGAAGAACTCAGAGATCACAGAAGAACAGAAATAACAACTTAAAAGAGACAAATCATTTTCCCCTCTAGCAGACAGGGGACTGAAATCTTTAAAAATATATGTTTAGCAGTATGGCTAATCACTCACTTTGCTGGGAAGGGCAAACTCCTGTACATAAAGTAAACCCAAACCTTTGCTCAAATCATCAAAAGTTTTTTGATACCACATTTCATTTCTACCATGACAGCAACTGCAGAGAAACACACTGAGATGAGTCCTTTCCATAGTTTTCAAACATGGTCGAAAGCAGAAAAGTGGAACTTTTGTGAGAATAATTAATGTAGCTTTTACATATAATTCATTTTCTAGCCTTGTGCTATATACAATTTGAGCCAAAAGCCTTTCAGACTATAATTATTCTGTTATTTTAGGGTTTGTCCAAGAACGTACACCTTGCAGTAGAGTGGAAAACCAGAACAAGACAGAAAAATCCAAAATGTTTGACCAGACAGTTATACCAACACTTTCTACCATCAGTCATTCATTCAGATAAATGTATACAAAAAGAAATAAAAATGCTTAGCCTTAAGAAATTCCCTCTTCATATGGATATAAAAACGTGCAATATTTGGATATTTCAAATGTGATGAGTTAAAAAGAAAACTCAGTAGCTCTCTTTAATCAGTTACCGTGGATCATTATGGCTCTTGCATTACTATTCCACTTTCACTTCTGCATAATTCTATTTAGATCAATAAAGCTAGATTGGAATAAAACTAGATTATGACATTGGTGAGTCAGGCCCCTTATTTTTGACACATTTAAGCTTTTCCTGAAAGACCAGATGGTTGGTGTATGTTAGTTTTATTCAGATGAAATTTAAAAGAACTAAAATACTCGGCATGCTTTTATTATTGGCATGCTTAGTGTGTCACCTAAAGAAATCTACAAAGGGAGATAATGAGCCTTGTCAACTGTTTCACAGTAATTATAGCCCTCATGATATAATGCTACAAAATTACAATATAGCTTAAGATAATAAAATGTAAAAGGTTTTTTTCAATCAGGAAAAAAACCCTATTTGTAACATTTATGCAGGGAAAGGGATTATTTCAAACAGGTAACCATCAGTATATTAGACATGCAATCAAGTGTAATAAAACCAAATTCTGTCAGTGTTTGATACTGCACATTGTCCAAAATTTATACTGTATATTTTAGCTATGTTCTTGCCACAAGCCTTACAGATTTTCACCGGGTTTGCCAGTTCATTTAAATATCAAATATTAAAATAATATAAAGCTTTGGACACTTGCTTCAAATATTGCCTTAAAGCTCTCAAGCGTTCAGATCAGCATGTTTTAGTGTACTTACGGTCATTGCATAATGGTCCACTAAAGGAGGTCATACTACAGTCACAACTGAATCCATCCCACTGCTGTAAGCACACTCCTTGGTTCGCGCATGAATCCTCTTGGCATGTTGTGCTGGGGCCTGATGAGAACATACAAAAAAGGACTTGCACTTTGTCTTCCAAAGAAAAATATTTCTCACTGGGTCACATTAACTAGCTGCCAACATCTCAAATCAAATGAGCGAAGAGTTACCAAGTAAAACGCACATAAACTTGCTGATTTTGTAGCAGTATGTAATATTAAAAGGGTGTTTTTGCTTTAGTTTTAAGATTGATATGTCAAACACATAAGAATGCACAAACTGAAGCAGCGTTATTCCAGGTACAGTGGGAACGTTAACTTTGTTGCAAGTTATTTGTTAATCTTGTGTCAGACCATTAACTGGGGCTAAATGTTTTCTAAAAACTTTATTATTTTTTCCTGCAAATACATTTCAAACAACAAAGCCAGATGCCACAGAAAGCAAAGCTCTGGGAGATGAAAGTAAAGATTGGAAAATAAAACTAAAAACAAAACAAATCAAAAATAAAATGAAGCTACACTATACAGTGGTTTTAATCCCACAAATTATTTTAGATGATTTAGGTCTGAAAATAAGAGGAGTTGGGGATTCTTTGGCAGGAATGTTGGCAAGTACTGATTCACATGCTTCAGGGATCCCATGCAGGTTCCTCTTTTAAGGGGAGATGCAGAAAACCAGACTACTAATGAAGTGGCATGCCAAAACATGACATATGCATGAAAAACAAAGCTACTCTATTTCTAGAGAACCATAACTAGACTACTGAAATATAAAGAAATTCGAAAAGGAATGATCAAAGCACTAAAGCAATCACTATACAAACATATTCAAGACTGAAAGCCTTTATGCAAGCTATGCTGGAAAATGAAGGTTCACGTAGCCCATTGTTTTAGAGGTGTGAAAGACAAAATCTGGAACAGAATAACACACTTTTGTTCTGAAATGTACAGAGCATTTATTGCAGAAATCCCACTATGCATTGGGGGTTTCAGTCTTGTTTAATACACATAGGGCTATCTACCTTGCAAATCAGCTTTCATCAATGCAACTTTGTCAGCAAAATAAAAAAGCAAAATATATTAAATGTTAGTAAGCAATATTGAAATGGCAGCAAACACAGAAAAAAAACCATTCAGAGTAAAGTGCATGCTGCTGTTAAAGAGAGAAAGAAATGCCATATAATGCAAACAAATTAATGCTAATAGCCATAAATCTTCAGGCAAGCCAAAATAAGAAAGCAGTAATTTGCCAGTATTTTACTACAACTATAATGGTTAATTGAGCTGATGACATGTAATGAAGGAAAATTAAAAGGGTTTTTTTTTTTTTTTCTTCCTTGGATAGATAAGAATGCTAGAGTAGAGTCAATGCATGGCTGAATCCTGACTAGCCGTTTGTCATATTCAGATACACTGAATTCAAGAATAATTGGCACCATCATCCTCTCTGGTCTTTCTTTTTTCTAGTCCTTTCCTCACGAGTGGTGAATGAAGACTGAAACACAGACTGTGAACTACGGATTGCTATGAGCTCACACACATTTCACACTGACTCTCAGCACTGCAAGGAGAAGTTTGTTTCTGGGATTGTAAAATTGTCCTAAATTGTTTTGGAGAAGACACATCGATATCCATTTGAAACTCCCACTGCTAGTCGTTGATGACAGGGCAAAACTGGTCCAAAGATTATATAAATATCCAAAGTCATCCTGTAGAGAGAAATCCACTTAACCCTTCTTTCACATTACAGTTCCTTCAAAGATCTCAGCATGGGATTTTCTTTTGATTTGCCAGTGTTTCAGAAAAATCCATATCAATATGATTTAAGTCAGTTCAACAGCCACTTGCTTTCAATGAGGCACTGCTTGAGCACACCTCTGAACCAGGGCCTGAACAGTCACCAGCGCAATTAAAAACGAGGGCAGTGTACGCTGCATCCCTGTTTTGGCAAAACTATTAACCGTTCTATTTCCTTCTGTTCAAATAATAATAATACCTACAACTGAGTTACTGCAGTAGGCAGACATAGGAGAGTGATTTCCTTTTCTTTGGAGTTTTGAGCCCAGAAGTTTAAACATTTGGGCATTACATCACCCTTTCCTGAGCTGGGGATTATAATGACAGAATCCCGTAGCTGACAAGACAAGACACATTTTTTTTCTCACCAGATTCTGCTACTCGGAAACTTTACAAAGATGAAGTGAAAATATCTGTAGGTGTTTAAATGTTATATATTCATGCATTTATTTACACTTTAGTTATGCAATGTTAAATTTCCTCATCTTTGCAAAAGTAGAGCAGAAGTCACAAGGACTTAAAAGTACATAAACTGCAGGACCCTGTAGGCACATTAAAAAGTGCATGTTAAAACACACGTATTTAGAAAAAAATACAGACAGGATCTTGTTAAAAAGCAGGGTATTTTGCTTTTTATGAAATTGATTCTTAGCACTTTTGGCTCATCTATAGTAGTTGTTATTCAAAAATTGCCATCGAGGCTAGCTTACATGTAAGAATTTCTTTTGTTAAAAGTAGGCCTTTTTTTTTTCTCAAAAGAACAGAGGACTGTTTAATGTCAGTAAGTACTATAATATCTACCATAACAGGTTCATATTTTCCTATCTATATTACAGAACTAAGCTATTTAGTAAAAATATTGTAATACACTCTCTTAAATGCTCACCTTTTGATTCACATTCTAGTTAAAATTTCTAATTTATTCAGTCTTCACTGCAGACTTATTAATTGACTGGATTTGGTCTCTCATTTACATTTGTCTTATGTGAGGGTTTACATGCTATATATTACACAAAAAGCATTATTAAATAGCATGTACAATGTTTTACTATATATTGCAAAAACAAATTCCATATCTCACCACCAAGAATCTTCACATATGTTTATACTTTGAAACTTTTCATATAGTTCATTTAATACAAAAATTATACTATATATGCACATGCATGCACACAGTGCATCTTCCTCCTAAATATATTAAAACTATTTTGTATCATTCTGTAATTTCTATAATTCTGCTTTATTTAAAGTGTGTAAAAAAGTACAATGGATTTGACCAGAGAAAAACAGGGCTGACACTTATAACCTGGCTCTGGGGTTTGCTGTTAACAATTCAAAGAGCTAATTAGCATATTTATGTCTCTAGCTGTTAGATTCTATCTGTTCTAGCCATTGAAAATTTGTCAACAAGGTGGATTCGGCCAAGTGTAAATTATATTCAATGCTCAATGATAGAGAATGGAGATATCTGTCTGTGGCTGAAACTTTGAAAAGCAAGCCTTACAACTTGCCACACCAATCCTGTGTGTGGGTTTGCAAAAAATGTGCCAAAGAAAGAATTTTTAACATGCACTTATAATATAAAAGTTATTGAGAAATATCAATATTTTAAGAACAAAATCCTAACAGATAAAATTAATTCGTAGTACATCATGGTTTCACACTTTGAAAGAGAGAGAAGAGCTTTCACCCCAGATTGGGGTTTTTTTGGGTTTTTTTGTTGTTTTTTTGTTTGGGTTTTTTTATACCAAAAAGATAGGGAATTCAATCAATAAGAGTCTGAAGGACATCAAAACCAAGTGCCTCACTTCTCAGGAAAGATGGCAGGCTGATGTCTTAAACAAAGGACATATACCCACCAGTACAGTCAGCCATTTTTTGGATTGAGAGTGGCAGTGACTAATACTTATTGTTTTGAAATTACTTCTGCTGCTGTGTCCTGAGCTCTTTGGACTCAACATCTCAGGGGACTTACAGAGCTTACGCATCCCATTGGGGCGTGAGATTGATGCAAAACTGCTCAGCGCTCTAAGGATGGAGACAGTCCTCTGTACACAGCAGCAGTTATGGGTAGCTTGAGGCATACAAGAGACTTCTAGGAGGCAGCTAAATTTGCAAGTGATTTAAAACATATTTTAGGTGTCAGAACATTTTTTTGTACATCTGATCCATGGTCTGCAGACACGAGGCTTACAGATGGGTCAGACAGGAAGACTTGAAGTAAACAAGTGAGATGGAAGAGTTAACTTGCAAGGGGTTAAGCAGAAAGGCTGGAGGGACTATTTCATTCCATGGTGTTAAGGATTTTCTTCTGTGGGCAAAAGACTTCTGATGAGGCAGTTCTCTGGGAGCCAGGTAGCACATCTGGTACAACCATTTTGCTTGTGTCAGAGGATTTTGGTGTCAGAAAAAGCGGACTCTCCACCAAAAAGGACAATATTTGTACGGCTTTATTAAATTGTTGGTAGCTTTATTAAAGTCACTGATAGCTGAGTTGTGCCACTGGTTAAAAGGTGAACTCGCACTCTAGGCCTGTGGCAATATTTCTTTGAAGTACATAAAATTCATTTAGAAAATTACATAATTTCAGAAGAAGCTATGACATGCATAATGGAATTAAGCTGCACTTTGACTCTGTGAAGGGATAGTGCAGGCACGGAACTTGCTAACGTCATTCAGAAAGCAGAATCTAATTTTCTAAACTCAGTGACAAACTAATTTATACATATTTTTCCATTCCTGATAGAAATATGTAAAATTCACAAATTATTTTTCTGTAGCTTTAGTGTCTACTTATTTCTATATGCTATCAATAGAATTTACACTGTTAACTAAATGTAGCAGGTAAACACCAAAAAAAGTTCCACCTATACAAACATACTGTAGGCGCAACAAAAGAGGAGACAGAATTTATCCACCAGAAAGCTTTATCTCGTGAAGCTTGAGGAAACACCCCAGCTCTGCTTGGATTTTTTCCAATGTCTATTTGCAAACTTAACAAACTTGATATCAAAAATATCAAGATTCCAACTTGAAATTCTGAAGTGTCATTTACACAGTTTTCTGTCCAGAGAAGAATGGCACTTGAGAGAGGGGAGAACACATAAAATTGAACATAGCCCCAAAATTTAGAATTATGTGAATAAAATATATATGCAGTGACAGAGAACCGATTTAAATTATTCCATAAATCATAGTAAAAATAACGTGGGATTAAATGACAGCTGGAAAAATAGCTAGAGATTGACACCCCTGAATTACAAATACACTTCTTCCATTTCTGTTCTCAGTTAAATTCCATGATATTCCAGATAAGTCAATAAAGACAAAAAATGTAAGATAAAACATATTTGGCTGTTACTGATTTTAGATAGGAAGGCTCATGACAATACTCAGGGGTGAGCAAAAACAGAAGATGGAAGATTGATCTTAAACAGTTTCATAAATTAACCTTGAATTAATCAACTCAAAATGTCTGCTTTAAAAATGGAGTTAATTAGCGAATGTCTCAGCATTAGCTAATGCCTAAGCGTTATGAAGATACAAAGGACTTCATTGACGCTAATTGTTATTGTTTCTATCATTAAGTACATCAGAAGTAAACAAAATACATGCAAAATATCTTCCCACTGGAGAAGGATGGAACCCACATTAAACATTTAAGTTAACTCATGGTCTTAGATCAACCTCTATGCCGTAGGGCAGGAGCACACTTGTCTCCATAACACTAAGAAAAAAGATGGAGTGTTTATATAAGAAAGGGTCAAACAAGACCAATTAGAAGCAGGTAAAACATAACCTCTCCATGTACTGAGTGTACATATCAACAAAATGCTGCAGAATTTGCACAATACTTTCACTATGATATAAAAAAAAAACCAAAAAAATCAGCATATTTAATACCTTCACATCCTCTTTCTATTTGCCCATTGCAGAAGAGAGCATCTGAGATCAGATCAGGGAGCCGTCCATTCAAGTCAACTGATGCAAGACAGCCTTGGAATCCCTCTTTTGCGTGCACCAGTTTTGGCAAGGACTTATACATTTCTTTGGCCACTCCTCCAATATACAAATCACCTGTTAAGGAGAAATAAATATTAGATACAGAAAAAAACCTGTAGAACCTTTGACCTACTTGATTTTCTGGCCTTTTTGTGCTGAATGACAGGTATCTCAGGAAAACATTCTTCAAAATAAACGTAGAAGAAAACACTGATAGCATATATGACATGAAAAGACATTGCAGGACTATATTTTTTCAAATGCCTATGTAAACTTCACATTTGTATGATTAATTACTTAGAAGTACCTGGACACGTTATTTATGTGCCAGCTCATATATACAGGAAACATTCATCTATTTCACAGATGAGGATTCAGTCACAGAATCTCCATCTAGAAATGCATCTAGCATTGACGCGTGTTGTTAGCATCCTTGGGGAGCATGACCACAGATCATCCCGATTATGAATCCAGCAGACCGAGATAAAAGTCAATAAGTGGAACGTCAAGATCCACCGGAAGTCCATATATCCAGAATCATCCATTTAAAAAGCATGCCAAGTAATAAAGGGTTTAGAGACACATCTAATGAGAAACTTAGGGATACCATTCTTAAACAGCGAAATGACCGATTCTCCCCACCCAAGTTCCTGCCCTGTGCCCATCATGTAGGAACAGGGCATTAGATGCCTTTAAAATGGCCATCTGCACGCTGAGCAAACAGAATTTTATTGCCAAAAATAATTCCGATAACAGACACATATTATAAACAGCTTTCTTTGATGAACCTCAGGCAACTTACTCAGGACTGAAAGCTAGTGCTTTTCTTCCTTTGAGTAATTCATAGACTTACCTTGCAAGGACATAACTATACTTTTGTCTTAAACACTGAGGGAGGGTATGCTTTTTTGGTTTAAAACGACTCAGGCTGTGCCTGCCTTTCATGTGTTTGGTGTCTCTGGCCAGCAGAACAGTGATCTTTTAAATGAACACAACCTACTGCCCTAAAGCATTCCTTGAGCGTCAGACTATAGGTTCAACTAAGTGCTTTCCACACCTGTTGCCGAAGACATGCTGCAGAAACAAATCTGAGCTTTGCTTGGCCACAGACGGGAAGCATGCTCAGCGTGAACACAGCCTTAGCTAAAAGGCTTCAAGTCTTCCTCCTGGCAGGCAAGAAGTGCTTGATTCTTTCAGTCGCAGACAGAAAGGAATAAAACCATGGTTTCCTACATCTTGCGTGAGTTTACTGTCCTGGTCTGTTATCCTCTAACTCAGAAAAGCAGCCATCTTTGCAAGCTTGGTGGGAGTGCTCTGAGCATGCCTACAGGCAACTCGCTCTAGACACCCAAGAAGAGGACCACCTGAGCTGCTGACAAGCGTTGAATCTCTTTGAAAGAAGGTCCTTATGGAAGCATCCAACTCTCAAGCATCACCCAGTGACAAAATTCTTACGCTACCTATGCATTAAATCCTCACTGATGGCATGTTTTGTGCTAGCATAAATTTTCAATACAATATCTGAATATACCTTCTAACCTACATTGTGGTTTCCAGTATGTCCCCCAGCCCGGATGATTTTGGAGCCTAGGCTACAGGATGTACCAAAAAGTATTTCTGCATCACCTCAAATGCAAAATTGTTCATTTCCTAAGTGTTTACCAGGCTTCGTAGGCAGACTGTATAGCGACAGAACTCAGAATGTACTAGCTACCATCGCTACCCCATGTGGCTAATTTTAATCTCCCCCTTATCGGTATAAGTTGCAGTCGCACCTTTTCCTGCTTCTCCTGGTGTACTTGCTTGTTCGCAAGCAAGTGCAATTTAGTGCTGTTTGCAATGGTTTACAGTTTGCCTGCAAGGAAATGGCCTGAAATAAACAATGTCTATCAGACTGTGAAAGTTTTTTAGTTATTAGATACCAGCCCTAAAACTCAACTGTATTTGAATTAGTGAAATGGAGATAAAAAGCTTGGGAACATGCATATTATTAATCTTATAAGCCATCCAACCAAGTGTCTTAGCAACCATTATAACATTGTGTACTAAGAAACCTCAAGCTTTCTCCATTCCACGTAGATAATTTGAAAAATAAGATATTGCTTTCCTCTAGAGCTTTGAGGTATAGTATAAATCTCAGAAGCACGATATTAGACATAACAGATTAAAATATGGTGATCCATATGTTTCCACAAATGGGATGTAATTCATTCACAGCAGAAAAACTTCTGTATTTTTCAACCAGCTGAACTGGAAACAAAGTAAAAACCTCTTGCCTCATGATAAAGGTTCTTCACCTTTTTCTCAGGTGGAACATCTAGAAAGTAAAACCCTTCCAGGTTTCCTGAAGTTCTGTGCTTTCAATCATTGTCAGCACAGAGTACAGAGATATAATTCACCTCAACTGATTCCTACAGACTTAAAAGAGGGAAACACCAGAGAACAATACTAAGAAAATAGTACCTATGCTAAAAAGGCTAAAATTGGTCTATTGGACATGACACACACAACCTCTTCTTAAGCCTCCCAACATGTATGCTGTGCAAACAACCATTTTTACTCTGTGATTGGTTAAACCTTTAAAACTGCAAACTTTTAAATTGATCCCCTGCTAATTCCTAAGATCCATCCCTCAAGCATATTGAGGTTGCTATACGTAGCATATAGCAATCATCAGTTATGATCAATGGCTGGTAGAAGCCCAGGTCAGTGTGTCAGCATATGAACCTGAATGCAGAATATTTGGTACTGAAACTATACACTGGAATATTTTCAAATAGGTATCGTATGCACAGAAGTACCATACATTAAATTAAGTCTAAATAAACTGCAACTCTACTATTTACTTTCGGTTCCTTAAGACTATTAATAATTAGAACTAATCATTATATACTATTGAAGATACAATTTCCACAAACAAAGACATGTTCTGGGTAATATTTTAACTTTATTGATGTTCAAAATAACTTGAGTTCTGCTTTTGTACTAGCTAATACACTACGCTAACACATATGTATCGAGCAGCCATATTGACTATTTGACTTCACCTTTTATAAAGTACGTACAAGTACTTTTTATGACTATGGGCTAAACCTTTCCCAGATTTAATATCAAGTGTGGTTTGAGTTTGTTGCTGATGGCATAAAACACACTTTCTCTCAGAAACAAAATTTTATTAAGGGATAGGCTCTGGAAGTAAAACTCAGATTTTTTAACTTTTTTTTTTTTTTCCAAAGCTATTTAAATTTTTTCAGTTGGTTATTTTTTCGTATCTGCCATCACAAATGTTTTGCATAGCTACTTTTATTTCAGTTAATCACATGCTTCATTTTCAACTTCATCTCAATGTGGAAGTAGTTTCCTACAAAACTCAATCCATTAGAAATTCAGACAAGACAGAGATGAAGAAAATGTTGTTGATGAAAATATTTGTATGTCAAACGTGCATTAGCAGAGGTTTAGAAAAGATGAAGCTTGGTCCTGCTCCCACTAAAAGAGATCAGAGGAATCAACATAGTACGATACAATTTCCCAGGTTTTCTCCTCTTTTTCACTTCTTATATAAGTACAGCTTTACTACTGGAAACGTTACGTGCTTTAAACAGGCTTAATCTCTTGTTGAGTATGTGCCTATTTACCTTTATTAATTACATGTAAGTTACTTAACCTTACATATAAGTAAGGTATCATAGTTCATCAGATCAGTCATATGAGATCATGACACTCTCTAAACTAGCTGCAGCCTAAATGGAGTACTGTCACAACACTGCTACTGCTGAAAATGTGTGACCATTTCAGGAGTTGTGCACAATAGAAAATGCAATTCTTCTGTTTCTTTCTTTCAACAGATGAGCATTTTTTAAGTACACATAGAAAGGCATATACTTGTTTTACAGTCTAACCATAGTTTCTGGAACTAAAGTTTAGCTATCATCTTTTGTGCATGTATTTTATTCTGAAGTTTATTTTGAGTTTTAAATGTATTCCTGAAAAAGTCTCGATTTTTTTCTTTTTTCACAACCATTCTGACTTTCCTTAATTTATACAGGAAAATAACCAATTTATATAAAATACATCCACTAGCATAAACAAAGTAGCAGGTAGCTAAGAAATGGGGGAGGGAATAGAGTGCTCCAAGATTTCCTTCTGATCTCTGGATAACCTTCAAATAAAGTACTTCATTTGAGAGCAGATACTCCTTAATCTCACAACTCTCTTCTAATTTATATTAGGATTCAGTACACAAGGTTATCCCCTTTTATTTAGAGAGGGATGATTGTTTCCTCTTCACTTTTCTGAGGCCAAAAAGAAGTATGCTACAGGGTTTCTCACTGGCATGTCCATTGCAGGCCAGAGGAATCAGCTGGAAGGCAGCACTTTCAGAGCTAGACCTATATATATCATGGCAATAATAGCACTGGTCAGTTATATCATAAGCACTGACAAAGAAAAGAGTTTAGTGGGTTTAATTTATATCTTTCACAGGTAATGCAGATTTTCATTTATTCCGAGAGAAGCTTTCCTACTTACACCTATTTATCTTTTTTCTGACTTAAAGCTGATTTGTGCTTTGAAGAACAAGTGAATTTAACACAGAAACAAATTGCTAACTAATAAAATAAACCCAAGTTCTCAATGTATTCGTTACTGGAATCCCACTTATGCGAAAACGCACAGAACACCACACAACAGCGAGTCACACACAACTGTTGGTGAAACAAATACTGCCAAATTCTCCTGTAATAACTCATCCATTTTTTTATCCCAAGTCTCTACATTTCTTCAAAGTAAGACCTTTTCAAATGCTAAACTAAAATGTAAAATAAAAATTGAAGATGCTGTTCTATTTATTTATTTTCTAAATAAATAATAAAAGTATCTTATTTGGCACTACTGACATTGCTGACACGTCACCTCATAGACTTTCATGCTTTCCTGATTCATGTCCACACCCAAGAATTCTTACACGATACATGCTGGTGGGCAAAACCTATTCATTTCACTTAACAACTACCATTATCTTCAAGCACTGGTAGAGAGGGAATTACTATCCATGTGTTTAAAATGGTAACAGCAATATATAAATACTGCTCAGGGAATCACAGAATGGTAGGAGTTGGAAGGGACCTTCGGAGATCATCCAGTCCAAGCCCCCTGCCAAAGCAGGTTCACCTGGAGCAGGCTGGACAGGAACGCATCCAAGCAGGTTTTGAATATCTCCAAAGAAGGAGACTCCACGACCTCTCTGGGCAGCCTATTCCTGTGCTCTGTCTCCCTCAAAGTAAAGTATTTTTTCCTCGTGCTGAGATGGAATTTCCTGTGTTCCAGTTTGTGCCTGTTGCCCCTTGTCCTGTCAGTGGGTACCACTGAAAAGAGTCTAGCCCCATCCTCCTGACACTCACCCTTTAGATATTTGTAAGCATTGATGAGATCCCCTCTCAGTCTTAAACAAGTAGTTTAACCAGGATATAGTTAGGCTTTTTTATTCCCTGCAATCTGCATGTTTTGTTGTACATATCTGGTGTTCATTTCTTGAACACTATCTTGACAAGAAGTGAACATCATTCATTCAAATTTGGTTCCATGTGTGAACAAAAACAAAACAAAAAGGAGGAAATATAGCAGTAGAAGGAATTGTGGCTTGGCTTTTTCATGATCCATAAAGACAACATCTCTGGAATGTTTTTATATGGCTGCATAAAGGCATCTTCAAATCCATCACTCTCTCCACAAGCAGATATTCCCCTTTTGTGTCTTGTGCTGCTTGTTTCAACTGTATTTTCAGCTATTCTCTTAATTTCTCTTCCATTTTAGACAAAATTTCTCTGTCTTGTTTCTAATGTCACATGGTACTAAATCACTACTACGGCTAGGAACAAGAGTGCTTTTGCAGTGTACTAGAGCAGTATTACTCCCCATGAAAGAGATGGATAGCTCTAGAATAACATGGTGGGTTCTGAAAGCACAACAGGCACCTCTGCAATTCCTTTATATGACATATGAAAATACAAAGGAACATCTGGCTGTGGTGAAGCCGAGGTGTCAGGCACACTTTTCTCCAAATACGCTATTTCAAAATGATCAAGCATATAACAGCTTCTTCCCTCAGGCAGGCAAAGAGGAATGAAGACCGCAAAGACTGAAAAATAGCATAGGGAAAGTCTAATCTCAGAAGACAAAAAGTGCTCACTTTCTTCAAGTCCTTCATAAAACAGATGATTTGCTGTTACAAGATCAATAGAAATCTCTTTGTAGTATCTTAATAGTTGCACAATGAAGTATCAGGTGGAACTCAACATAAGAAGACCCACACAAACCCAACTCATGGTATTTTTGAGGCAACTGAAATGTCAAAGTAAGTTACTCCCACAGAAGCTGAATATGCACTGACTTAAACGCAATAGACAACATCCTGATCTTGAATTAAGGGATATTGTCTCAAATGAAGATGTCAGGTAGGCATCTCGGTGCCTTTGACATTCAATGAAATATAGGACTCTACTTGTCCTTAATGACCTCCTCCCCTCTCCAACATACAAAAGCTCCTACACATACCATTTACTTTGTGCAAAAGGCAGAGCAGAGTGGTGACTTTTCTTTCAGATGTGGGGTTTCAACACATACTTTAGAAAAGGAATTGGGTTTGAATAGCAGATAAGTGGTGATTCTAGACTCTCTCCCCACTTTCATTATTCATGACAAAATGTTTACTTTTTGTTCCATATAAAAAAAAATATTTCATTCTTTAAAAATTTTGGTGAAATATAATTGTTCTTTTTTGAATAAATCAAGAAGCCTGCTGCGAGCATAACCCAATAATAAATTGAAGGACAGTTGACAAAAACTTAAATGATGCATCCACACAGCTTCTGCAGCACATACGCTCCAGCATATGGCTTTTCAAATGTCCCTTTCCAGTAGAAAATATGCACATGTTGCGCATTCACAGGCCTGTTTGGTGCTACAGCAAAGCAGGACTGAATTTCGTTTACCACTTGCAACAGCACTTGAGGGAAGACATGAACATGTAAACTTAGTGTTTTATACCCACTTATTCACTTCAAAGAGTCCATTCTGTAACTTCAGTATTGATTGTGGTTGAAGTGGTTTTGGTTTGATCTGATTTTTTTTTCTTTTTTTTGAAAAAAGCAGGCTTTTCAAATATTTTTCCTGCTGGAGTGATGAATTCCATCGTTTTTAGATTCTCTCTCACCTAAGAAGGGAAAGAGCAGCTAGTTTACTTGTCCAGGCTCTGCCGATTTATCTGTCCTTTCAAATACTTTGGGCAAGAGGCAGTTGTATGATGTGACAGGTGGTGCCTTCCATCTTCCACATTCCCTGTACTGATAACCAAGCAAGGCAAAATCATTACAGGCAAAAAAGGGAATTTATGGGTTAGCAAATCACTCTTCCAGGAAGGAATATCGAAACTGATCTTTTCAGCCCAGTTCTTCACTGCTTTCAGTATTTTCCCTGAATACCTCATTAAAGATATTCAAAAAAAGAAATCACCAGCACTGAAATGCTGGCATTGTGGGTTTTCTTTAGTCATCCTTATTGGCATATAGGACATAATGTAGTTATTTGTCATGAGAATTTAACTTTGAAAATATTTCCTCCCTTGGCTGATACTGTTCTTTTAACAATTTCATTGTAGCANTAGCGCAGCACCCTAATCCACACCGATAGAAAAAAAGGCAGGGTGAATTAAGAGGTACCAGCGAGAACTAACAGTTGACGGGTGCACCAGGAAGAGAACCTTACAGATTTTTTTTGCCACCAATTTCTACGTCAGTCCACACTGGAGATGTACCTCCTGCTCTACCTTTCTCCAAGTCTCCTGATTCCATCACACTACTTTATAACCATGCTACTCTCATAACTGCATTGAAGACGTTACGCGCTTGGTACAAATGTGCTTCTGTCTAGAAACTTCTCATGCTATTGCTAAGCTGCTCACTATTTTACATCTCAGTTCTGCTGGATGTGCTCTCCGCTTCCGTATTCACCTCTTGGTGCTCAGTTTTCATTTCTATTACACTTTTTGGCTCTTTTCAGAACTGCTCAATGATTATGCAAATATGCCTATGTTTCCCAAGCAAGTAAAGCTGTGTGATGGACAGCGTGCATGCATGAGGAAAAAAGCAACAACACAACAGTGTCCTTAGCAGCTAAGCTTTCAATAAACAAACGTAGATACTCAAAAGGTAAGTGCCCAAGTCTGAACATTACCCTGGATTTCTCCAGGTTAAAATTCACCATTTCCCCAACAATCCTGTTCTCAGATGACACGTATTCTCAAACAAGAAACAGTTACACAAAAATTTTTTAACATTTTCTTGACAATAATAACTCTCAGATTCCCAGCCACTTTATTTCTCTTTGCTTCTCCCCTCCCACCCTGAAGACTAGATGGAAAGCACTGGCATTGAAAAAGATTAAACAGATTTAAAACCAAACCAGTCTGCTTGTCCAATGGACTGAGAGGGAAGTTGGCGATGCATGCTAAATGGTAAATAATAAAATCTAATTGCCATATAAATGTGCGTGGTAATCCATCTCCCACAGAACTGATGCTATGCCAATTACTCTGTATGAGGGGGATGGCTGTGGTGGAGAGGTAAGGCATTCAAGCACATCAAATGTCCTTCATTTGTTTCCTGTTCTTACCACTTTTGTACATTGTATACACCTGAAAAATAGACAAAATCTAATGAAGCAGGCATTTTCATGGCATAGTATACTCAGATTTCCCTTCCTCCTGATACTCTTCTGAAATCATTTACTCACTCTCTGCTTTAATAGCCAAGACATGCTCTTAGCAGAGCTTGTTTTCAAAACAGTGAGGAATTCCTCTTTCCAACAGGCATCCTAGACCTCAGAGATCATCATCTACAAAACTCTTCCTTTACCTAGTACTTCAGGCAAGATTCTCCACATAAAGCTACCAAAAAGATGGGACGTTAAACGTTCTCATTTTGAATGTGGGTTTGCAGGGGGCAACTTTTTATATAATATTACTGACCTCTTGATCAAGACAATCACCTCCAGACTCTGAGGATATGACATGAAGCAGCTCTTTTGCAAAAAGGACTGCCAGAATACCAAGATCCACGAGCATGGTGCTCTCATACCCATGGCAGCACATTTTGAAAACAAGTTGAGGATGTGCTTCTTGGCTGGGGGGGTGCTAGGATTCAGTGGGATGTATTTACACTAAATATCCAGGGTTTTTTCTAAGTTTTAAGGGCATACCTGTTTCCTGTATTATCCTTAGCATAAATTGTACTTAGTATTCCAGAAGGGCTTGAAAGAAATTCCACAATCAGCAATGGTAATAAGCTGCATGCCAAACAGTTGTAGGAATGTAGGCAAATCCATACATCTGTATGTGTGTAAGAGACTGAAAAAGCAGGGGAAAAGCAGCAGAAAGCAAAAACTTTCTCTCACCATGGAGTGATCTGAAAGACTACTGCAGTGTTGTTGACTTCATAGAGCTCAGCACAAGCACTAGAGTATTTTCTTTAATTTTTATTTAATCCAGAAGTACTGAAGTAGATTTTTAATTTTTTCCCTATCTCATAATTTTGGAAGTTTGGATACAATTTCTGAAGGCTTAGGATTGCCAAAATTATTTTCAAATTCTGGTAGACAGCATAGCTGTTTAGAAGCAGTATGTGACAAGTTGCAAAGAAAGGATGAAGGAATTCGCATTAGGCCAGGTTGTCCAATCCCCTATTGTCAATCTGCCCGTATATCTTCACTACACAGGAAGTCTCAAAGAAGAGGTCTCAGTTTTAAGTCCCTTATTTTTCCCCTCCGTACAGAGGCTGCTTTCCCAACACTATTAGGAAGACGACAACTGCATTTGCCATTGTCTACTCCAACAGGTCACACATTAGGAAGATCTATTTGGTGTTGACAGAATTTGGAACCCTGCATTTGGAACAGAACGTTATTTTTGCATGAAGCGTTTACAGCCCACTGGCAAGGTCATTACATTTAGCTCATGTATGTTTATTTGAGAAATTTAAGCATTAATACTTGCTAATCTGTACAAATTTGCATTTTTATATAAAATACTTTTCTGTGCTTCTTAAAGCTTTGGTTTTTAGTAATAAAAATATCAAGGACCACTGCAATTGATAGAGACCTTGTAATATACAGAAGAATATGTAATACAGCAATAATAATAATAATGTGCTCAATATAAAACAACAGGGACAAATATTAAATGAAATTGAAACAATTTCAATTTCTATTGCTGGAACAAGAAATCTTTATGATCGAGACTAATTTAGCTCAGTTTTGCACAGCATGAATAACCTACTTTGACAGGCAAATGAAATATCAATAGATTAAGTGACTATTACGAATCATCAATGAATATGCCAGGCTAGTAGATCTACTGATAATTTAGTTAATTGCATTAAAAGTTTACAAGGATGATTTAATTGCCAAGTGAGTCTTTATGTACATGGAAGAAGTATATTTAAAGTGCATTTGCAAAACCACTAAGGTGATACCAGAAATTAACATGATTACTTTTCTTTCAGATGCTTTAGACTAGGCCGTTTTCACATTACTGGAGAAAATGGCAAATGAAAAGCTGACTGTATATAGCAACAGCACCAATAATTCACAAAGGAATAGAGGAAGCCAGAGGCCAGTGAAGGGCTACAGGAAAAAAAACAGACAAGAGATCCAGAGAGGATTTTTAAATACAAGGAAGTTCATTCTGATGTATGCTCAAATATGAACAGCATTTTTTGGGGATGAAGCAATATAACAGCACAGGAATAATATATAACTTACAACGGACTCTAAAATTGACATTTGGGAAGGTCATGTGGAAGAGAACAACAGAGTGAGACAAGTTTTAAGTACGGATGTCAGTTCAAAAAAGCAGGTCTTAAAGATGTCTGAAATGCTGCACTAGCCGTAAAAAAAAAATAATAAAAAATCAAGGCATAAATATGTTGAGTTGGGTAGGATTTTTTTCTTTTTGTGATGATGATTTCCTTTAAAAAGAAAATATAGTTACCCCAATATCAAAATTAGGATGACTGCAGTTCATCCTGGAGGATACATCACAGCTCGAAAGTTTGGAATAGGATAGGATACTGAAGTACCAAAACTACCAACTCCTAGAAAAGTTTGTAACTGTTTGTTGTTAAATCTAAAAATAACAGCAGCATTGCTTAGCTTTTCATGTTGTGAGAGAGCGATATTTGAACTCAGTTTATTTCATCTCAATTTATAAACAATTAAAATGCTAAAATATTTTAGTTTTCTGACAGTCATTCTGGGTGGATTCCTGTAGGTTTTTATATGTTTGCTGTTTAAAGAAAATGGGTGAAAACTTTGGGGATTAAAATAGTGCCTATATGCGTAGGAGAGGCAAAAGTAAGATTAAACCCTAGTAGGTAAGTGCATACAGAGTCATGCTTGAGTATGTTCTCCTCAAAAGCAGATCATTTGTCTTCAAATATTTATAAAAAAAAAAGAATTCTAGCAGAACTTCAATTTCCCACACCACAGGAGGAAAACGTGGAGAGGGAAGAGACATTACAGTTGTTGTAATACCTACAGTCTGAGCAAAGGAGACATCTTTTCTTTGGTAACAGTGAGGAACAAGAGCATAAGTCAAATTCCACTTTCACTTGCATATCTCAGACCCCTCAAGAACATAAGAGCACTGCAGCAAGTACAGTATCAAGTACAGCAAGCAAGAATTCCCCTCCACCCAACTATTTCAGTCTGTGAAGGCCTTGAATTGTAGCCACGCTAACCATCTGAGCCATACTGAAAGCAGGACAGGGAATCTGCTCATGAAATACATGAAAGCAAATTTGCTGTGTAACTGAATGTTGGCAGGCGTGAGCTGCATTGCCTTTGCTGTTAGGACTCATTTATCTTCACGGGTTATCTGCTAGAACTGCACCCCAGTACACTTTTCTAGTTTTCTCTGCTAGGAAAAATGACACAGTTCTTGGAATCCAAACACAGAACTATTTTCACTCATTTATTTGTCTCCAATTTATAGTTTACCCAGCTAATTACAGCAATAATTAAGCTGGAGAATTTAATATAAGTGTTTCCGAAGGTACCCACTCCAATCCACTGAAATTGTACCAGAGGTTATGCAGGGAACCCGTGTCTGTAATAATGAACTTTCTCTGTTATATAGCCAAATCCTACACCCAAAAGGAAACGTATGGTGGAAATTCTCTCCCATGCTTTTATGGCAACTGTCTGCTTCCCTAGACAACTGGCATGCTGTGCAGGCTCTACAACACAATCTGTGTCGTATCTTCATTCCGAATTCACTGTGCATTTGCAAAAAGCTGCATATATATGTGATTTATCTTTCCAGGATTAGCTTAGATTTCAGCATCTGAAATCTGGTAACTCCACAATTACTCAGAAAGGCTGCAGATTCTATATTATCTGTACACATTTATATTTCACCCAATGCTAACTCTGGTTAAACAGGTATTAATATCACTAGCAGGAAGTTTAATTTTGATTTTGCTATGTTGATAGGGCTAAAATAATACAGGACAATGAATTAATCATAGCTGCTTGTATCAGTAAAGTGTATGGACTGTTTATAGTGTAACAGAGATATGTCATCATAAGAAACACTGACATAAAATAGAAAAGAACAAGCTACAGGAAAGCATTTCAACCGAATACAAAGGAATAAAAAACAATATCAAAAGGCATTTTTTCCTCCTTTTTAGCTTGCTAGCTAAAATGTATCAGCTTGAACTCCCCCCAAAACCCCCCAAAATTCTCATGATATATGCTGTGCCTTATTTAAGGGAAGCTGACTGAGCAAAATATAATAGAATACATTAAAAAAATTAAAATGAAACATATTACTATGAGAAGACAGAGGTTGAGGACCTGTGTACACTAGACCAGTTTGAGAAAGATGCTTACTATATACTACTGTACTGAATATGTCAGGCTTGTTATTCTTTTACTAGCCACATTTCCTGGGTGGTGAATTACAGAAAATCAGCATCTAATACAATTCACCTTTCTTGCTTCAAATCTCAGTATGTTTTTTCATGTTCTTAATTTTTTTTTTCCCCACTGGAATTCAAGGTTAGAAAACGCACCAGCTATGGATACAGTTTTACTTCAAAAGGGTAAAGCAAAAGTAGAATTTTCAAAGTGAAGAAAACAAAGGAATGTTGGATTTTATGTTATCCTTACTGATGAGCTTTCCCTGTGAATGCACTAAGCAGTGCATTTAGTGAAATAACAGTGCCCTCTAGTGCCTTTATTAAGCACATTGTTCAAACTTTCTTAAAGCAACATACCAAAACACTACATTCAGTCTAAAGAAGATGTAGAATAGAACGACTGTGTTAACTTAGTTATCAGTTCTTAACAGGATTATTTTTCCTACTCATGTCTAATTCATATACTGGGAAAAAAAACAGATTAAATACATATACGTACACACACACGCAGAAGTAGTACTTATTATTGCAACAAAACATGAAAGAATAAGGTGGATGCTTTCTCTACAGCATCAAAAATAACGTTGGACTATTACATTGCCTCAATAAACATCAACCATATTTACAAGAATACAAAACCGAGAAAGAACATAGCCAAAATTTCAAACACAATTTTGAGAATGTAGCACGGGCCATACAAAAAGCTTTAATTTATAAACCAAGCATTTCTGATAAAGAGGCTCTTACTGAAGATTATGACATATCAAGATACAGTTTTCACAGTCTTTCTTGCAATCTTAATAGCACTTTCAAGCGAAGCAAACATGTAAAATATCACAAAATCCAGAATAATTACTAAGGTCAGCTCATTATCTGTGACTCAGAGGTAGTTAAAAGAAAATCCAGCAAGGAATAAGCTCTTGATGGAATATTAATATCTACTTTGAACATCCTGGCCTTTGAAATATTAAATTTTCTTTGACTACTGTGAAATTTTGGTTTTCCTAACAAGAACTTTTATAAAGAATGTTAAAATACACGATACTTTTTCACATGACCAGAACATATTTTCATATGTCTGATTGGGCAAGCAGTATTTAAAAAGTATACTCATACATCCTTTCAAAAAAGATATTTTCCTCTGATGCAAATTAGCTTTTCAGAAGCCCACCCTTACAACTAATACTATTACTTATTTTAAAATACATACATATATCAGTTTGGTTTATAAAAATGGATCTTAAGAACCCAGCTGGACCTATACAACGTATGTTTAGAGGTATAAAACAAAGTTTACCCCACCCTGCAATTGAAATGACAAAACTACACATTTAGGTGAGTATATGTTTATGGTTCAATAGATCTGGCAACTTGTATTTATAACTGATTCATTAGAGGACTGCCACATAAGACTGCTTTACTTACAAGATTTTTTTGTTTTTATGATATTGAATTACTGCAGTGTATTTTTGTTTTTTTACCAACAAAAGGTAGGTTTTACGTGGATTACTGAACAGTGCAGCACAGGCCAAAATGTTCCCCAGTTCCCTAATACAGAGATCATCAGTTCTGCAAAGCCTTTGCAGTCATACTGTAAAGCTCGGGCTGTGGTTTCTGCATGCCACTTACCTAACTTATGTTCATGTAAAAATCAAGCCTTTTTCATAGACATTTTGGAGCTCCTTTAGTCCCCCAATTATATTTTGGTATATATGGGCAACTCTGTATTCTTACCATTTGTTACTCCCTCCCCCCCCCCCGCCCCCGTGTCATTTTCACACACTTAAAAGTAGTATGTAACTGTGCAGGGATATTACTAAGCTGGCATTGTCAGGCCATGAAGATGTCACCTCTTGTGATCATATTAATTACTATCAAACAAAACATTTCATATAGTATTACAAAATTATACTGTACTTCAAATACATGATTTATTCAGGTTATCATTCTGTAATGACCCTCACTCTAGGTTATACAGGAATTACTGTACTTACTTTTGAGATCTAAGTTTCTGGCTCCTGCTGTGCTCTGTGTTGTGATTTTAGTGTCAATCTTTACAGTGTGGAGATTGTTGGTATCCCTTGATATCATCACATTATGCCACTGGTTGTCATTCAGAGGTTTATTAGAACTTCCTTTGATGAGATTTGCACCATTTCCCAAGTCAAACACGTAGTGTAAATACCTGGGAAAAGAGAAAAAATTGGAAAAGTTTCCTTTTTCTTTACATAGCAAGGGGGCACTAATTAATATGTCTAATGTTTCCTATTGCCTCATATTCCTTAGTAGTGCTGGTAAAACCAGGAGACAATCAAGAATGCGAAATGGGGAAGCAACCTTAATTCAGAGCAATCACCACTCATTTAGATGAATTGAGATGTAGTCCCAAGTTTCTGGAAAGTAATGAGCACTCCGTACACAAACACTAGCACATATACATAGAGAGAAAACAAAAGAAAGGCTATAAACTAGTTCTTCTGTGTAGTAAACACTATAGTAAGTTATACCCATTACTTTCATATTTTTCAGGCATCTAGCTTCATCTGAAAGAAGAAGTCACAGTAAAGCACATGAAGTTTAACAAGAAGAAACATTCATTAATCATATATGTCCAGTCAGACAGATTTGTATCCTAAACGTTCCCGTGTATTTCTCCTGTATATATATTTTGAATAGACTTTTTTTGTCGTTATACTAATCCATACATACCCTTTTACTAATTCAACCACAATGAAATCATTTCCATCGCCACTGTTATAAAGTATCAATCCATCCAAAGAGGTTGTTTTGAACTGGAAAAAAAGGTGCATAGAAGTATATGCTTGTAGCGTGGCCAATGCAACATAACTTGCTTTTGTTTTAAATGTTACAGGGTCTGCTATGATGTTCCTGAATCCAAATCTTGCATTTAGCTCACAATAATCGATGTCTCCATTTTTACATAAGTCAATGTACGCCATGCCATTAAATGTAAGACTCTGTAGATGCCCAATGAAATTAGAAGGCACAGAAGACAGGTAGCGCCGTTCTGTTATTATTCCTGTTTCTATATTGTGGAATTCCAGTCGCGTGTGATCACCAGCCATTTGACCTTTAAATAGTAACAAGAAAACACATGTTAGCATCTGAAATGGGAGGTCAAAAAGCACACCATGTCATTAAGTATCTTCATCAATTCACACTTTTTCAGAATGTGCAAGGCCAGTTTTTGGCTCCAAAGAGGATTCCTCTAAATTCATCCAAACTTCTGGTAAACATCTGGGAGCCTTTCCACAGAATTCAGTGTGTTTGAAGCACAATGCCACAGTATATCAAACTCCCAACAAAATCCCTCACTTTGGTTACACTTAACCAGACACATAGTTTTACTATAAGCAAGTGCGATTAATTAACACAACATGAAGAACAGAGTCAAATATCAGAGCTAAAACTACAATGTTGGAGTTTCATGGAAAAGAAGCGTAACGGTTTGAGGGACGTTACTCCATGTATTTTGCTTAAAAGTGCATGATTTGGCAAGCGGAAGGAAGGATTCCTCTTTAAGCTGTCTTAGGTACATTAACGCTGTCCCTGCTGCAAAACCCTGTGCTGTGAGGGTGGACAGAGCCTTCCTTAAAAGCAACTAGCTTTATACCATGAGGATAAATCCAGGTGAGAAGCGGACAGAGCCTAAGAGACAGACGAAGCAGAAAGCCTGCAACAAGGGTGTACGCCAGCGTCTTGTAATCCTGCAAATAGCAAGGGACTTGCCTACAGCAGAAAGGCGGCCAAAACCAAACCTCGCAGCTACCTTTGAGTCTCTCTTTGTGATGCAAGGACTCCTGCACAGCAGAAAGCCTGAAATTTGCTGACTGTATAGCTAATCTGAAGGAAAGGATCAACATTACCAGGGTATACCGCGTACAGGTCAGGTAAGTTTTTAAGCTGGTTATTAAATACCTTTCCCAGCACATCAAAACTGCATCCACTGAAGAGTCCTCTTTTCTAGCAGAGCTTAGTTTTTTTTTTTTTTCCACGCTTATTTTAAAGAAGTAGGGCAGTACTATCACAAGGCTGATTCATGGACACATTGTGTAGGTATGATGACAAAACAGCTTTTCATTACTAATAAATTTCACAACTTAATCTACCTCTTGCAAACCATGGACTAGATTTCCCAGTTCCTTAGATGTTTCGTGTCTCTCATGGAGTACAAGGAAGGTGAACAGCAGACACAGCCAAGCTGGAATACTGGCATAAAACTGCCCTATAATCCAAGTTCCCACAGTTGCAGTGCAAAGGTGTTGACAGACTGAGTTCCCTCCGTCCTTCCCTGAACACACTATTCCAAGTGGAGAGTGTGAGCTCTGAGCCAGCTTGGATGTATTCAGTGGTGCTGCAGAAAGGCCCGAGGCCGGCTCAGACAGCTGTATCTTCACAGGTTTTATGAGCAAGTATCTGCATACATGTGTGTGAACAGCAAAAGGATAAGGGCAGGATGAATGTAAGTATTTGGGTTTGGCCCAGGGAGATGGACTCACAAACAGGTTAAGGGTCACAGCACTGAGATACAAATACAAGTATCAGTGAAGTTAACAGTGAAAATAGGTCTGCAAGCTTTAAAACAATTAAAAGGGAAAAAAAAAAGAAAATTGCTCTAATAATTTATGATAAATATTTACAAGCAGCTTACTTAGCTTCAGGATTCTGCATTCTGACCTAGCTCTCCTGATGTCATTGAACACCATCAGCATCGGGGATCTGCAGTCATACGGGCTGAGCACTGCAAGAGGCACCTTAATCCCCAAGGACAGCCTTTCTTGACATCCTTGTTTCTAAACATCAGTTCTGAAGATACCACTTCTCCTGATGTATTAGCAAAGGTGGGTTCTTCCTTGCAGTAATGAGTCAGGGAGTTGTCTTGAAAAATGCCAAATCTGTAAGTTTCTGCAAGGTCAAGGGCTGTGTATTGGATCACAGCCAGAGAGCTGAAGATGATGTTTTAGAGGAATATTATGTATTCCAGTCTTATATCACTTCAGATGGCATTGCATAAATGTCATGGCAAAAATCCACTAAGCTTTGGCCTGTAGCACAGTATCCTCACTACATTCACTTCCTTAAAGGTATTTATTTCTTGTGCATAGTAAGAAAAAAGTTCCAGAATCTGGGCTCACATCCCAAATCTCCCTCTAACATTTCAGTTGTACAAACACGCTAAGAGGACTTGAGACTTCACATAATGCTCCATGATATTTGCAATTACAGGAATGAAGAAAAAGAGAGACTGCAGTTTGTGCTTACAAGGTTGGGATTTTTGGCTTTTTTTTTTGGGGGGGGGGGGGG
>RSEF01000003.1:8136556-8158778 GCA_003993805.1 Himantopus leucocephalus
TTTTTTTTTTTTTTTCTTTTTTTTTTTTTAAAAAAAAAAAAACCCCAAACCATTAAATATCTCCCCATGAGAAGAAAAGCAAGAACCCTAAATTTAAAAAAAAGGGGGGGGATTTTTTTTCTTTTTTTTTTTCTTTTTTTTTTTCTGGACTGATACTACCCTTCCAACCTTATGTCCCTCCATGCCTATTTCCCATGCTGTCCTTCCCCTGGAACTCATTTGTCTCTTTCTAAACAGGACACAGTTAGTTTGCTTCATGTACCCAGCACTCACTCACTTTGAGCTACCAATTCTCTCAGACATGAATACCTTAATCATAAAACTTTCCTTTCAGAGACAGGCTGTAACCTGCAAAAATACACTAACTATCTCCTCTTGCTTAAGTATGAAATTTATTATCAATTTCTATATTCAGCTCTTTTCCTATTTTAAAGGCTTAAATAACTACTAGATTTTATGCATCCCTAGTGTGAATGGATAGTACCAAATAAAAAAGTATAGGCACTTTTATGGCTCCCACAATTTGCTTATAGTCCACCACGCCAGTAAAATCTGCACATCCATTTAAAAGCAGATAATAGCTTGTGCAACCATCTTCCACGAGAAAATACAGACTGTGCAGCCAGCTAATAGAGGTACAAATCTTGATGATGCAATTCATTATGAACTAGAACATATAAATGTAAAGCCACAAACATCTTAAGTTATAACTTCACATAGGCACCCAAAGTTGAGCTTACTTTGTTTTCAGCCCCTCACCTAGAATTTAGCTTTGGTCCTCTTTAAAGTTAAAGGAAAAAATTACAAACCTCCAAAAGAAAAATCTCGTTTTCAATGTGCTGAATATTCTAAATGTTCTCTGGAGATTCCTATTCTCTTTACTATCGTTTAAGGAGCCCGTTCAGCCTAATTAAAGTGCTCAAAATTTGCCAAATTCAAATAAGCCTTTTAATTGATGGTAACATGCGTACTTACTTTTTGTCTTATCGATCTCTATCCTGTTGTACTTGAATCAGGAGATCTTTTAACCAACTATTTGAACAGAACATCGTAAAAACAAACCAGTCACTTTGAAACAAGATACTACCTTTTGGCATCATACCAAAACACATTCAAAACTAGTTGCCTGAACCAAACACAGGAATTACTGGCTCTTACAATGCCATCCACCACCAAGGCACATACCAAAATGCTACCCAGACTTGCTCGGAGCATTCAATTCTGTGACCAAACGTAGATACCAAAAATGAAGTATTGAAAGAAAGACAAAGTAAATGGAGACTAGCAAGGGAGACTGGATGGTTCAGTGAATGCTATTCTAACCTATGGAACTCCAGTTAGTTACAGGCAAACCACTAGTATCTATTTATTGATCAGTATAAGAAGTGTCAGTGGTTTCAGCCTAGTACGCTCACTGATAACTACGCATACTACAGCAATCTATATCAGGTGGCATTTCCCATTTGAAATTTAAGAGATTAAGTGGAAAAAAAAAAAAGAGACAAAACCCTGAGATCACTGCAGTTAATAGAGAATATTACTTTCAGGTCAGGGATGCCAGGATTTCAGATAGAGTCTTACAGCTAAGATAATATATACATAGCAAGTTGAATTGTAAAGTAAAGATAGCTGAGTGGCTCTGAGAGATACCTAGGAGTGTTATTGTAAATACCTGATGCAGAACCAGGCAACTGTATGCCATCTCATTTATCCTGCTTTCCAGGGTAAATCTAGCATGTCTGTAATCTGGGCTTCTGTTCCAGCAAGCAGCCAGTCTCACAGCCACTGTGCAAACCTTGTAAGGCATCTATATTATACATCAGTCTGCAGCACAAAATGTTCATAAAAGATTCCTCCAAAACTAGATGGAGAAACACAAGACAAATAGGGGAAAGCATCTTAATCTTCATTATCCTTCCTATGGTGGTTGGCTACAGAAACAATTCTGGTCTTCCAAACCGCTCATTTGCAAATTTAAATTTAAAAAGTCAACTATTATAGTGAATCAACTGTATTTTAAATGACTGCATCTGCATCGTCCCTAAATTCCCTGACGATGCATGTTTCTTACTAATAGAAAAACTTAGTTGCCTTTTAAAGATCAGTGATGCGTATCAGTTTATCATTTAATTCTAATTGATAAATTAACTTGAGAAAGTCTTATTGCAAGTCAAAGAAATTTTGTCAACTGTATTTTATTCCTAACAGACTCATACAGAAAATTCCACAAGAACAGCATGTTCACTGAATCGTATCAAGCAAAACATATCAATCTGCACTGCTTGATCAAAATGTTCCAGCCCACAATAGCTTTATTATAGGCAAAATTGCTTTTGGCAATTTGGGTAAAGTATTGGCAGTTAAGGGTGTTTTTATTACTTTTAAAAAAAAAAAAAAACCCTGACCTTTCAGAAATTAAAACAAAGGAGATTAGAGTTGCTAATATCATTCGTTAGCTTTCATTTCAGCTGTAGAATAGATTTGTTCATATTTTTTTTGAATAACAGAAATATAACCTTAAATCTGTTTCTGTACATGCACTCATATAGAAATGCAGAAAGCTAAACAAGGTACTTTTGAAAATTCTACTGGCTTCCTCTATGTGACCAAACTACAAAGAGACTGCATTGAATATTGATCTAGTTCACTCGTAAGGAAAACCAGCACACATAGTGAATGCACTGGGGAAGAAAAATCCATAGAAGGATATAAAACCCAAGCAATCTAGGAATCAAGCACCATATTCAGATCTGAGGACACAAAGTTTTCTATAGTCATTTGCCTGTTTCTTTTGTCTCTTTTGTTTGAACTTGTTTCCCCTGCCCGTGGTCCGAGCCGCTCAGTATTTCCCCTCTCCCAACTTTGTCTACTTTTTGCCTGAAACAAGTTATTTAATTTGGGGTGTGATAGTGCACATACTCATCTATTATTTTTTTTAAAGCTGTGAGAGACATTAACTGTTGGCGACACTTAAGTATCTAAACAGAGCCAGTGGATCAGGTGGGAGGCTAGAACATAGATCTGTTGGACTAAATTAAATCTAAGGATTCTTGGTGACTGCCAAGAAAGGTGCAGATAAACCTCTGCCTTGTGAAAGCCTGTTCTTTACAAACAGAATGAGGACCACTACGGAATTTCACCAACATGGAGAAAGAAAGATCGGAAAATAATAAACGTTTGAGTTGCAAATCTTGGCCTCTAGACTTTCCTGCCACATCAAAGTATATGTAGAACATATACACATGCTCTCAAAATTGGGAAGTATGCTTTGCTGGTAAATAATTGTGTTGAACCATATTTCTTGAAAAAATGGTTTTGAAATTGCAATTACAACTATATGTGAACTCAAGAGTAGATAAGAGGATAAAACTGATTTTGTTACTGCATTATGAAATGCCTAACTCGGCTAGAAACATTTCTCAACACATTACTTAAAACATTTATTGTTAGGAATCAGCTGCATTTTAATTTAGTTTTGTAAGTCATATATCTAAGCAAGTGAAACACAAACAGCCCTAAGGACATATAATTTCCCTTCTTGGAAGTAATGAAAGAAAAGTATCTTTTAAAAGCTAAAACCAGAAGTCAGCTAGATTCCTGTATTTTTAATGAGTGCAGTTCCTCTTTTGTACCGTTCTCTAAGGGTCATGACTATCAGAAAATGTACTAAAGGTACTGAAGGTTTTATGAATCTACCCCAAGGCCCTGAACTAAAGCACAGCAAAGTCAATGAGCTTGAAACATATGGCTGTTGCTTTTTCAGCTCACTGCTGAAATTTTCAGGCAAATTTTCAGAAATGATGTTGAACTTGACAATTGACTTTGCTGTAGGTAAGGTGATCATGAACTTCCAATACATGGCAGTTCTATTCTAACTTAAAGAAAGCTTCACATTGCAAGATTACATACTTTGTATTTACTGCAGATAAAAAAAGATGCACTCACAAAGATCATGCAGCATTACAAACACACTTTAAGATCATATCCTGCCTTGAAACATGCAAAATTTTTTTTAAAGCATGCCCAAAACCTAGGACTCCAAATTGGGATTCAGCCCATTCACTTCCACAAACTACTTGTGATTTTTTGTAAGTCTTAATGTGCTTTAATCTTAGTTTGACATGGCTGCTATAATGAAAAAAATCCAAGAATTTTAAGCTGAATACATTTAAGCTTTTTTTTTTTCATTAAGTAAGGTACACTTAACACAAACACTTTCAAGTCAACATCTTCGACTTCATTCTACCTAAGCTACTGCAGTACATCAGGAAAGCAGCTATTTCACAAGCCTGCTATCCCATTTTCTCAGCCAGCTCCCCAGTTCTCAGAACACTCCTGTAGCTGAGCCTGAGAAAAGATCACAGAAGGATGATAGTAAGGGAAGCCGGCTGGAAAGTCTGGGTACCCAGGAGAGGAGGGACTTGAAAAACCTGGAGTCACTGCAACAACTCACCTAGACACATACTGACACTGAATAATGCAGGGAGGGATCAATTTGGCTTGATAACCGAAATTAATTGTTTGATTTTGAAAGGATAATATGCAATAAGCCAGTGTATCGCACAAGAAAGAATAAAATGGGAAATTTTAATTCACGTACAATACTGAAATCATTCCATGCAGAATGCTTGTATTGCAGACAGCTTTCTTATACTGAAAATTTGTTTCAATGAAAAATTCCTTTTAAATTGGTAGAGAAAAGAATGGTTAATTCATCTGGAATTATTAGTGTTTGCTTTTTTCCTCCTATAACAGGAATAGGATTGAGAAACTTAAGAACTGACTTGGCAACTCCCGTGTAAAATAGTACCAAGACTAACATGAAACCCCAATTTTAAGCAATACTGGCATTCAATTTTTTTATAAGTAAATATTCATTGTTCGAGTATGACTTTAATGGCATCCAGGATGCCCAATATTCATTAATTCTGTGTGAATTCAGGGTTCTGTCAATAGTACTGATTTGTGAGACTTGGGCTTAAACTGAAGGAAAAAAGTGATCCTAAGTTGAGTTCAATTCATTTTCTGCTTTCACAAGAAGAGTTAGATTTTTACCCCAGTAGACTCCTTCTTCATCCCTACAAGTTACTATTCAAATAAAGTGCCTCAGCTTCCAGATGAACTTTGCTGATTCCTCTCAACCCAAGAGATTTGGAGGAATTCTGACTTGGAAGAAGGATTTCACCATAAACCAGCTATCTAAATAACTTTGATAACCTGGATCTTAATTACCAATCTGCAAATTGCTGTCAATCAGCTAACAAATAGAAAGAAGACCAAGATACACAGCTGCTACAGGGAACAGGCGTGTAGTCACTTATGGCAGATGTTTAAGTGTACCCTGATAGCGCAGACACCCTTTATGAGTCTGAAGAACCTCTGCTACTGTTTTCTACTAAGTCTGCCCTCTTTCTTTCCACTTAAACCCAGTGAAGGAAAAATAACTTAACTTACAGTGATTTTTGCAGAAAAAGTTGGCGCATACTTGATCTTCCCCTCCCGCCCGAAGATAATTGGAATATTTGTTTTACTTTGGTTATAATCTATACAGTGATTTTTGCAGAAAAAGTTGGTGCATACTTGATCTTCCCCTCCCGCCCAAAGATAATTGGAATATTTGTTTTACTTTGGTTATAATCTAACCAACAACTGGAAAGAAGCAGAAACAGCTTTGACCACACATTAGCCTTTCTGACTTTGATATTGACTGTGCCCATTTATATCAAACCATGGCTGTCAAAACTCTGAAGTACATTTAAAAATATAAGTAAGCACAACTTAAGTATGCTTCTCCATAATTTACCTTTTTATAAAAAAAAATTACCTTTATATTTAGGCAAAAAGGAACATAACAGAAAAAACACTTAAATATTTCATTTTACCCTTGTATCTTGCACATTGTGCTTAAGAATAAGCAGATTGGTAACTATTTGGCACAGAAAGGAAAATAATTTGGACTGTGACTTTATTTTAAGAATAAGGTCCTCTTAATTTACAGGTGTCTTCAACCCAAGGCACAGCTGTCAAAATATGTAACAATTAAATCTCACACTCATACCCTTTTCAAAAAAAAAAAAGAAAACACTGAATTATAACATTTTGCCTACTTAAGGGTAAAGAGAATCATGTTTAGAAATTTGTGATCGTTGATTGTTATTTAAACATTTAGAAATATTTTTATACTCATGGATAGAAAAGCACAATTTCTTGACACTGCTTATTCTTGGATGCTTCTATGTAGACAGGAGTTGAGGTAGGAGTGCTAAAATAGACATTTCCGATTATTTCCAGAAATTACAAATAGAGGGTGATCCCTGTTCTATAAACAGCCTCCGCAGACTTTCATGGGTATGGGATTGGTCTCTGATTTTTTCCCCGACTTAAACAATAGATGACATATAAGGCCTACACTTATTTTCCTGTATATTCCTGAACTATTACACAAAGTAATTGCAAACCCACAATTCATCCGATTTGTCTATTTCTTCATCACTATGTCATGTCATTCTTGCTCCAAGTTTATCCTTGTAAAGTGTCGTCACTATAGTGTAATAGTTCATGATTACTTTTAGACCTTTTCTACTTCTAAAGAGCCACCAGTTCAGCTGCACCAGATTTCATCCAGAATTTAAGATTCCTGATGTTCTCGGTGATATGGGCCATAGGGCAGACCAGTTAGCATGTTAACAGTAGCAGGGTCATATAAAGTGAATACATATCTTACGATTTCAATGCTCCGGTACTATTAAAAAAGGGTGAACAATACACATTAACATTTGATTGAATATTTCTTGTAAAGAAAATTTCTTTTAAAGGAAAAAGACCCTGAATTTCTCAGACTGAAATTGTAGACAATACTGTCATTATTCTTTAAACATTTCTTTTGATTTTGAGTTAGGTCTGATATTCCTTATCTGCAAGAAAGCAATCTGAATGCTAATTATCAGGGAAACTAAAAATTTTTCCCTATAAACCCAGCATTTTTTCAGACATACTTTTTCAGGATTCCTGAGACTAATATAAGATTTAAAAAAATTACTACATACTTATTCCAATAAATATTTTGTTGGGAACAAAAGTACTCAACTGCCTTAGATACCACATAAGTTTGAGACAGTTTGCATATGTTTAATACGGCATTCTATTAAAGGTAAATTTTCAGCAACTCTTCCAGCTTCTTCATGGGATTTCTTACCCCAAAGACCAATGTGTATTTCTTTTTTGCAAACAAGGACATTTCCTGCATTCTGCGTCAAACTTTCCACGCTACATTTCAGTTACTTCTAAACCTATTACTTTTGCAGACATGTATTTGTGGTGGCTAAATGAAACTGAAGTTAACTGTGACATCTGCAATAGTGAGTTTTAGTCTTACTTTTTCATCGTTAACTTGCGACTTTTTGAGAATTTCATTTTTACAATTATGGCTGCTCAAGCATTTGCATGCTAAGAACATGTAAAGTCAAGCACCTTTTGCTGTCTGTTATTTCCAGGCTGTTGCTTGCTGTCTCTTCCATGCCCATATAAAACTAAAACAGAATGACTTCTAAAATTGAGTAGATGGAATTGATTTCATCATTGAGGGAATCTCTCAAATGCTCTTTTGCCATTTGTTATTTCTTAAGTATTGTGCTGAGTGTCAGTGAATGACAACTTTGCTATTGAAAAAACCAAGTCAGCTTCTTGACACAAGTTCCTACTTGCACTACCTTAAGGTGCGCTCCATATCTTGGTTTATGTAATTTTAGGAAATCAAGAATCCATATTGGAGACTTTTCTGGCTCGTGCTGCTTTTAATTCATAACTGATTAGCTTGTCAACTGATTTCCTAAGTGTCTTTATCACCTGCAAAATGTTAGCTGGAGATGCAAGAATATTTCTTCCTCTGAGAGCCCATGGAATACACCTCCATTGCTCTCTCCTAGGAAATAGCATACGAGCTGCTGAAAGGTTACACAGTAAAAACTGCATGGACAATTCAAAGCATGGCAGTGACCACAACACAAATTCAACAGGTAATTTTCACCTATACTCAACAACTATAGTGCTTAAATTTTTGTAAAACTAGAATTCCTTAGATGGTAGTGAGCATACTACCTATGCTTGCCATTCTTCATTTCTGATCTGATTTCCACACGTCACGTGTAAACAGTTCATGGCATATGAGTGAAAGATGGAATTGTTGACTTACCTATTTGGTCTTTCTTTTCCAGACAAATTTTATTATTAGTGAGAACAGACTTAATGTGCAGACACAGAGAGGAACTTTTAACTAGTTAAATATTATTTCTACATACATGCACTTCACTCCTTGGAGGAAAATCTCAAAGAATATAAAATGAATGAGAAATAATACCAAAAAATTAGTATAAGCTACATTAACCACAGCTCCCTCTTTTCCTTAATAGCTTTCTCTCATTCCATGTCTTGGTCTTCATCTTGTGTCTTGTTGCTTCAGTACTGCCTAGACAAATAACTGCTGAAGAATTCTTTGCACGCTTCCCAAAGTGGCATCTCAGAAAGCCAACTTTACCTTGATGTCTCAAGTCAACAGAGTAATATCTCCTTTGAAGTGACTTGTCAGATGGATTGAGGCCTAGAAATCAGCTGGAAGGGAGCATAAGTTAACCTCTTTACGTGTCATCCAAAAATTAAATGTGCTTGGATGGAAATTTTAACAACTACCTGAACATAATTCATTAAAGTCATTGTCAAGAAGAGATAATAAGGAGGCAGTTATGTGGTTCCAGTAATAACCTACCGAGTGCTTAAAATGTTATGATAGATGTTTCATACATTTTAATAGACACAAATGCAAAATGTGCTAGATACAGAGTAAGTGTTTTTAATATAAGAAACTGCTCAGTGACATGCACTGGGTAGATGTTTTTAACACTATTAGCTCTTCAAAAAAAGCACATTGAAAAATGAATTACTCTTCTTATAACATTAATGGAGAATAATATTGTAGCTAAGTGCTTGCTAGACTTCTTCATCAAGATTGAACTTATGAAATGATGACTTGCTGCAGAGCAGTGAAGCAATGATAAAATAGCCCACCTTTTTGAAACAGTCATGCAGCTAAAACTAATACATACTTACACAATATTTTCTGCAAACACAATAAAGGACAGGCCATCAAAATACCACAGATGGCACAGAAACCAGGTTTTGCAAACTTTTATTTATCCAAATAGGCAGAGAACTTCACTTCTGCATTAGAGTGCTACACATGGAAAAGACAAAGGCTCTACGCCCATGTACTGTTCGTTACTGTCTATAATGAGATCCCACTGATCTTAATGCTTAAGGAGTAAGATGATTGCTTACCAGGGATTTATTCCAGACTTTCAGCCCTACAAACGTATAAATGTATCAGAATAACTTTAATTTAATTAAAATTAATTTGGAATTAGTTTGGTAGCCTTTTTTTTCCCCTCCTTTTTTTCTTTCTTTCTTTGATTGAAGAAGTCTTACTCAAGCTTTGCCTAAGCAGTTTGGTTCTCCTAACCACACCAAATTGAGAAACAGGATCCGATCTGACTCTCACTGAAGTTGGTTGTGGGTTTTTTTTTGTGTNTTTTTTTTTTTTGTTGTTTTTTTTTAAATGTAGAAGTGTTCTACTCATAATGTCTATTAATATGAGAGGGACAGACAAACTGAGCGATTCACTTCAACATATGTTAGACCTATAACACAGCCAGTAAGCGTTGCAAATGAGAACCAGACATCCCCATTGAAACTTCTCTCTGACTCTATATTTCCCCTCTCCCTTATCTCTCATCCATGTATATTCATTTTGTTAAAAAAACCCCAAATACTCATTATATTAATTCTTTACAAGTGTATATTATGACAGAACGATAGCTACATGTAACGCGTTGATCAGAAAAGCACTATCTACCTGCAGAGAGATGGCAATTTGTTTGGTTTTCCTTGAAAATTTCTGGACATAAGCACAGCAGCATTGATTTAGTAGGGAATGTATTCAGAAAAAGTCTTACACACGTTCTTAATATACTTAAATGCTTTCTGAACTCAACTATTAATGACTTTAGTATCTTTTTAGACAGATTTATTTGGAAAAAGCCCTACGTTTCTATCACCTGAAAAAAACTCAAACTGTAATCCTGTAATAGAAAGACTGCAGTATTTCTCCATAGAATTTTCATTTTAAGCACTTGTAAATGTTTTTCACAAAAGTATTAACAAATGAGCATCACAACAGCATGATTTCTTAGAAACAGAGTCCTAAGAAACAAGTGAGGACTTAATGTAAAAAGCAAATAAAGGTATTTATACACAAAGTCTGATAGTATTTCCAATCTGAGTATAACTTTAGAAGCACTACCAACTAAGCAGTGTCGAGTTACTGTTATTTTTTCTTAGTACTGAATGCTAACAACAATTTTCTTTTTAAAGAGCTACACACCAAAATTTCTTGCTAGAAAACTTTTGGCACTAAGTAAAAAAAAATATTATTCACTACTCTTACTACATATGAAATAGCCAAATTAATTAATGATTTATCCTAATTTGACTGGTTTTATCAGTTAAGAATTATTTTTTTTTGACAATTTATTGAAATATTGACTCATGTCATCTGCTGCCATCTGTGTAGTAATACTCTGCTTTTCATAGAATCTGATTACAAAGTTTAGAATGACTGTATACAGCCCAATTGATAGATTTATATATTACTTTCTCCAGCAGTTTCCTGTTTGCTCTGAATACAGACTATAAACTAGTGATAAAACGATTAGGAAAAACAGCTGCAAAATAAGAGAGGAAATAGTACATAAGACAAAAGCTGCTATACTGAATGTTACACCCGAGTTCTGTATTGTCTTGCATTCTGCCTTTGACAATGACCAGCAATTGATGTTTAGAGAGGGGAACAATATTAAGGGACTTTTCCCTAACTATTTTCTGCCAGCTTCTAGCAGCTTGTAGTTTACAGACTTTCTGAGCTAAGGCTGCTTCTAGGTCATCAACTTTAATACAATGACAAACTTTTGTTCCATTAAAAAAAATCTGCTTAGGAACACGAGGGTGGTCTTGCCAGCTGAGACCAGAAGTCCAGCTAGCCCAGCACTGCCCTTTCAACAGCAATTAAGAAAAGCAGGGCCACTGTGCAGTAGTTACTACTGTAACACAGCTGCAGCTTGCAGGGACTAACGTATTAGGGACTACTGTAGGTACAAAAACTGCCTTATCACAAAAAGTCCTTGATGTATTTTAATTTCATACCAGTTATTAACTTCTTGATGCTTCTTATGGCTGTTTAATCATATCTTCATATACTAATTCTCTCAGGTATCTATTTTCCTAGGTTGCCTACCTTCTCCATGTAGGAAAGCCAACCCATACTTGGAAGCCTCCGTGTTGCAGTGCACTGTATTTTGCGTATTCACATGAGGAACAGGAACTAAAAACACATGCAGCATTCAAGATGTGGATAAACAACGACTGCACAATAGCATAATGCTGTTTTCTGTCCTGGTCTTACTTCCTTTCCCCATAGCTACTAGCATCTTTCAGGATTTCTGGTCACTTCTGACCACTGAACTGTTTTACAAGAGCTATTTACAATGACTGCACAATTTCTTCAGCTCAGTGCTAACAGACTCCATTGCTGTGCTTGCATAATTAAGGTTATTTATTCTAGTATAAATTAATTTTTATATATATTGATATATAAGTCCACCTACCATTTTACTAACCAGTCATTCAGAATTTTGAAACCATTCAGAAACCCCTCACATGCAGCATTTCATTTGATTTTCCTAAATAATCTCATTGCATCTGCAAATACTATCATCTCAGTGTTCCTCCTCTTCTCTCAATCATTTATGAATATGTCAGTAGACATTCCTGTGGGACCAGTTGGTAGCAGAGCTTTACCGGGAAACGACTGCCACTGCAGCCCAGTTCACTAATATGAATGACATTACATTAGCTTTTATATACTCTTCTCCAGAAGAAAATAGTATTCAATTGCTTTGCTACTACTAATTAGAACATCACTCCTCAATATCCCAGAAAATTAGACTATAACACCCACTTTGTCATGAAAAAAATTAATTGTGAGGATAATTTAAATCACTAGTCCTGAAATGTGATTAAGTCATCTTGCTTCTCAAAAAGCTAGATGAGAAAAACATAAAAGTAAAATAAGAGAAATTTAGGACCTGCTATACATGAAAACTTACTTTCTACTGCGTCTTCCCATTAAAATATTAGAAAGTCCTAGTCTACTTCTGAAAAGTCCTTTTATGAAAGATTTGATAGGACCAGTATAAGCTAGACACACACGACTCCCTTGCATATAAAACAGGATTTATTAATTCAAGACAATCCATTCTTAGAGATCTAGCACATCCTGGGCGCTGCTTGGTCCCTATTGGTGAAGTGAGAGATTACATGCTTGCAGCAATCCTTGCTTTCCTATCCTTCAAGAGTCCTCTTGTCATATTTAATATTTTGGAGGATCTCCTGCTCCCCACTCCCCTTTAAGACTTCAGGCTGACAGTTCAGAGGCAGCAACTTCAGTCAACTCCAGACTGTGCCCTAGGGCTCTGCCGGTAACACTCTGCATACCAGCTGATATATAACCACACTGTGACCCCGACTCATATAACCCTACATATACACTAAACTGAAAACTATCTATACCTGGCCTCATGAAATTGAACTATACGCTGAAATACCACAACTGGAAAGTCTACTACTTTTCAGCAATATTATAGAAGTTTCTGAAAACATTTATGTGGTAGTGCTAAAAAAAAATAAATGTGTCTTTATCTGAACATATATCTAATGATTTTTTCACCACCATTTAAGGCAACTATCCTTATTGTATGACTTCTATAATTCACTTAAATAACTATATATTTAACCTTTTACTGTTGCGTTTTTAATTGTGTTTGGCTATTGCAGAGCACACCACTGTGTCTCAAGAAAGCCACAGATATGCTACTATAGTATATTTGATTACTGAGGCCCCCGTTCAGTCAGTTATATCTTTAAAGTACCTTAAGTAGAATGTGGAACTTAAAAGGAAAAATAGGATGAATGAAAAGAGTGAAAAGAAAGGAAAGAAGCATACACACAAAACAGAAAAACATCTGTTTTCTAGTAAGAGAACTTGAAATGATATTTTATTGACAGTCTGCCAGAACACTAATGGCAATTTTCTCCTCTGCTAGCTAAGAGAAAGCAAACACAGAGGAGGTTTTATAAGCAGCAAGTACGGAAATAAACTTTATTGCTGTCCTTCATGTTGGCTGGAAGCACTGTTAGAGTGAAGCCTTCAATCCCCAGCAGCCAACCTTGAAAGCTTTGTCAGTAGGGAGAAAGTAAATATGATAGACCCTTAAATGGTCAGCCAGCAAATCTGAAGCACTTATTTTCACTTTAATGAAGGTTTGAGCTTCTATTTGCTATGGTAATATGATAATTCTCCCCCATGCCCTAGCAAAGAAAGTTCAGGCCTGAGCTAGAAGAGAACTTACAGGTGCCTCACCACTGGCATTGACAAATTATACATGTGCAAGGTTCTTCTCAAGACTTCTTTATAATTAGCTAGTTGATTCAAATTTTCCTCTGTCCTTTATTTGTTCAAATTTCTAATTTTTTCTCTTAACAGCTATAACTGGATAAAGAAGGGGTAAAAATGGCTGCCTTTTAGATAACTTCAGTCTTTCCCTGCAAGATTTCTCTATTTACCAAAACATACATTTAGCTGAGAAATCAGTATATCACAAGACTGATGTTTTAAATCACCCATTAAGGGGGAGAGCTCACACTTGGAAGTCCAATACACCTTCACTGTTACCTCAGTATCCTCTCTCAAGCCAAACTACATCCATGTGAAGTTTCACAAAAAAGCCACAACACAAAACATTTTGCAAACCTTTGTTCTCTTACATGAAAGGTCAAAAAGCACAGCATCTCCTCAGCTGGCATCTCCTAGCATGTATCCCTCTTCTTGATGCTCAATGGCTTTTCCTCAGGCTTGAAACTCCCTGAAACCAGCCTCATATTTCCTAGGTTCAACTTACAGCTTGTTTTATGAGCCACATTCAGAAGAGAAGGAAAATAGTTGTGATGTATATAACTGAAGTAGACATTTACCCAGAAAACCTTCCAACATTTCCCTTCATATCTCTGAAACATCTCTTCCTTAACTGATACAGATTAAGCATCTCAAGAAGTGATGTTTTTACCTTTCTGTCAATAACATGCATTTTCCCATGATATTCTTGCTTAGATATAGGCCGGATGAATTAATGTTGGGACAGTATAAGTCTACATTACTGAAAAAAGCAATCCACTCTTTCTACCAGAGCCTGTTTTTCTACTGTCTCCACACCATCCCTGCTTCCCCCCTCCTGTTTTATTCTACAGCAGGTGCCTGTATGTGTCATGTGATAAAACTGCTCAGAAAATGGCAGCAAGTTAAAATTAACAATTTTGTTAACGGGTCACTTCTTCAGTCAAATTCACCACATGGATGCCTGAACATCTGTGCTGGCAGCAAAGCAATAGGCAATGCAAGAGCAGGGCCAGCAGACAGGGAGAGGGTTAGAAGAACACAATTGTAAAGCAAATGAAAAACTTTAAGAGACAGATGAAATTCTGCAGCACAAACCCCAAAGAACGGTATAGGAAGCATTTGAAAAATGATGAGCAGTGGCCCTGCTGGTTCCCTTTGCATTCTCAGCTAAGTCACTCCTACCATTCAAGAAGCAGAGATTACTTTCTCAGAAATATTTTTGAGTGTTAACATTTATCAGCATCTGGGAAATGCCTACTGCATATTTATGACTTTTCATACAAAAAGCCAAGTCCTAGACCTTGCCCTAGGTGCTCCCCAGGAGCAGAAGCAGGTTACAAGCGAGGGGAAACAGCTACCACTTTTCTCCAGAGCACATGGGCAAGTAGACTGCAGGAAGAGGTGAATGGCTTTGCCATCAGACCACCAGTAAGCCAATGAATGTGTAGGCTTGCAGACCACAACCTGTGTAGCATCGCTTCTTTTCACCCTATATTTAACAGGGAATGAGGAATCAGAAGGATCTCTCCTAACTGGCTTCTGTGCCTGTGCAGAATAAGCTGTGGTCTGTCCCTTAACTACTTTAGTCCTCATGATGATGTTTATACAAGCTATTTTGCTTTCAAATCTGAACTTTTATTCCTAGCCTAGCTGTTTTCAACCTCACTTCACAACAGAGTGCCTGAAACAAGATACAGGATGGTATTAGTGCAGCTTCAGGACTATGTGCTAAGGAGTCTAGTGAGCAGCTCTGAGTGAAGAAGCAGTTTTCCTTTTTTGTATGTCTTTCAACCCGTTTCCTTTGATTCGATTCAAATGATAGCTTCTATTAGCAACTAGTAGATCATAATCACAACTTGATTGAAAAGAGCCATGTATATTTTCAATTTTGTTGCACAGCAGACAACTATTTTCAGGAAATCATGTGAAAAGGCATCTTTAAAGTGATATTGCTGAATGAGAAGAAATCCAGTTACCCCAGTGTTCTGAATTTGCGAAGTATAGCCAGAGCTTTAAAAGAATTACTTAGAATTATTTCAAACTTTACACCCCAAACAGAGGGGAGACCCTGACTGAACTTGCAGTGAAAGTACCCTGCTGATTTGCTGTATGTCCTCTATGGTAAAGCTCTTTTGCATATTTTTAGCAGGTTGACAACCATACTGAATGAGAAAAAGATCAAAACCACCCATACCATTCATAAGAGCTGGGTAAGAAAACAGGCCAAATACTAAATCTTACATTTTGGGAGGAGCTACAATATTGTATCATTTTAATGATTTTTCTATTGCCAACAACAACAAAAAAGGAGCAAATAATATATTCTGATAATTCTTTTCACCAGAAAGTGAGAAGTTAATACATGGAAATGTATTAGTGATTTTCTTATCACAGTAAATTTTGCAATATCCATAAAAGCACAGCTGAAGACTCTGGACTTTGCAACAAAATGCATTTCTACAAGCAGTAGCTTTCAAAAGGATGTATAGTCTTCATTTAAGCCTTCCTGCTGCTTAAAATGTATGTCCAAACTGAAAATATACTGTAACTGAACACCATTGCTGGTTCTTCAATACATATAATTCTCCTGTTATTTACCAATAATCTGATATAGCTCCTTGCATGCTCTGGATTTGTAGGGTAGAAATGCTTCAATAACAGATGCTACATATTCCAAACAGAATAATAAGAATTTAATCGTCTGTAATGTGCACATCTGCAGAATAACAAAGTTTTAAAAGGATGGATGTACAAAATAAGGAAAAGAGATAAAGGATTATAGGGAAAAGCAAGAGAAATGCAATAGAGTGAGGAAAAAATGAGAGAAAAAATAAAGCGTATAGAGAATGGATGAAGAACTAGAAAGACATAGAAGGCGTGGTGCATGCAAAGAGAACAAGTGAAGGGGCACTTCACTGGAAGGAAAAAGAGAAAAGCCTCAAAGACCAGGAAATTGTTCCTACTTTGGAAAGGCAGACACCCAGGTAGCAAAGCTGGTTGATACATTCCCTGGGGAATAGTATACGTGTGTACTGCTGCAGTACTCTCTGCTCCCTTCTTCCTAACATTCTACAATTCTTATACATTTCTTATGACAGTCCTACATTTGAGTATAAGTGAATTCTGTGGGATTACTCTATGAATTATTGCCTACAGAAGCAAAACTGTGTACTAGATTACTGCCCTAAATCATGCCCGCACCAGTATGTGCCACTAGTTGAGCAATCTTTCACAGCAGCATTCAAAAAAAGTATTGTTCAACATGAAAAGATATGGGATAAAAGTATCAGACTCAGAAATGAGAGCCAACTTTTTACCAGTTAACATTGTTATTTGTATAATGTATCAATTAATAAAAATGCTATGGTCTTACTCTGCTCACTTATGCAAAAATGTAGACAATTTATTTTCAGAAATGGTAGCTATGCAAAAAAAAACCCCAAAAGATGAAATAACATGTAAGAATGCACGTGCCTGTGAAAAAAGTATATTGCACCTAAAAACCAGCAGCCTCTAGAGTCACAGGTACCTGGACATTTTCAGATGCTAGTGTTTTGGAAGCATTAGAACTGGGAAAAAAGGGAATTTAATTTAAGTCAAGATAGTAGCCCTTAACATTGCTGCAGTGCAAAATATGGAAATGTAGCACACCTGTATTTGTTCAATAGTCATTCAAAAACTGTTATCGATCTGCCATGCAAGTTTTAAGAGATGAAGTTCTGTCTCTAAGGAATACTAGGGAAAAATCCCATTCAATTCAAAAACATTCACTGATGTTTATAATTTATGCTTTACAGTCTGCAATTAAACGGTAACAATTACTTCCCCTTCTGAAAGGGAAAAATGTATTTATTTTATTAGCATTTTTCCTTAGGCGATTTTTCAGGATTAGCTCATCAATTTTGTATATAATGCATAACAATCGACTTCCAGTTCTTTTTACAGAATGACTAGTGGCAAGAAGTGCTGCACATTCATGTTATTTGAACCAACATCTTTCACCTCAGTCTTATTTTTAAATGAATTCCTCAGTCTATGAAAACTATGAAATACTGAAACCATAGTAGCCATTTCTGCTCATAACATAAGTCTTCCTCTTTCTCCTGATGTCAGCCCCAACATTGACCTACATGCACCTGCAGTTTGAAACAACCATTTATTTCACTGCCTGACAGACAATTTTGTTCTGTAAACTTTCAGGTCTGAAGAACACAATGAAGCGATTTAAGGATGTAGAAACCCAACATTTCAGCAATGGTATTTTCTGATTGACATGAAACAGAACTTGTAGTGGTGTAAGGTTTTATAAAGATATCAATCTTCTAACCTAGTACAAAATAAAAATAGTTTGACTTTCGTATGCCACTCAGTTCCATAAAAATGGCATGAAGTGAACAGTCCCCATAATATTGTTTATGAGACACAAGCTCAATAGCAACGTGATATCTGATTAACATTTTGAAATTTTAAAAAAGTCTGTATTTCAAACAAGGAAGACCACAAAATGCCACCTCTTCTGCAACACAGGACATTAGGTAAAGGTGAAAACTTGACTAAGTGTACAAGAAATTGCTACCAACAGTTGGTCATTTGATCTGCAGTGAGCAGAAGACAGGTTTCAGGCTGCACTCAAGTGAAAACGGGAGGAGGAATTGCAATATGTTATTCGCTAGGTTTGTAACTCACTGTAGGAAATAAGGTGCTTACATTGATATTTTCCTTTTCTTCTCTCAAGCAAAACACCAATTTTTGTTTATGTTTGGTTTTACATTTTTTTAAAGCTGTCTCTCCAAATTCAAACCAGATAGCTTCATCCTGACCTTAACTTTTACCAGTCTAGCTATAATAAACAGTATTTCAGTCCCAACAGTGAAATTATATTAAGATGACTAATTTCTAAGCAACAGAAATGAGAATATCTGAAAAAAGTTACTCAAACAGGAAAACTAGATGTACTTCTATCAATATAAGATCAGGATTGATATACATCCAGCTCTCAGTAACCCCCCAAAAGATAGGCACTGAAGTATTACAGCGTTCAGCAAATTAAGACTCAAGTTCTGGATGCTGTTGCTTTGAAACAAATTGTGTCCCCCACTAAAATCCATTATATTGTCTAATAAGCAAGCATTGAAGGACTGCTTAGAGCTATAATTTTTCATAATATAAAAATTAAAACACAGGAATTGCTCATGAAACATTATCTGGTTGTTGAAAAACTACAGCGAGAGCTGATGAGAAAGCATTGTAGTACTTACCATACCGAAAGCTCACAAAAATCTGTTCAGTACACAAGCAAAGGGAGATGAAACTAATCATGAAAGTTCATTTCTAAGAACAAAAAGGCTATAAACAAACTGTAAAGAAAAATAGTTTACGAGTATTTGATACCAAGGATAATTTGTACAGAGGTTATGCTGGTTCTGTATGAGTCCAAAAAGAACTTGAAACTGCTAATTCTATTCAGTACATATATTTCTCCTGCTTACAATCCTTTAATTGGAGGCTTATTATTTTCTCTGTATTTGCAGGTTCTCTATTGATCCAAAACTCATTCAAAAATGGAACCTAGAAATAATTTAAATTTATTTTTATGACACCTTATTTTGTCCAAAAGAGATTAAAAAACCAAAGCACCTATTGTATTGTGGCTTTATTACTGATTTTTTTTTTTTTGTTAGTAATTCCCTTTTCAGAGAGATTTTCTAATTTTATTAAGAAACTTAAGAAGAGAGCAATATTGTTTTTCCTAAGGAAAAAGGAGTTTACCAGCATCAGGCAAACTCATTACATTTCTGCTCAAAAAGCTGCCTGTCTTGGAAATCTTTTTCTAATTGGCACTTCATCATGATCAAAAAATAGTATCCTGTGACTGTCCAACAGACTTTTTTCATGATCTTATGCATTTTGGAAAGGGACAAAGAACATTTTTGGCAAGATGAACTATTTGTTTTTATATTTATTTATTTATTTTAAATATCAGGAAGTCATCTTTATGCCTTGGTAGCTGCAAGCATTTACTTTACTGTATTGAAAAGTCTGTCTGGATTTAAGTACGGTTTAAATTTAAAACCTGCCCCAAGGTTTTTAATATGAATGCTGTATTTTTGTCTTGTAAAGTGATTCATTGCAAAATCTATTAGCAGATGACAAATTATAGATAACTGCAGTTCCCTAATACTCTTTGTGGACTATAAAACTATTATGGGATGTTATGTTCATGTCTTTTGGGAAACTACTAACAAGTATAAATTCTACCTATGTAGTTTGTTGTTTAGCTTTGATTCTATTTGCGTAAAGCCAGTCCTCTGGCCTGCGAAACCTGTTAGGAAGGGAAAGAAAAAACAACCCAAAACTCAAATCTACCATACTTACTATCAATAATTTTGTTGACACCATTCAGGAATTCCATAGACTCAAAATAAAATCACAGTCCTTTTTCTCCTTTCAGAATATAGCCTCTTAATCCAAATAATATCAGAGAAGTTAAAATTTAGTCCATTCATCTGGTAAATGTTTCCCTCTGTTTCATAAACATGCATATCACAGAGAAAAATTGTTCAAATTTAAGGTTTCTTACATGATTAGAGTGTAAAAAGTCATCATAGGAATATGGTGTTTCTCAGAATTAATGTCCTTATTGTAACATTTCCATAAAACAAAGATTTAGCAAAACCAATTGTGTTATAAGCAGCCAGTAAATACAGTTAATTGTCTAGGAGGATTATAAAATAGAAGTTCTTGTACTACGGACAATTATTTTCCAACAGTCTCACCACAAGTTGGAGGTAAAATGTCAAGAAAACTAGGACACGGGGGAAAACGTGTGACAGCTTATCAAAAACACTGGTTCAAGAATTCCACGGCTACTGTAAATAAAATAGCCCATCTGGAATAATACACTACTACAGGTACAATTTCCTCTAAGTATGTTTATAACCTGTAGAATACTTCCTTTTTAAATATTCTAGTTAAAAGTTATATCCTGTGGGGAGGACAAAAAATACACACTAGAATATATGATGACCTTTTACACAATGATAATTAATCATCACACTTCATTCAAGTGCTTGCAAGCTGTCCACAATCTTTTTCATCTAGTTTGCATATTTTATAATGGTGGAATAACATTTTAAAAAGTTTGAATAGGCACTTACTGGAATTACAGTTAATCCTGATACAGTCTAGATGGGGAAGAATAGATGAAAAATGAAAATTTATCCTTCAAGGTAATAGCTGCAGACATCCAATAAAATCACAGTCCACCCTTCCGGGGACAGACACATGCAAATATGGCCACTCCATATCATCAGTCTTTACATACTGTTATAACCCAGTTATACTGCGATAAATCTTTATAAATAGAAACGACAAATAGGGTAAAAATGGCCAATTTCAAACAAAGCTACATGGTGACAAATCTAAGTGAAAAATCAGGATTAAATGTCAAAGATGCTTAACTGAGGCAGGCTGCAACTTTCTCCCCATCTGTGAAAGAACAGGTAATTTCTCTCAATGCAATTAGAAAGTGCTCCGTCACAATGGGTCATAGAGCAAGCCAGGCCGCAATCAGACATCTTGGACAACTTGTGTATAGTATACCTCAAAGGCTGTTCTTCAAAAACTAAGTAGTAAAATACAAAGCTCATTCCCTGGGCCTATAAATAGGGGGTTGTGGGTTTATAGTTTCTTAATGTATAGACTTAAGGAATGAACGGTGACTACACTTGAAGCTACATTAATATACAGAAAATAATCACATATTTATAAACACTGATAATTAGATAATCCTGTCTATTTTAAGATTATTTTCTTGCCTGACTAAAAAAAAAAAGAGAAAAAGGAAAAAGAAAAAAAAAAGGGTGGGTGGGGTGTTGGAAGAAGAAACAATATTGCTAGGGCACGGATTTATTTACTTGCTTGAACTATAGAAGTAGGTAAGAACTGACAGAGGGTGGTGTTTTGCATAAAAAGAGAATGACCTGATCTGTAGTAGGATCCTCTGCTGAGCTATCTGCATTTATTACTGTATTAAAAAAAATAAATTAAAAAAATAAATCTATGCCACGCTACTCGGTCTGTACAGCTACTCCTGAGTTTATACCTTTGAGGAACATATATACCATCAAACCTAGATTTTGTTTCCATATAGCTGAGTTTGTCATGTGTCGTCAACCGCATCAGAAAAGTGGTTGCAAACAGCCAAGGACCAGCAGCGCCCGCACATCCCCTTTTACAGAAAGCGCAGGCTGCGGCGGGCGGGGGGCGGGGGGGGGCCCGCAGCCTGCAGCAGCCCCGGCTCGACACTAGAGGGGACCGACCGCAAAAGGAGAGGAAACAAGGAAAACCTTCGCTTCTCCTCCTCCCCCCTCTTCCGATCTCTAAAGACCAGGACGGTATTTCACCGAGCAATGCTTTTACCACGTGGAAGGTTAGGTGACTATATTCTTCCCTCCCCCCACCCCCCCTCCCTACTTTCTGAAAAGTCATTTTATGTGCGATTAAAACAATGAAATACTTAATTCCCTTTAAAAATAGCATTCCACTGAATGGGAATGACTGCACTGAATGTGCATTTTCCTGAGTGTACTTCTGTTCTCTTTCAGGTCCTGGCTTGGATTTATTCATAAGCATGGCAAAAGTGCTCTAATTTACTTTTTTTTA
>RSEF01000003.1:8158878-8185960 GCA_003993805.1 Himantopus leucocephalus
TTTTTTTTTCTGTAAAAGGGCTTGTGCCTCCTGTGTTCACACGGCTGTTTGCTGAGGGCCGCAGTCTTTGGGCATTGAAGGGTTGTGTTATCGTTCGATACTACAAAAATACCACTACAGAATTGTTTAAAAAAGAGGAGATGGATTTTACTATAGATTTGACATCTAAAAAAAGGAGACCAAGAAATCCATCAGTGGGAATATCTAATCGCAACATTTTCAGTGTTAAAATGAGAAATTCTTTGATACATTTGCATGTTGTACATTAATTGGTGGAGGTGAAACTGAACTGACCTAGATACACGTTGCTTCTGCTTGCACATTTCAATTGGGGAATTGCTACTGTGAAGAGAGACCAATCTTCCACAACGAAGAACAATAACTTAGCCCCAAAATACCACTGATGAACTAGTCTTCTCTTTTTAGAATACACAATAGTACGAAAATATTGTGATGGATTATGTTAAGACTATATAAAGAATACAAAAATGCAAAAGAAAACAAAAGAAACTATAATAATGGGTATGTATTTGTGTGTGTATGTACATACGCAAATGTTGCATTGACATGTGTTTATATATCATTTCAGTTTACTTTTAATGTTGAAACAGGCTGTTTCATAAATGTTTGCAAGCAAAAAGAAAAATGTAAAGAAAATGTTAATTTCTTGGAGGAAGAGTTTGTTACCTAGGTTGACCGTTAGTTTAACTCGTCCTGCATCCAACTCTAAACGAAGGGTATCTGCAGATTCCCTAGAAGTAGTTGCCATTAAAATGCCATAAGCTCGCTGAGACCTGAACCGTAAAGAAACATCTTCGGCCTCTGTATGCATCACAACAGGGAGTTGTATTTTCATAAACATACTTCCATCATAGCTTAAAATTGTTGCCTCTGAAAACACAAAGGAGAAAATCAGTTATTAAAGAACTATATTGTATTTACTGAAACTGCTCAAAGAGAAGATGGTAAACGTGTAGTCACTCAGTATGAGACAGAAGAATTACGTACCACAATTATTACTGTGAAACATAAGCAAAGGTGGGTTTGGGTTTTTTGTTAGTTTTTGGTTTGTTTGTTTGCATTTTTTTGTTTGTTTGGGTTTTTTTTTCTTTTTTTAAGTGGCATATTTTGGTGCATTTTAAAGAAACTAAATTGCTCTTTTAATGAACCAGCCGGCATCTTCAGGCAGATGGATAAAATCACATGGGAAGAAATGCTTGCAAGACTAGGCCTGTACTACTCAAAATAGGTCAAAGCCAGTAAAAGCTATTAGGTGAACCTTACAGCCTATTAAAAGGGCATGTGTGACTATCATCCACCTAGATAATTACCTTAGAATACTTCATCTACTACCACAGTTACAATTATCATCCAGTTAGCAGAAAGCTGCCTGAAATGGGTAAACAAGCCCCAGCATGGTTTGGATGGCGCACAGATTGCTTCATGACCGCAATGACTGTGGTATGATAGAATCAAAAACGCACGTACAAACATTACGACAGCCTCAACAAGAAGATCAACACTGGACTTGGCATATTGAGGGTAAGATCTTAAAACCCCTGAGACAGGCAAATAACTGTCACTTTCAGACATTAGAGGAAACCCTCCCGGTGAGCAGCTCTGGCACGGAGCAGTCAGTCTGTTAGACCCCAGAGCAACCAGCCACAAGTCTTCTTTTCCCAGCCTCCAGGCTGGTAACAAGAAAAGTAGCAGAAAGACTGCATTTCTGCTCACAGGGAGGCACAGCAGTTCCTAGAAAGCAAAGGACACATCTGTTTCTGAAACATATTAGGAAGTCCTTTTTTGANTTTGCGAACGGCTCTTAGGCCCACGAACAGTGGCACATCACGGCAGAAGCAGCAGCGAACGAGCAACATCCTTTACCCCAAGCCAACAGTGAGTGGGCAGACCCCCCAGGAATTTCAGCAGGGTCCGCAGTAACATACAAAACTAACCATACTACATAATTAAACCCACTATACAAAATATACTCTCTGAATGTGCCCTGTTTTATGCACATCTGATTGTTTACCTACCACTAATTCACTACAGACACTCTAACTTCTTCCATGTCTCCTCAATTTTTAACCTACCCAAAAACTCTCAGAAATTGAAGTGTTAGATGATGAGGTCTAAGCAAGATGCTACAGAATCTTTCTTAGAAAAGACTCAATCTTGAGGGTGCCTCAACTCACTGAAAAAACTGTTATTTGCCCAATAACAGGCCAAATGAGCAACAAGCAGGAAGAGAAGACAGCAGAGAACACCTGGGGGAAGCTTCTCTAAGCTTCAATTTGCTGCAGTATAACAGAGACACTTATCTACAGCAAAGGTATATTGGGGTCCCACATACAATAATATTTTCAAGGACTGATACTGCTGATACTATGTTTAATCATAACTAAAACAGTGTAAGAATATTATTTTTAAACATCATACTTCTGACAGTTTGTCAAAACCATTTCCATTGCNATCATACTTCTGACAGTTTGTCAAAAGCATTTCCATTGCGTGTCTTGTATACTGTTAAAGATAGATAAGCTCTTCAAGACTTACAGCCTACACGGTCCTTGGAAGGACAAAATGTTCCACTGTAACTCTGTGAGCATATTGAAGGCAAAAATGATAGATGGTATGTTCATTAATAATTCCAGACTTCCCCCCTACAGACTTGAAGAAAGCAGTTTGATGTTGGAAAAAAGGGATTACTAATACTGGCATGAGAGTCATTAGATTTAACAGGTTAAAAGACTACATTTACAGGTCTGATGATTTCTAACCATGCAGGTAATAATGTTTTCTGCATATTCTAAACCTAATTTTTTTCTGTGAAGGAGATTGAATACTTAACTGTCACCAGCCTGACAAGAGATTTCAAGTTTACTTGAAAAAACTCAAAAGTTTTCAGTGGGAGGTGATTTGGTTTTTTTGATTGTTGTTTTTTGCTTGGGTTTTTTTTTGGGGGGGAGCACAGAAAGCAGGGGCTTACAATTCTTTCCTATATCTAGCTGTCTAGTCTGTGCATGAAGAGCTCCTAAGATCTTTACCAAGGTAAACATGATTTAGGTAATTAAACAAGTCTAGCATAGAAGTTTAAGTTACATGCCAACGTAAGAGAAAACAAAAGGGGTATTTTATGATGTCTATTTAAAAAGATACATTAATACAATTCCGGGTTTTTATAAACTGAGAAAAATCAGATGTTACAGGATGAACAGCATTCAACAACACTAGAGGTCTGTTGCTAATAAATTAATGTAAAAGAAATTTGTCAGAATCAGGACTGACACTGTTTGCCAGCTTTCCTATAATTATTCAGTCTTTTAGAAAATTGCAGAAAATGGAGAGAAGGAACTGTCTTAATTTAATCAGATATGACCTGTGAGTATTTAACATCATGGTGAACAGACCTGATGTGATTAGATACTCAATCCTCCTAAACCATACTGTGCCAGCTAGTTTGGAAACAGATGTTCCAAGAACAGACCAAGGAGACTGAACAGAAGATCAAATGACTTAAAAGCTCTAGGGCAATAAGAAAACCCCCTCATGTCAACTAGCTCCTGTCAGTATGGGGAGCTCCAAGTCACAGGCTTTCTAAATACAAAGGTATCGCAGAAAAAAAAACCCCTACAAAACTGGCAGGAAGCAGGGATGATTTGATCAAAGAAGAGTTAGCACTGCCCCGAGAGTTGTAACTGAGGATCGGAGACACTACGTATTCCTAAAATTAAAAAAAAAAAACCAAAAACACCTAAGTTCACTTTACTCACTTGAAATGAGCCTGCTGGTACAAGTGTTGTCAGGAAAACCTTTTGGCGTTAAACCATTATTAAATGATTGCTACATTAAGATGGCTGAATGATATTTTGTTAATATTGTGTTGCTCTCCAAGGATAGCAAGCTGCATTCAACTCAGCACCTCTCCCACTTGACCTGTCGTTGCTCTCAGCTTGGCAAATTTCCATGTTCTGTTGGTCTTGGCTAGACGGATGGCATCTAGTAATACATGTATGAGACCTTTGACAGAACAAGGAGTTCCCTCTTCCCTTGCAATTCTTTGTGGCAATGCCTTATTACCCTATCATTATGCTTGGTGGCATACATTTACAGAGAACTTTGTTTTCAGGCAGTAGGAAACAACGGTTTTCAAGATGAAGTAAGAAGGGCTTGTTTTGTTTTGACTTTCTTAGACCTAGAAATCATTTCAGTTGTTTAATGGAATTGTTTCCATCCTGCAGTTACTTTGGTTGTCCAGAATGGATTGTTAATTTGCAAGGCCTGGTCAGTAAGATTATGATCTGAAAGAGGAGAGGCAGTGGGGGTGACATAGTTGTGCAGACCTTGAAGGAATGTTTTGGCTAAAACTATGCATTAATTTTTTCCCCTAACTTTTACTTTTTGGGGGGGGGAAGACAGGGGGATGGGAGGGGACTTTGGACCATCTAATTCCAAAGGGGTGTGTGTCTCATCTTTCTTTGAGTTCTACACTGCTAACTGTTCTCATACACGTGTTGGCAGAATGTCTTTTTCTCTTGTTCAGCTTCCTCTAATTATTAGATGGTCTATTAGCATTTAATAAGTTTAGCTCAGAATGTGCTATTCATTAAGAGATTCAGGGAATAATAATTTTACTACCACTTCAGTGTTGGAAGCATAGCATTGAAAAGAAAAATAGCAGAAAACCCTTATAAAGCATTACTGACAATTTTTTGTAGCAGCAAATAAGTGCCTGCAGTAGAGTAATTAACAAGAAATAAACAGTAAGATATAATTCAGAGATTGATAAAAATTATTGTACACATTCTTTCTTCAATATTTTTGCAGCACCCTTGCTGCTTCTGCGCTAAAAAACAACCAATCAAAGCACCCAAACAAACCAAAAAACCACTAAAGGGTTCAGTTCCTCTCTCCATTTTTTTTTTCTTCAATTTGTTTCCAATTAAAATCTCCAGGGCTGGATAACTCTTCCTTTCTATAAATATACTACTTCAATCAGCTCCGTGCCTACCACCAAGGATGCACAGACTAGCACTGATATAAGAGGAGATTCGGGACCTTAATTTCACTTGAGCTGGGACTACTTAAATTGCTGGAGAGACCGAGGCACCTATTCCTCAGGAAACTTCCCCACACCTGTTTCTCCCTTCAAGAAATGCTCAGCCAGGTATTTATGAGGAGAAACAGAATTTTCCAACTAGATGCTCTTCTTCATTTCACAGCTTACTTAAATCAAAGTGAAAGAAGTAGGGACTAGGCATTTGAATTTCAGTGTTCTTCCTCATAAGTTTTGCAGTCACATTTGTGGTGTTTTTAACATGGTGCTTCGTAAGCACGGATGCTTACTGCATGTATTTAAATAAATAAAACAGGATCTTGTTTCCTCTGGACTCCTTGTGGTGCCTCTAAAGTCCAAAAGACGGAATTATTTTTTTTTTTCCCCTGCTTTTTCAGTTTCAAAGTGTCTGGGATAACATGAGGACTGTGTTGCAGCCCACAGAGCCATTTTAAAGCAGGAAATCACCCTCTGTGTCTGCTGTCTTCCAAATCACACACAAACTTCGCCACAGAAAGCGACAGACGATACAGTCCCGAGCCATGCCAGGAAGCATGTGAACAATCTGGATCACCAGTAATCAAGTATTCAGATTTGCTTTCTGACCCTGTTTTATTTACCAACATAAATAGAGCAGCAATATCCTGCCCTGAAAACACTCACCAATATATATGATTTTACTCCTACAAATTGTGTGAGTATTCAAATATATTGATGGCTACTGATTCAAATTTTAATTTTTCGTTTTTGTTCTATTTACAGATGTACGCTCAGCTAAGCACTGTTTGTGCGTTTGCTGCGGCAGCTACCTTCAGTCCGTCTGGGCCCAAAGCTGCAGCCTTGGTGAATCACAAGGAACCTTTCCATCAATCTCATGGAAACTATTCTTGATACACAATTAGTTACTAAATAATACCTGAATAGAAGGTGAAGTGATTCCTCCCAATTTCTACACTGGTATTATTTCAGGACTGAAGTCCTAAGCCACACTGTAAAGGTGTTAGAACTTTAACACACAGGACCAATTAGTTAATTTAAATCAGAAATGGAATTACTATAATATTTTGAACGCATGATTCCTCATGCCATAAATCATCATATCACCTGTATTTTTCTTTTTTAAAGTTTTTCAGCATCCAGAAATAATGCAAGGAATGAAAGCTATATTACTTTAGTATATATGTGTGTATGCAGGTGTGTCCACAATGTGGACATATACAAACACTCCTAATTTAAATATATTGTCTCCTCAGAAATATCACTTTGATAAATCTTTCTTTGCATGCCTTTCTTATCACCGTTTGATGAATTTACTCTTGTGTATTGTTCCTAGCCATCCAGTCAAAAGTAGACACCTGCAAAAGGCTTTGCCGAGAGGCAGTCACATCACGTATTGTGATCCACAATCAAAGTAAGATGGAAAGCCAAATTATATTGCTGTGACATCTGTCCGTCCATCTGCTGTAGTTTCCATAAGCTACTAAAGCCAATCTACAGATTATACTGATGTTTAACCTTACTGAAAATCAAGACTAAAATCAAGAATAACTTGCAACAAGATAAAAGTTACATGGATACACAAAAATATTAAGTATACTGAAATTAAAAGAGAACTGAGTTGTGTTCCACATTTTTGTGCAATGATAAGCTGACCAAAATTATTTCAGATACTGCATTGTACACAATACATCCACAATATGGATGTCATTACTGCAATTTTACGGGAAATAGCATGAAAAATAGATGACAGTACTGAAAAATAGCTAAATGCTTTTGTTTACTGAAGACACCTTAATCACTTAACATGCAGTTAAATATTCCAGGTGTTTAATCTCCAATACTTTATTCTAATGTTTTCTTTTCTTTGTGAAACTGTATTGTTTGTTCAAATGACATGTCCTATTTTATTTAAATTAGTTTGAACAATTATAATTGTGTTGCTTGTATCACCAAAACCAAAAGTTTATCAGTTACTGCACATGGGGAGTAGTTACAATAACTTTGTGTGGTCGGATGCCAACACTTTGCTTTCAGAATCCCAAAAGCTATAATCTCATTAATGTGTGACCATTTGGGATATGAATATTACTGGAAGGAGATCTCCTTTCAGTGTAGTTTCCTCTGGAGAGGGAAACCCAAGAGTAGGAAATGATCCCATACTCTCTGAACTGCCGCACATATTTCTTTTGGACAAGAACCAAATATCATTGTAGAGAAGCCAAAAACACCACCATAGTACCACCATTCCCACTAGGGGAACGTACAGGCAAAAATCAGGCTCTATATTGGAGGACAGTTAGAAATAAAATATGGGAAATAAAAAAGACAAAGGTTTCTATAAAAAATATTACCACCTGTCAAATATATTTATGAGAAATTGCTATGATGAAGCCTGCTTTTAGGTTCTTTGCGTATCTGCATGTGGTTTTGTCTCTAATGCACATGTTTCCTAGCTCTCAAGTTGAAAAAACGCAAATCCTATTTTTACTTCTACCATATGTAATAGCAGAATTTTGCCACAGGGTGGTACACCAGACATGTTTAACTGAAGGCTTTTGTAATGCATCAGACAGCCCGGTTATGCCCTCTGCCAGCTTCACTACACCAGTAACAGAACAATCTGGAGATCTCAGAATAACTGGCCATGAGCCAAAGGCATATATATTCAAAAAATAAGGCAGAAGTAACAGAAGAAACTGAGACTCTACTTCCAAATGCCAATAATATGATGGTATTAATTCTACACAAACGCACGTCTATTTACGTACAACTTAAACATTCATCAGGTTTTTATTTTTAAAAAATACATTTGTTTCATCTTACTAACTAGAAAAATGAATAAAAGTGTCAACATCTATCTTCCTTGCCACTATCCACCTTTTCAATTAAATAAATGGGTTTTGTCAACTTTACACTTACCTTTTCTAGGCAAGAGGGATACTCAGTGAATTAAGGTAAGTAGAAACTGTTTCCTTGGGTACTGGGATCTTTAAAAAACGTTAAGTAAGAAATATAGATTCCTACACTGATTCTTTTGCTTTGAATCACAGCTGAAGTTCTAAGCATGGATTTAAGTGATACTGTGGAATTCAAAAGTAAATTTAATTAATTTAATTTAATAACACAGTGGTATTGACATAAATAGGTAGAGAACAAGACCTCAGTTTGGAATTGGAATGTGACCATTTAGTAATGCAATAGTAGTTGAAATTACTTTCACAAAGCTTTTCAGAACTCAGCAGTGTATGATGAGACACAAAAAAAGACATTTTCTAGGAGACATTTAGCAGTACTGTCTCTCTGACATAGTCAACTAATAATTACTTATGTATCTTAGAAAATCTCCTAAGATCTTTCATCTAGAGTTCCTTCTTTCAGTCTAGCGCAGGGCTCCATCTCACATCAAGTGAAATCAAAGACGCTTTTTCTGCCTCAGACAAGTTAATGATATTTTACCATTTTTAATCATTGTGCAGGATTCTATAAAGTAGAAATGCAGTCATCTCATGGAACCTACCTCTTTCGCACGATTTGCCAAGGTACCCTGTACCAGAGCAATCACAAACATATCTGTTCCACCCATCCCTGCATACACCATTGTTTTTACAGGGGTTGCTAAGGCAAGGTTTTGCAGTTTCTCTTGAGCATGAGGGTTTTACTCCAGCTGTACTTTGAATTTCAGCCATCTGTCGAATATCTTTGCTTTGACCATCAATAAATAAATCTCTAATGCAGCCGACGTATCCATAATTGAGAAGTGCTGTCCACACCTCTGTTGGGAAGACGAGGCCTGCTTTATTTTCTGGTAAGCCTCCAAGATACAAGTCATCATCCAAGTCAAGGATTTCACTTTCCCCTGGTGCAGTATATGGTGTACGTAGCGTGTTCACAGATATGGTCCCTGAGAAGAAAAGACAAAAATTGCATGACTTTCAAGGCATTTAAAAGATTTTGGTACTGCTGTTTCACTCATTAATCTACGTGACACATGAGCTCCTGGCAAATATCTGTAAGTGAAACATAGATATTCCATTTGTGCTGCCATACAATAATAGATACACTTCATTGTTTTCGTTACAAGGTAGTACAAATGCTGTCAGGCAGTGAACACCAAAAACATTTATGCACAATACTGCATGGTAACAATATAAAAAGAAGTCAAAATTACCTTACCAATCTTGTAGGGGATGGGGGGGATGCATTTCAGACTTATTTTCAGAAATAGCCTGCTTGTGCAACAGAAAAAAATCTCTTCACTACCTCGTATGTGCTTCAAAGCATTAAGGCTGAGATTGCATTGATAGGTTGTAACCTGGGAGGCAAATCTGTGTCTTTGGTTTGGATCCAAAGACACAGTGTTTTAAAAGACTCTCACCACTTTCAGTGGGCTTTGGAGAAGACTTTTTTTCTTTAAGTGCAGAAGGAAAATACTCTCATCAGCTGCCAGACAGGCAATCATTAAGAAGATAGTGATGTGCTCCTAGAGGGGAAATCAATGCCTCTGACACTTACCTCAAAATGTGTGCATGTTACAAAGAGAGGGAGAGAGGATGTATATAGAACCTCAGGGAATCAGAAGTATCTTTTCCATTTAAATTTAAAAGATAAACAAACAAAAAAATTAAGCTGAAAATAAAGTTCTGATTCTGCAAAGTACTTGAACAAAGAAACTGTAATCAACTCTAAAGATCCTCTGCTGTACTTTTTAGAAGTAATAAGGTATCCAGTTTTTACAATTTGAATAGACAGAAAACTAAATTTAGTACATGGAGCCACAGAACATACTTATGTTAACCAAATTTAATTGTATTTACTAAGTAAAATCACTTGAAAAAAGAATCTTCATATAGATCTTCGCAGAAGTGACTCCTTACCATTCTATGTGGGTGCAAAAGCAAGCAAAATATAAACCAAAACATTACATAGGTCACCAGATTATTATAATGTGCCAGCCACATTATGCAATACAGTTATCCACTGGACACACTATTAAAAATGTATTAATGGTGAAAAGACACCGAAGAATCACATTTACCTCAACATATTTACCATACACACACATAAAAATAAAATGATTCACTATTTCCACTGTCAGCATGACAGATTCCAGAAGATAATACTGATTATCAAAAATACTTCTACTGCGGTGGGAGTGGTGCATAAGAATAATAAATTCAGAATTTTTATAGCTTAAATACTAAAATGCGTTTTAAGCAAACAGAGGCAGGTCAGAAAAAGATCATTCTCTTCCTTGGATACATCCTAAAATTTAGGCTTCTCTTTTAGCAATGAAGAGGAATCCTGTGGGAGCGACCTATTTTGTTTCGTCTTTTGTTGGATTGATAGGTTAACTTCAACAACATAGACAGAATGAATAGCTGAACAGTTTGGACCTTTAGTAAAAGCTCTTTAGGGTAGAGGTTTCAGGAGATCCAACTCCCATGTGAGACTGGAGACACATGGATTTTAGAAGGGCTGCATCCTACTACTACAAACAGTCTCCCTAGTATCAGAAGAGATCTGAAAAGATAAAACAAAGGTTTGCATAGTGTTTGTGCATCTTTATGAGCATGTTTAAAGAATGTTTGAGGATGTAGTCAGTTTTCCCTTTTATGTATTATCAGAAATGTTTTCAGCATCAGTTGAATAATCACTTAGATGTAAAGTGAACTTCCAGTCTTAACTGTAGGAAATAGGCATGTTTAACCAAGATCCTTTTTTCTTCCACACCTCCACCTTTTTAAAACTGATAAGACTATTGTATTTTGCTAACTCTGAATATTTGTATTGCTGTTGAGATTTTGAAGCAAGACTTGGTACATATATGGAACACTTGCTATAGATTTGACCTTAGGCATACAAGCATAAACATTTTGAGGTCTGATGTTATTAAACAGCTACCTCAAACAAGGACACCTATGAATAAGCTGCTAAACCAACATAGCTAACTTTTCTGAGAGCATCCTAGGTATCAAGAAGGACTGCTTACAGGCAATAGGTAATTTCTCCTTAAAAAAAAAAAAATTAAAGATGCTGTAAATATACATCATGCTTGTGCTCACAGTAGTTCTTACTGTTATTGTTGCTCGCTCCCACCTGTTGCTGTACAGGCTAATTTAGGACCAAATGCTTTAAACCTATGATTCAGGCAGCACTTGCACCCACACAAGTTAATTCAGCTGCAGCTTCTGACCTCAAGCTCGTGTATTTTCACAGTGCTGTTTTCAGCTAAACAAAGACACTTGTGTTTTCAAGCTATCCATGATGTTAGAAGACATCTAGGGCTCCATTTCTATTAAAAAAAATAAATCAACTAAGCCTTGATGGCTTTCAATGCACAGGAAAAGACGTTAAATCTCAGCCAGTGTAGCTGTGACATTACCACGGTGGTTCAAAATGTAAGTTTTGCAAGCACAGAAGGCTGAGAAAGGTGAATGATAAAGGGAACTGTAGATCACCACTACACTCTGGCTACTGTGAATTATAGTTAGGTGATACAATGAAGCAGGAAAATTTTCTTCTGTCTGTCACAAAGGATTACCCTGGAGAGAGCTTAAGTATTATTTTGAATAGATATCAACAGCTTCTTAAAGAAATGAACCTCTCCCTTCCCCGACATCCCATAAAATACTCCTTGGGAGAAGCCCTCTGAAATGTTAGTGTATTCATAACACCTAATGACCATGTGTAGAAAAACATAACAGGCAACAACTCTTCTGTGCATCTTTTTCATGTTTTGGAAGGCCATGGAACCCCCATTACCCAGCTGGACTATCTCAAATTTACTTCTGGACATATCCATGACACTTCAGCTGACCTACATGCTGTGTGTATTACCCTTAATCAAACAACTGTAAGTTACCTTTATTTAATCCTTTTTATTGAGAGCTACAGTAAGTCAAATAGCATCTGCAGAAGACACAAAGCTTTAATAACTCGCTCTGGCTCAGCTGTTATGTAGGAGCTTGACCAACATATCATATAGCTCACTGTCTAGAACAAGAACTACGGCTATAGTACAAATAGGCTTTAGTCTAGCTAGTAGCAGAAAGCCCATGCCAGGGGACCAAGAGTTTCATGCTATCGGTTACCAACTTCTCCTAGTTTCTGGCTGAACTTCTAACAGCATGTCCAGGCAGGCATACAACCATCACTGCTGTTGGTATCCAAATTACCTTTTATGTATCTCTGACAGGTAATGCATACTTTACTTACCAATTGCTTTGTAAATGCAGATGAAAAAATCCAAAAGAAATAAAGGGGAATGAAAGAAGACTTCCAAAATACATCAAAAATTATGGTGATTTTTTTTTAAAGTATCATAAAAAAAACCCCGCAAAACTCAAGTTGATACAACATGGGCCTACAGAAAATAGATAATGGGTCTATAAACACCTTTGGGTTCACAGTGCATCCAGAGCTGTGACACAGAGGTAGAGTGCACTGTTTCATCTAGCTGGGTTTTTTTGTTGTTGTTGTTTTGTTGTGTGTGTGGGTTTTTTTGTGTGTTGATTTTTTTGTTCAGTTGGGTTTTTTTAAGCCTGTCATCTTTCCTGACGTAAAGTTTTCAAGTTCTACTGAGACCATCTCAAGTTGGACCTCGTGATAATGGCAGATACTACCACAGAATCCAAGGATAGTAATGCATACCCCCTTTGCTGGATTTCATTCCTACTTTCTCTGGGAATTATAGGCAGACTAAAAGGAATCGTTCTGTCAAATCACCAGTGTGCTCCAATCCACTTGGACTTTTCTACTTAAGAATGTGAAGAGACATCGCTTTCCAGAGAAGCGGGAAGAAGGGAAGCTAATGGAGCACACAAATGTCATATGTGGTCAGCACAGGAAAAGGTTAATAATTTTCCCTGTAAAGATAACGTAACGTCAAGCCTTCTCACACCAGCATGGCCAAGTTGGATAAGATGGAAAAAGAATCGGACACATCTCATTTCACAAAATAACCTAAAGACAATGGAATATGATGACGCAGCAGATTCAGAAAAGCACTGTCCTCTCAATGGAAAGAGAAAACTATAACCTTAAATTGTACCATCTCTGTAGTAAGGACTTTCAGGTTTATCTTCGCATAGTCCCTAGCATAACAGTACCCATAACCACATCAGTAGTTAAACTATTTCTTTTATAAGAGCAACACTGAGGCAATAATGTCTGCCAGGAAACAAGCAGCTTCCTTGCAAAGTATTTCAATACTTAAAGTAGGAAATATTGTCTGCATTTTACCAGAAAAATAAAAAAAACCTGAGGAAAAGCTGATAGCATTTGGTTTGTCCAGCCTGAAAGAAGAGAAGGGGGAAGACTGAAAGACAAGAAGGTGTCAGGTGATTTATTTAGTCTGGGAAATTCATTATCCAATTTCAGACTCTAATAACAGGTAGCATTTCTTATCTCCAGAAACTGGACATAAATTTAAGGGTCCTATAATGACCTACGGGTGCTCTGATTCTATAGCATTTCACCTGAGGGCAAAATGCAATTTAAATGTTCAGAAACATTTTTATGTATTGAAGGAACGGTGAGAAAAACTAATGTAATTATGATTTTCGGCAAGAATTGTTGACTTAAAGGATAACTGATGTGGGCAGTTCTTCAAAAGGAAGAGTCAACAATATAAATCAACAATAACATATGTATCAGCAAAACGGGAAATATATTGGGAGGTATAGAGAAGACTATAGTACCACTTTAGTGAGCATTGGTAAGGTTTACCATGAACTCTGAGAAAGATGCAGATCAGCTGAGGAGACAGCAGAAGACAGCAATAAAAGTGGTCAATAGCTACAGAACATGACATATAAGGATAGGAAGCAGCTGGGGTTTCTTAGTCTATGAAGAAAACTGGACGCTGACATAACGGCATTCAAATCATAAAAATTATGGAGCTCTGACACAGCAAAAAAGTGTGGTGTATTTTGTGCTTGCTGTGAACGAGGAAATGATGGCCAAAATGGCTTGTTTTGCATATAGAAATATTCAGTTTATGAATGATTACATGGGGACATTGTACAGTGTCCACTGCTGGGGTAACTCAACACACATCTGTCAAGACTGATGCAGGTACTTTATCACTACTTTCACTAGAAAAGTAAATAGAGGAACTCTTAAGGTCACCTCATCTCAATTTTTATATGAGCTCATGAATAAATGAAAAACACTAACAGGATCATTGGAAGAATTTTCCTCAAAATGCAAGATAAACCCATTATCTCAAATATGTAAACTATTAACATTTATTGAAACAGGAACATGCAGTTCTAGCAGTTACTAAAAGGCTGGACAGATTGGGGAAGGAGTATATAGAAGTGTATATGTGAAAAAAGAACCTGCAACAACAATGCACGTAATGGATATCGACAAAGCACTACTTACAGTGAGATACTGATTATAGTTAAGCTCTAATTACATGCTCTAGTGATAATTTCTGGTATTTAAGCTGAAAATCTAACTTTAGTTCAAAATTTCAGTGACTTCTTAGCCCTTAAATGGCACCTACCTATGAATACATTCTGATACATTCTGTTTTGCAGTGCCATACACAACTGGAGGTTGACAAGAAGTGCAAGTTTCCTCTCTAATTTCACTGTCTAATGATGATTTCCAAAGGATGAATAGCAGTTTAGTCAAAAAACACTTGCAAGGTTATCCTTCAATATGATAAACAGTATAACAAAGTTTTAAACAATACTCAAGTCTCAGAAAACAGTTATTAAACCAACTCTACTGTGTTGCAAGAAAAACTGTGAGCAGAGACCTTTACAGCTGCGGTGTCTTTTTTTTAGTTTGGGTTGGGTTTTTTCCCCCCAATTCTTTTATTGCAGAGTTGGCAGTACTGTTAAGAGCAGAACAGAAAAACATTTCCCTTAGGTATGAGTTAATGAGCCTCTCCAATCATATTCATTATCTCAGCAATTTACTGTTTCAAAGGTCTTTGTATAAGAAACTAAGACATATTTCTAAACCTTCTCTTGATTCTGATTAGTTAAATATGAAGATTGTAACTACAGCTACAACTATTCTGATCTCTGTGCTTAACTTATGTGGCCTATTTAGTTGCTTTTTGTGCATGTGAAACACATTTTCTTATTAAGAAATGGTGAAAAATCAGAGTAACGTATTTAAATACACTTTACAGCTTGTGTGCTAAAGCATAATATAAGAGCTGTGATAGGGACTGTGACTACAGCATACAGCCCATGGCCAAGCCCAGGGACACATGTGGAGCAGTTATGAAGCCACCGTTCTTCATAGGAATTCAGAATATCCATGAATACTGGAAAGGAACTCAGCTCTCATGACAAGACACGGCAGTTGGTACCAGGTTTGTGTCCTTTTCTATATACTTAGCAAAAAAGACTGACTGATGGAGAACACATGTTCCTTTTCTTCTGCCACATATCTAGCAAGAAAGATGGACCAACGAAGAAGGTATGAAATAATTTTTTAGTTAACACTGGGAAATAGGGTCTCAGGAGTTCCTTCTCAACGAAGATCTGCTTTTTAGGTGAGGAAGCACTCAAAGTAGGTCTTACAGGTGGCAGGATGGGATTCTACGGTGAAAAACTTTACTAAGAACAATAGGTCAAAAGTTCCTTCAGCAAAAGGAAATTAAAGGGCACCATCTGTTCCCCCTTCCTTGTATTTCCCAAAATCTGAGAGAATCACAGCAGAATTACTAGAATAGGGCCTGGATAAATGCAGTTTAAAAATGCTCACTTATTCCTTACGTCTTCCCCACTGCAGTCCCAGACGGACGATGGCAAAGTCAGTAGTTTAGAGTGGATGCTCCCTGTGACTGAGAGTCCGGAAGAGAGCAAAGAATGAAAAATAAATTGAGTACTTGCTGATCCAGCTAATATGAAAGTCAAGGAAATTAGCAAAGCTCCTTGAGAAATGTCACAGCTTTCTATTATCTGAGGGAACCACTCTGCATTGGATTTGAAGGCTAGGAGTAAAAGGTTGCAAGACAAAACATCACTTAAAAAAAAAATAATCACGGGTTATTTGAGCTACTTATTAACAGGAGAATCTCTTCCTTGTACTTGATCGGTTGGGGAGTATTTTGTTAGCAGCAACAAGAAAGTCTCAGAAAAGCTGATTTTTTTTTTTTAATATAAGCTGTATTCATTGACTTATGCAATAATTCTGAAGGTAAGCAAGTAAAAAGTGATCATATTCATACTATTTTCAAGTATGTTTGGTTTTGACTAGAGAAAATAAAAGAAAAACCTTCCTGGAACAGCAAAGTGGATTTTATTATTCATGGAAAAAAGCATAATAGACCAACATGCATAAGTCATGAAGAAATAATCTAAACATAACACATTGGTACTTCCTGTTCCAGTCAGAAGAAAATAGGAACATACAGTTCATTGTTTATTTTAATTGTTAGGCAGTCATTTTACTTGGTTAAATCTGATGGTCTAAGATACTACTTGGCCAACATTGTCATTAAGAAAAATAACAGCATCGCCTCTGTTATTGGTACTTTTCCTACTGTAAAGTATTATTGTATGTATTAAAATCACAGAAAATCTTTGATGTCTGGTTTAGATTTCAGCTAAAAATTCAGTTTGTCAATCCATATGCCTACGTATTTATTAATATAATATTAATTCCTGGTAATAGTTCAATGTTTTAGGGCAAATATGTACTACAGTCAGTTTTCAAGAGTGACAGACTAAATAAACTTCACCCGTCTTGATCATAGGCAATTAATGAGCTGGATTAATTTTTCTTTTACATGTATATTTGACCATTTTTAATTGCCATCGTTTGGGCTAGATTGGCCACTAAAACAGTAATTCCACTTTAAAATAACATGCAGTCCTGATCTCCAGGTCTGTATTGCTTCCTAAAATTAGTCTACATTCTTGCTGATGTCCGTCAACAGTGTTAAAGAATTAAATAAAGTATGCCATAAACTCTCCTAATGGCAGATGTGAGCCACGGCTTTTGTGAAGCAATGAAAGTGCAGAACATATCTTTAAATGTAAACCATTGCTATGCATTTATTTCTTTTCTTTATAGTTGTGTTGACTTTAGATGCAAGAATAAACTTTGCTTTCAGTGGAGTCCCACAGGCGTGATTATTACAGGATTTAATGCCTCATATGAATCACTGAAACAGTACTTAAGAAGGAAGCCTGAAATGAAGATTGTAGTATAAACAATATAACCACTGGATATTCAGTTGCAATTGAGGATTCTGAGAAGTTGTGCATTTTGTTGTTTGGGTTTTTGGGGTTTTGTTTGTTTTGTAACCTCAAGAAATGTAAATAACCAACTGAAATATTATAAACAGAAAATCAAACTCTCTACAATCAGAATCTGAAGCTGCACAGCCCAGGAATCAAATCATTATTTTTCAGAATCTTAGGGTGGACTAATCAATTGAATTTTGTCTGACTTTCAGCATGGATTAGACTGAAATCTTCAATTTAAATCTATACCTAAGATTCCCTTGATCTGAAATCTGATTTGTGGGCACTAAGAAAGTAAGTAATAAAACAATAAACTTTTTGGGGGTGAAGTTTCAGAAAGAAAATATAAGTGCAAGTCATGGAAACAGAGTCACCAGAAGGAAGAAAGTGGGGGAAACCCCATAAAGTCCAAAAGAAGAGCAGTTTGCATTTTTCAACACTCAGAGTGTGCATAAGCTTCAGATTGGATAGTGATATTAATCGGAAAATTCTTTGATGGACTGTATTAAACACTCAGTACATTCCTCCCCACCCCAAATCCTGGCATGAACTACAGGAAAGATACCATTGATGGGCAAATCGATTCTATTAATGGATATTGATTATTTGCTGAAGTCAATGTATATACTCAAGATCAGATGCAGCTGAAAGACAAGGACAGTTTCACTAGTTAAATGCATTTTATGCTATAAGAGGTTTGAGTAGCATTAGCAAGAATGTTTGGGTTTTTTTTACCCTTTTCAATGAGATCATTTGTCGAGTAAACTACTACAGAATACGAATCGTACTGACAGAATACGGCAAGTCACTTATTTCCATTTCTGCTGATGCGTTGTTAGCCATTCAATTAGCATATCATTTAATTATGCTGAGATCTGCTGACATGATTGGAAGGTCTATGTTGTTTCTGTGGGCCAACTATTCCCTACATTGGAGATTGCTTTCAGTAATTCTCTTTTGCTTTATTTTTATTCTTGAAACTTGCCACTTCAGCTATTTGATGTAAGCAAGCACAGAGGGAGATTACCGTTTGTTTTTGAAGTACACAGCACACTTACTTGGAAGATTAAGTACCTGATTACCCAATAAATGTTAACATAAGATATTTTACTCTGCAAATCATTGTATTCTGCTACCTGACAGTAATGACTTCTTACATTTCCCTTATTTTTCAGAAGATGCACAAGTCTAATAGTGGCAAAATAATATATACCCAGTATTCCCTCAGATAAAACATGAAAAACAATACTGAATATTAAAAAAAGAAGCTTACCTGACCGTCCATCCCGTTGAAAATCCACATGGTACCATTCACCATCATTCACTTTCTTCTGCAAGGCTTTTATTTTTATAGTACCTGACCCCATGTCTAACAGTAGGTAGAGGTGGCCATCAAGCATCTCAATGGCAAAAAAGTCAACCTTCACCATTTGTGGGTGTTTGGCATCTTTTTGGTGCCTTGGTTTTCCATGACTGAAAAGAATCAGGCCATTTGGCTCAGTTGTACGAAAGTCAAATGATATTGAGCCTGTTTTCTTGGCATTCCACTTTGGCAAAGAGATGAAAGACTCTGGTGTTTCAAATGTGATTGGATCCAAGGTTGCAACATTCTCACATTTAAATGCTACAACCCCATGAATCTTCATTTTAGGATCTCCTTGCTTGGCAAGTCGAGATAACTCCAACCTGACATCGTTATTTTTATATACAACCTGCAAGCAAAGCAGAGAAGTTACTAAGAGGAACTTGACCATTTTAACCAAACAGCTATAATCCTGAATAGGCATATTATTTAAAGGATAATAACGATGGTATACGAATATGATAATTTACATACACACAAAATTAAATAACTATTTTCATTGACTAATGATTTAATCATAGTTTTCATTAAACCAAAGTTGCTCTAAAATTATCCCTAGAGTTAATTCAAACAATCTGAAAGAATCTGCACATATTTATACTAATCGGTCACAAATTAGCTTGCATGGCCTTGATTGTTTAAAAGCCTTCTTTGCACAGCCATTCTGCTATGTTAGAGAAGTATTAGATTTCTTCTTCCTCTAAACCTTTTGTCACTATCTTAAGTCTTCTGTTCATGTACAGAAAACGTACCAAGGTCAGGCACTTTATAATTTAACATCTTTTCAGTTTGTCCTTGGGGCTGAGGAATAGTAGCATCCATGACATTCATGAAACTATAAAACAGGGAAACTAGTCTCATACAGATCAAAGCAGACAAAGACAGGACAATCTGAGCCAGTTCAGTTGGACAAAAAAGTAAAACCACTTATGTATTTTGCCTGACTGAAGACTTTTCTGACAAAAATGAAAGACAATATTAGTTTTAAATCCAATTGACCTCCACAGCAAATATTCTTGCTTCAAATCACATATTTACTCTGCTCAGAGAAGCCTGTCATTTCCCAGGGTTCTAGTCTTTATTAGTGTATTCTGAAATGGTTGCTATTTCTGTGTTGTCCAGGAGACAAGGACTGCTTAAATGAAGTTCCCCAATAGCAAGGGTGTGCACAAGTATTTTCTCAATATTTTTAATTATTCAATAAATAATGTAGTCAAGCTAAAATACCACTGAATAGCTGAATGCATGGTGACAGAAGCTAAAACCTTCTCTATGTCTCAGGTTATGCCTACATCAGAAAGCAATTTGGAGCAAAAGCAACAGCTAAGCAGATCAATGCACTTTGTGCTGAGGCTTCTTCATCTACAGATTCTATACCATTCAGGACTAGACCATGTCCTGCCCTGATCCTGTGTTCCAACTACACAACGTGGTCTGAAGCTGTTCAGGAGACCAATCACAGGTTTAGACCTTACATCCCTATTAAAGGTTAGAAAGTGCTTAATGAATACTTAGAATAGAGCTTCTGGAATAATTTCCTCTGAAGCTTAGTTTGAACACAGATGAAACCCACTCTGCAAACTGAACTGACACACAATAAGTGGAAGAGACGTGAGATGCACTGCAGAACTGTGCTACTGTTAGAAATCAAAACACTAGCATACGCACAATCTAATATGGCATACCCCACAAGTGATAGTTGCTATTGAAAGATAGCATTTAAAAATAACAGAACACTAAAGAGATGATTGATAGATAGACAATTTTTTACTGTAAGAATTGTGTTCTTTCAAATTATATCATTATCCACCCAGGAAATTTAATCATAAGCCATGGCAGAATTATTCTACTACATAAAAAATGTGTCCTAAAAGTAATAAAAGCCTATTTCTCCATTTTATTTCAGGGTTCAGTACAAACACTGCTGTTCCCACTGCAGTTTTTTCTCCCAAAGACAACAAATAAACCTCACTGTGGATTCCTGACAGCAGAAATGATACTCTGCCACAGAGAGGCAGATAACGTGTTGCCTTCTTTAAGTGAAGAGTGACTAGAATTGGACTAACTTGTAATCTTTGAGAATAAGGATCCATATTTGCATTTATCAGATACCTCTCTAACACCTCAGAGATCATAGATTAAGCAACGGAATTTAGATTACTGGAGAATAAGCACATGCAAGTGATCTCCCATTGGTGTGACTTTCTGTCTTTAAAGTGAATAAAGCCAAAAGGCAGAAGAATGCAGCAAGAAGCCAGTAGCCTAGCAGGCAATATTGCTTAGAGATATCTGGTCTCATGAAACATTGGCCACTTTATATGGCAAGAGGGATTTTGGATAGCTTCCACCTCATTTGAAGGAGTTACAGGGGGCAACCTTTCTAGAATAGGCTGAAAAGCATTAAACAGAGACTAGAGGATACGGTAAAAGAAGGAATAAATGGGCTCTCGTTAGAATTAAATCATGCTGTTGACAACGGAAGTAATTAAGGCAACAAAGAACATGAGGAGAAAATATTCTTTAATTGCCTACTGAACAAAGGTAGATACTAGGACAATACAAATAAATGTACAAAGAGAAGTTTTTGTTTATGGACAAATTCAAATTGTCTGATACTAATGAAAGTTGGTTGATTGAATAACAAAATTAGTAGTTAACAGCTATATTAGAAAAACTGAGCAGACAAAAGGAGAGCTAAGCTTTCCTTGATGTCTAAAACAGCTCTATAGGATTTGAAGTCATTTGCCAACTCAAACAATTTTTAACAAATATGGTTCAAGGACCTGATGGACAAAGTGCAAACAAGAATACTGGCAATAGTTTTCTCAATAACTCATCACCCGATCTTTAAGTAGCTTAAAGAGGGAAAAATTGCTAAAGCACTTTAGTAAGAGGGGCAAATTTGGGGAATGCCACCAATATTAAAACATTCTTGGAATCCCTAAATATTGCATATGATAATTTCTTACTTCCATATTATACAATTAAAACTTTGTAGTTACTGAGATGTGAATGATTGCATCTTATTACATTCATTTGTGGAAAACAGAATTAAGCCTACGTCTATGTTTTAGAGTGTTTATGTTTTAACTTAACACGTTTAGGATGTTTATATTCTTTTAAACTTACAAAATTGAAAATTTGGAACCAAATTATCATGGATAATTAGGATTAAAACAGGAATATATGAACCATAACTGAAAACCATAATTGAAAAGAACTGCAAACTATTAACTGAAAGCAGCTGGCATTTGGAAGGCCATTTCCTGGTGTTATGCTGAGATTCTCACCCCTCTCACCTCCCTGTCCGGGAAAGTTCTACTGAGACATCACTGAAGCACAGCAAAAATGAGAAAAGCAGTATGTTCACAAAATGAAGTAGTCATTAAATTTCAGGAAAAGAAGTGAACAGTAAGGAACAATTCTGAGACTAGTATCTGCTTTATAATTCATGCAGGTACATGCTTCAGAATCTATAGCCTCTAGGCTACAAATAAATTCAATTTGTAAATTTACTCATTCATTATTTCCCAAAGACTCTGCGGTTTTTTTTTTTCCCTTCTGAGTACATAACAACAAACATGTTTTTAATAGGGCTTATATTATCCACTGCTTCTTCCATCTAGAACACCCTACATGTTGTTCTTTAATGTTAACTCAATACATTCTCTCTCAAATAGAGACATGGATCCACAATTAGTCAAGTGAAGGTAATTTGCAATGGAGAAATATTTGAGTCACATTCACCTTTACTCCTACACATCCCACCAATCAGTATCCTTGCACTGCTATGCACTTTCCTAGTGCATCTATTGGGCTGGCGCTGGTAATAGGTTGCTTGCTCTCTCACTTACTCTCATACTTGAGCAACCACAATACAATTTTCCTGTGTATGAAACCACCAGCCCTCAGGGAATTATATTGTGTTATTAAGAACACCTTGAATTTGTCTTGCATTCACTGTATTCTTTCCTCTTAATATTAAGTAAGGTTCAAGACCTCAGTCTTTAAAATATCTAATTACCTCACTCTTGGAAACTGCAAAAGGTCACCTAAACTCCCAAGAAAAAAGGAGCAGTTAGCAATTCCCCATGTAAGTTGCAACAGAGCTATCCAAAGCAAGGAATAAATTTGTTTTCCAGGAGGGAAAGGGCAAACCTACATATCATTGTACAATCAAGATATGAGCTCCCTTTGCTACCATCTAGGCCAACCACATGCCGGGTAACTTATAATATCACAGTGCTGAGTCTTAACAAATAAGTCCAGCTAAGAGACAGCAAATATTAACTTAAGCTTAGCACTCTCCTTAACATGGTCTGTTGTCATCTTGGAACACAAGCAAAATTAATTGATGCTTCGCAAAGATATATCACGTATATAATTTATTGCAAGCCAGGGCCCTAGTATGCAACGAACCCTAGAAATCTTTTAAGAATTCACTACAGATCCTGCCAGTCGTGATGGCAGGTGCTTTCAACAATAAAAGATGTAGTACAGCAGCCAATGAAAATATATTAATAAATACAGTAATTAATGTATAAATGTATGAATGACTTTGAGAAAAGGTGAAGGAGAAGATAAGTAATTTGCTGTTGATATTTGAGATGTATCCTAAATACACAACAGTTCAAATATCAACTTAAAGAGTTAATATAATAAAAATATTAATGAACAAAACACTACCAGTTCTTTATACTGACCCTATCCCATGAGATTCATAACTAAGAAAGATGGGAAAGAATCCAGATTTCAACACCATTTTCAAAGTGCCACCCTTCCCACATTAAAGATTTCTTTTTGTATTTTGTACATCAAATACTATGAGTGAAGAAATGGCATTACTCTTAAATATTTCGGAACACTGACCAACTGCTAGCAACAGCATTTCAGTCACTGTGATTAAAAGCCTTTAAATTACTATGAAGCATTTCTTTCAAATTACTTTATATTATTAAAACAAAATAAGATCCTTAATCACGTCACTGATCACATTGCCTAGTTTGCAGTATCTAGGTTTCCTTGAAAATCAAAGACAAACCAGGAGTTCAGAGCACCTACATTATGATCTTGCTCTGAAGAGCTTGTCTACTTGCTTAAGTGAGGAAAAAATACTTTTCTAAGTGCAGTTTGAATGAATGGATGAGTCTAGCCTCTAAATCTGTTAAAAAAATAATCACATAAATCCTTGTTACCATAAAGCAGCATTTTCATGAAATCTGGATCACCTAGTGCAAACAATGGCAATTTTCTAAAATGGAGACCGGGAATTATCCAATATGGCTCAGGTAGGTGCTGCTAATTTTATGCTGCACGGTGAAGTCAGCAGGAGATAACTTACTGATGTCAGGAACTGTAGTGATGGGACTTACAGTAAGTGAAGCCTGAGGCAATTTTACCAGCCTACTTTATCAGCCACTAGAATTTGCTCATTGAGAACTACCTGGTACATACAGTATCACACTCCCCAGAAATCCAAATGGAAAACTGACCATTGAGAGTTATCATGGGTTTGTGGGGTTTTTTTGGTGTTTGCTGAATGGTTTTGAACTAATCCATGAACGTCAGCTTCTCACAGGAGATTTGTCATTTTGCTAATATGCCTCAATTCATTTCCAAGCTCCAAAATGAATATATCAAGGAACAGAATAAACTACAGGCTATTTACACAAAACTTAAGGAGCCCCAGTTCAAATGTTTGCAATGGGGTGTATTTCTGAAAACAACGTGAAAGCACACAATATGAATGACAACAGCTATTCAAGCCTCTAGGATTACTCAACTTTATAAATAGGCTTTGTTTTCTAAACACAGAGAAGAGATTAGCAGGTACAATGAAAGCTCCAAGAAAACAATTTACTCACCCTCAAACAAAATGGTTTTAATTTTCCTGGGGTGGATATGCGCCTGCATTGGTGGTAGGAATGTGGGGCATTTAGGAAGGGGTTTGTTTTGAGCGCCAAAACTAAAACTGAGTGTCTATAGAGTCCTAAAGAGTGGGAGGTAAGCTTCAGTACAACAGGACAGGGTTCCTTAGTATAGATACATAAATACCTAGAGAAAGTGATAGAGCATGCATTTTGCTGCATTATTTTAAATCAATTAATATGGTTTGGGAAACTGCTCTGCAAGTTTCAGCTCAAAAAAAGCTCAGCTTAATAGCGCTAGAAAAAAAAAAAGAGCACGTGTAATCAACTACAGTGCCACAAATTCCATGGAATATATATTTGGGAGTTTCACATTCTCCTGCCTATTCTTCCTGTCCACTCTGAGCATCCAAAACCGTGGACTGGAAACAGAGCATGCTCAGAGCATGCACTCTACTAAAATTGGACTCAACTCTTCCACGGTGACAGAAAAGGAAAGAAACCCACATGAAGGCTATTGGACTGTACAAGTTCAAAGGAGCACTGAACATTGCTTAAGTTACCCAATAGGAGAAAAGAAGACTATTTAATGACTGGAAACCTAAAATGGCTATATTAGGCTGCCCCCTCTCAGGGCAGTGGCTTTTGAAAAATATGAAACGGACTTCTTCAAGGCTAACAGATTGATCTCATAACATGATCATATACTTTTGTTCTACTGTTTATAGCTTTAGATATAACAAGTATATCTTGAAATCAGACATACTCTCCACAGACTACTTGGTCCTACAAGGTAGAAAGAAAAGAATTATTAGAATAATTCTTACTATTAGAAGCCAGGACCAGTAATCCAGGAACTTGGTTTAAAGGGCATCTGAATACCTCACAGAGAACATAACTTCTCCCTGCTTCTCTGTAAAATGGATACACCATTTCCTCACAGGGTAGAAACTTGCATGAAGACTGAAGTTTGCATTATCAGCATCGGGTCTAGTGGAGCTGGGTCCAAAGTCATATTTACACACACATTTCCTATAGGGTGTCATTCCCCTCCCATTTTCTTTTCAAGGAAGATGGCAGTCACTATGACAAAAAAAGAGCATGGTATTCTGACTTTCTAGTATGCAACTACAGAGTAGTTTTGTGATGTTTATGGTTTCTGTAACTAAGCAACATGAACATTCNTTTCTTTTCAAGGAAGATGGCAGTCACTATGACAAAAAAAGAGCGTGATATTCTGACTTTCTAGTATGCAACTACAGAGTACAGAGCACATCAGCCATTCAAATAGAAAAATAAAATGTACCCTATCTGGTCAAAAGCAACACTCAATAAAAGCTGGGCTTGAACAATACACATCTCACGGTAAACATAAAAGTGTAATATATGATGCCGTGATAACATATTCAGGTAGTGCTTTAATGCCACACTGAATGGCTAACTAGAGACAACAAATTTGTGATGTTTATTGTTTCTGTAACTAAGCAACATGAACATTCTCTGCACTCATCTTTCTTAATATTACAGGATATATTGCACATCAGACATTTTTAAAACTTATATTCACAGAAAACTGATGTAGTTATGCACACAAATATAAGTTCTATATAAATTGCTTATTATCATACCCCTGCAAGTTCTAGGAAGGCAAATGGCTACTTAAAAAAAAGGTTAAAAAAAAATCAGCATAATTATGTGGAACTCCACTACAAAGTCAATAGCCTTCAGTGGACCTTCAGATGTGCTATCTGAAAACCATCACTGCCCNATGTAGTTATGCACACAAATATAAGTTCTATATAAATTGCTTATCATCATACCCCTGCAAGTTCTAGGAAGGCAAATGGATACTTAAAAAGAATGCAAAAAAAAAAAAGGAACAAGAAATAGCTCACAATTTGGTGCAGGGAAGATAGCTTAACTACTCTAAGGCAATTAAAAAGTTGCTAATGGTTACAAACAGTTGTAGAAACTAATCCAGTACTAACAGAATCAGAGTGAAAGGAATAGATATGTCACGAATGTTACAGGGCACTGTCTTGAAAAACTTTTTACTTGCTTTTCTTTAGATTCACTGTGCAGTACTGAGAAAGTCACCTCAGTTCAATGCATCAGTCACCTATTTGCAAAATTAATACAATTGTGATAGCTGACCTTCTAGGCAAACTGCTCTCCTCTGCTGGAGTTTTGAATGCTGATCTCCAAACTGTCTTTTTCTTTTCTCTCCCACTTTGACTGCCTGAATAGAGACATCTAAAGAGGATGCCAGAGAACGCCTTTTTATGTTCTAGGCTACTGGCATATCATTTAACATGTTATATTAACAGAAGTAAGAAAAAAATTAACATATTTTTCTAACAGCCTTCATAATGGGATTGTTGTGTTTTTCACCCTGCTGTGGACACAAGCCTTTTGAAGATCTTTTTTTCCCCTCTTCAATAGACTGTTTTGTTATTCTTTGTATGCCCTGCTGTCAGCTGCCAAACTGCTAAATGTTTCTGACTGTGGCTGCTATGCTTTCTGTTTTTAAGAAATGGGTTCAAGTTTTCTTTCCTCTCTTTTTTTTTTTTTTTTTTTT
>RSEF01000003.1:8186060-8211060 GCA_003993805.1 Himantopus leucocephalus
TCTTTCACACTGCCCTATTTCCTCTTCTCCTTTAAAAGTCTATTTTGCAAAAGTGTACTGAATAACATATATAAAATACTGTTATGGGATATCGATTTACTAAGTTTGTGATGAACACAAACTCACTATGATCCACTGAGTAGGAAATGTCAGAAATGTTACAGGACTACTTCCAATGAGCAAAAGTCTGTAACATCTTTAAATGATTCACAGAAATGACTTGTAGCAAATCTATTAAGTCGCCTAGCACAGCTCTCCAAGAACAGCACGTTTCCCCACAGAATAGCTTTTGCTTCTTTATACAATCTATTCTGAAGTATTTCAGTGAAGACTGAGACAGTGCTTTTACCAATGCCTTTGGGAAAGTCCCCCACTACATAATCTATTCTCACTGTCAATCATTTTTTTTCCGAATACTCAGCCAATTTGAATTTTCACTTTAGGAATCCCATTGCATCACTCCCCTTGTGCTTCTGTGCTTTAGCATTTACATGCTTCAAGTATTTATAGTTATTATTAAGAAAAAAAAGCAGACATTTTCCCTCAGCACATCAGTTTCTGTGCCTAAATGCTGTCCATCTCCCTTGGAGTGCTGTATTTCTTTGCACATTCCAAATAACTGACAGAGAAATGAATATTTGTTGTTGCTGGAAAAAATAGCCCANTTACATTGTCAAAAACAGTTTGTGGAACCAAGGTTTTCCAATTAAGGAAAGCAAACAATTACCACCTAGGTATTTTACAGGGGAGGGGGGGAACCTCACATGTAATCATTTTGGATACCTGGTCCTAACCACAAAATGATTATTAACCAACACACTGTATTAACAAAACACAACGTATAATGAAAGCATCTTGGAGGTCAGGTATGCTTTAGTGATCTTTCCCTTCTGATGTCAAATGCTTCAGAACAAATGCCTTAAAAAGGAAAATAATCTTTCTTTCCCTCTCTCTTTCATACTGCCTCAACTTCAGTAGAAGCCCAAACTCAGAAAACCATATCCTTCTCCTCTCTCTTACATCAGGGATCATTATCTATCATGATATAGTTACTTCACAATACCAATTTAAATTCCTTTATGATAAGCAACGTTTTCTCCTCTCCTAGACTAATTTGCTTTTCATAGAATCATAGAACAGTTGAGGGTGGAAGGGACCTCCGATGATCGTCTGGTCCAACCTCTCCTAGGAAAGACTGCCTAGATTAGATTATCTAGCACCCTGTCCAATCACATCTAGAAAACCTACAGCACTGGGGACTCCACCATGTCCTTGAGGAGGTTGTTCCAGTGATTGATTGTTCTCATTATAAAAAATTTCTTCCTTATACCAAAGTAAAGCCTCTCTTGGTGCAACTTGCACACATTACTCCTTCTCTTCTCTATGTTGTTCCTTGTGAAGAAAAAGCCTCCATCCTCTTTGTAGCCACCCTTTAAGTACTGTAATGAGGTTGCCCCAAGCCTTCTGCTCTCCAGGGAAAAAATACCTTTCACTCCTTCAGTCTTTCCTCATAGGACAACTCTTCCAGCCCTTCTGATCATCTTCATGGCCCTCCTTTGGACCCTCTCCAATCTTTCCATATCTTTTCTGAAGGACCAGGACTGGGCACGGCACTCCAGGTGTGGCCTACCAACCGCTGCGTAGAGCGGGATAATCACTATGTCTGCTAGCAATACCCCTGGGGACGCAGCCCAGTATCCATTTTGCCTTTACTGCTGCAGCGACACACTGCTGACTCACATTCAGATTGTTCTCTATCAGGACTCTTATGTCCCTTTCAGCAAGGCTGCTCCCCAGCAACAGAGATGCCAGCCTGTACTGGGCTCTTTGGTTATGTCATCCCAGGTACAGGACTTTATAGCTGTCTTTGTTAAATTTCGTACTGTTCTTGCTAGCCCACTCTTCCAGCCTGTCCAGGTCTCTCTGCAAGATGACTCTCCCTTCTGACATGTCCACATCAACACCCACTTCAGTGTCATCAGCTTAGTAAGGGTGCTTACAATCCCATCATCTATGTCATTTTCATAAGTGTTGAACAGCGTGAAGCCCAGTATCGATCCCTGGGGGACCCCATTGTGACAGGCTGCCAGCCTGAGTAAAAACCATTGATCACCACCCTCTGAGTGCGACCTCTTAGCCAATTTCCTACCCATCTGGCAGATCACCCATCCAATCTGTCTTGCCAGTTTGTCTATGAGAAGGCTGTGGGAAAGTGTCTAAGGCTTTGCTGAAGTCCAGGTGAACAACATCCACTGTTTTGTTGCAGAAGGTGATGAGGTTCTTCAGTTCCTAGGTTTTGCTTACTTTTATTTCTCATCTGCTTTCAGTACACTCCTACCCACCTCATTCAGGTTAGTTTTTCTTTATATAAACTTCTGAAACAGTTGGTAATGAACCCTGTAAAAACCACTGTGAAGACTACGCATTTGTGTGCCTCCCCCATTCATCACTGTCAGCTTGGTTTCATGTTTCAAGTCCTTATACCCACAGTTGAAGAGACTTATGATTCTTGACCCATGATCTAACTTGGAGTTTGAGCTTCCCCATTAAAGCTGTTTTACATATTTGACTTTTCATATAATGACCCTTCAGGACAACTGAGGCATTCCAAAGGTTTATCTATTTGTAAACCAAACTCTCCTTTTTCAAAGCCTGCAGAAAAACACACCGTGCTTTTCATCATTCTAGCAAAGTACACCGATGTTCCTTATGGATTATAAAATTTTTTTCCCCCCACTGTTCTTTACTCACTGTATTTTCTGTTCATGCTGAAACTTAGAGCTTTAAATTGATCAGTAAGTCACATTCTTTACTAACATGAACCTGCTTTTTGGTCACTAATGGTATAGTTCTCCAATTTTCCCTTACTTCCTTTCAAGTCAGCAAGAAATGCACTCAGGATGTCTCTTCTGGGATCCTCTGCTTTCCATTTAGTGAATCTGACTTCTCTGTAATTTATGAATTTCCTTGCTAATTTGCTGAAAGTGCTACTCAACAGAGATGTAGGTAGTTAAAAATCTCCTGTGAGCATCCTTTGATACAGAGTATCTTCAGAAAAGACAGGATTTCTTCAGCACCACTTGAAATATGCCTAATGTTAGTCTGTTTGTATTTCTTCACTGGCAAATTATTCAGTAGTTTCCTAGCACTGTAAGTGTTTTTAAATATCGTGCCAACCCATTTACTTGTTCCATTTCCATTTGTCCTATATAAATTACATTACACTAATCTATACTGATGTCCATTAAAAAATTACCTCTTACATCTGAACCCACTAATACACATATACTTTCATAGAAAACTCACTTGCTCCTTCTGAGCATTTTCTGTACATATTTGAAGAGGTGCTTCATGGCTCTTAATGCTTTTTTCAGAATATCTCCATCTTCTCACTGCTACTGTGATAGTGAATGTATATGTGAAGTCACCTGAATTAAGTCATGTTTCCTTTACTGCATTTCTTGGCTACTTTAAATACCACTTAAGAAGCCACACAGGATTTGAATTCAGGAAGCAAGTAAGACACATACTCACATATTTTCATGTTCATAGTATTAAAATAAATTAATTTAGTTACTCTTCTTATCCTGAAAGATCTCAAATTTCTATAGAAACATAAGTAAATGTGCCATTCAACACAGTCTGACTATAGCTAGCCCAAAGCTGATGCACTCTGACTCCTTCAAACAAGTGGCAGAAATAATAGAGGCTTGTGGGATATTTTTTTTGTTTCAGGTTGATATTTTTTTTTGAAGTATCAATCAGTAAGTTTTTTCACAGTAAAGTCTTGATATAGCTCCTATTAAGGTCAGTGGGAATCAGTGGCTATTACATCAGACTATGAATCAGGACTAATTAGATGGAAATCTATATATTAATCGATCTAGGAGACTCAGGAAAAAACACTGACATGTAACAGCTGAATTTTGAATCTGCATACTTAGAAGCCAGTAGTTAAAAACAGTACATCATGCACCCAAATGTTCTACTTTTTTTTTTTTATATTAGGATTTATCATGTCACTCTTCAGGAAACACAGACGTATTCCATATAGAAATTGGAGCCTTCTAAGTTAAGAGAAACCTGAATAATTTAGGTACCTTAGAAAAAAATCTTGAAGGCTCCTGGTGGATTATTAGCTAAACATTAACATTTGGTAATGCAATCTGCACAGAAGAATACAAAACTGAAAAAAATAGAGAGGATGAAGGATGAAAAAAGTTAGAGAAGGTACAGAGAAGGTCAGCAAGAGTGACTGAAAGATTGGAAAATATACTACACAGAAAAATACAAAGGATTCAGAACATTTGATTTAACAATGAAGTGGTCAACTGTCACAGTTCAAAAGTATCTACATTGAGGGGGAAAAATGAAGTAGCTAACAGAGGGCTAAACACAAATGAAAATGAACTGAAAGTAGATTAATCCAGGTGTGAAGACATACACTTATAACAGGGAGGCCATTTAACCACTAGAAATATTTCCTGTGAAATGTGGTAGATTCTACATTTGGGGGTGTGTGTGTGTGTTTACTTTTGGGGTTTTTTTTGTTTTAAATAAGTGGAACAGNAAATGAAAATGAACTGAAAGTAGATTAATCCAGGTGTGAAGACACACACTTATAACAGGGAGGCCATTTAACTACTAGAAATATTTCCTGTGAAATGTGGTAGATTCTACATTTAGGGGTGTGTGTGTGTTCACTTTTGGGTTTTTTTTGTTTTAAATAAGTGGAACAATAAAAACAGTACAGTGGCTACTGTATTTGAGAAAAATTACTTCAGCCAAACCCAATGACCTATTTTACACATGAAGCCATGTAAGATTATCAGTGTTCCTTGGAAACTGTGACAGTTTTGATTAATAGAAGATTACAGAATAGGGACAATCTTAAAGACTATGAGTATCAAACTTCCAGTTGAATTTAATACAGATATAAATGGGTCAACATAGCTACAGATGTCACCATGCTTGCTTAATGCTTGCTGAATAAATCACTGTTTTCTACTCAAAATCCCTGCATTCTTCTGCCAACAAGATAATCTACTGCTTCATAAGATTTGTGGCTTCAACCATCCAAGAATTTCATAGCATTTTGCAACCTGGAATTATCCTTGCATATGATACACTGTATGTATCACTAGAAAAGAAGCCATAGAGAATCAAGTGTTACAAAGCCTCAGGTTGGGAAACAGGCTGCATCCAAAATTCTGCAAAGGCACACAAAGGCTTCATAAGCGCTTTGCAAATCAACCTAACAATTACATATGGAAATTTCAAGAACAGCGTCCAGATATGTAGATTCCAGATTCCTCATGATCATAATGCCTTCCTAAATGTAAGCAACTCATTTACGTAGCACAAAAGAGATAATGCTCCCCCTGCTAAATTATTGACATGCTCTTTGAGTGCATTGTGATGAACACAGCTTTGATTCTGCACTATTGAGATCAATGGAAGCTTCTCCATTTTCTGAGTGGTGGCAGGGTCAACCCCAATAAAAATCAAGTAATGCGTGACAGAAATAATAGAAATATAATTGATTCTAATGGAAGGTAGAGGGATCATGTAAGTCAGGTTACAACTTTTATTGATAATAATGAATTATTCCTGGGCATATACCCATAGAGCCTCTGCCTGTCCTCCGCTAAAGCTCGAAGTCTACCAGCCAGCATCAAATTTTCTTGCAAAGGATTCACTCTTGCTAATACTACATGCCCATATTTGCAATGTAAATCAACCAGTGTAAGTGTGCAAGCTTTCCAGCATTTTTAAAAATACAATAGCCCTCTTTGAAAACCCCATAACCTTCAATTCAGACTTTCTGAAATCTTCCTGATTCCTGTAGCTGACTCAACTGACACAATGAAAGCAGACAACAGTGAAAACTACTCGATGCTAATATACCCTGGGTTCTGCAAAGCTCTGCATCCCAAAGACCAAATGGATAGACTGCTTCCTTGAGAAAACTTCTGGGGTTTTGGGTTGTTTTGTTGGGTTGTGGTTTTTTTGGTTGTTTTTTCTTTTTTTTTCCCCCCCATGGGTGAGAAACTACATCCAGCAACCTCTTTCACGTTTAAATTATAAGCATATAGAAACCTTTCATTCTATAGTATTACACTCCTCTGGGAGAAAGTGCTAAGCCAGGAACTAAAATGGGATAAGATACTTTCAAATCTGTAGAAAAGTCTGGATTTGTGCACTCACTTTTTCGCTACATTAAATACATCTGTGGAATTACAAAAAACAATTATCATACAGAGCAAGAATAAAGTTCTGCTGCTACTGCTTTTCATCTGTGTTGAGAAAGAAACCACAATCAATTACAACAGATGGGTAGAGAAAGAAAATAAAAAAAAGCAATTAACAAATAGAGTTGGAGTAGTTCCACTCCCAATAAACCAACACAGTGGAAAGCAAATGACTTATTTTTAGGGAATATCTACCTAATCTTGAGAGATCTCTCTTTTTCATCCATTTGCAATGATACGTCTTTATCCACTGCATATTAGAAATAAATACAGATATGATCAGGTGTTTCATAACCAGAACCAATATCTTTCTAGATCATCTTTGGTATATAGCAGCTTGCAGAACTAGCACCAACAAATAAACTGCATCAAAGCCTCAATTCTTGCTGGGGCATAAGGTCATCTTTTTGAAGAGATTCACTCCCTTAGCAAAGCAGCTACCACATTAGGTCATACTGCATATTATCAGTACAAACTTCAAGATTTTCTATACAGAATGTGCATTCCAGACTTCCACATAAAGCATCTTATGTTTAAATAAAATCAGTTGTGCCATTACACGCAGAAACTGTTAACAATCATAAATATTGAATATTATTTATTTCAATAGTAGTTGTACAGAAATAGCAGTGCTTTTATAAAACTAAATCTATGACCATGATCTGAATATGAAGAGTCGGAAGAAGAGTCAGGAGGTCTAGTGTTCATGTCAAATGGGTACCAGATTCATTTGTACACTTATTGGACTTTTGACCTATTCCAAATGTGTTCCTTGTAACTTCTATGACAGTAATACATAGTCTGAGCACCTAAAATTGATTCTTTTAAAAAATGAAAGTATTGAAGAATTTTAAATAAAACATTTAAAGTCACAGAAAGGTCAGGGTTGAAACGGACCTCTGGAGATCATCTAGTCCAACCCCCAAATAGTATGGTCATGTTTATATTTATGCTGTACATATATATGGAACTCTTAAAAACCACTCTGTTAAAGCTGACAAACATTTTCTATTCTGGGCTATTTTTAGATTATTTTTTTTTTATAAGCTCTGACATTGTTCTCATAGCTTGCTCTTGCAATAAGCTTTATAAATCCATCAGAGAAAACCCTGGAAGTGGGCAATTCCTTTGTCTTTGGCCCATATCTATCCAGTTATAACGCATTAATCATTTCAAATTTGGCAGACTGCTAAACTTGTAAGTGAACGAACATTCTGCAGGCCTGATTCCATGCCACAGCTAAAAGATCAACAGCAATAGCTTGCAGTAACAATGTCTGTGAGTTACTACCTTTGTAGCAAGAATTTCAGAAGGAAAAGCCAATACCACAAAGTAAAGCAAGCAATGCTGAACTGCTTCCCCATGCCATGTTCTTCCTCACAAAGCCTCAAATTCTGCCTCCTTCCTCCTGCATTTATTATATAGAACAGGAGCTCTCCCAAACCAGGAGAATAGTAAAAGAATTCAGGCAAAAATGGAAGAAAAAGGAATAGTCTATGCAGGCCAAATATACTTAACATATCCTTTTAGTACTTTACAGCAGTAACTTCTCCTGTACCACTGGTAACAGCCTTCTACTGCTGTCAGCTATAAGTCTTTGAACCAAGAGGAGGGAATGACCGACTAATGATGCATAATTACAGTAGGTTGTGGAGTGGAATGGGTTGTTATACTTGCATTGAATGTGCTTTTCCTCACTTTTTTCCAAGAAAAAAAAGCATTAAGAATGTTACATTTAAGACAAACAAAAGTATTACATCAAAAATTTTGTTTAGTTTACCAAATAAATACCTCAGAGTTGGGAAATTACACATTTACAGTTTCTAAATTAAGCTTTCTTTTGCCATCCAACACATGAAATAGTCTTTTATGACTGTCACATATACATATATATTTAAGACCCTTCCTCCACTGCAGAGATTGGATTTACAAAGGAAACAATGGTAAATTTAGCAGTTCTTTACCCTCAAAGGTCTACCTTTCCATCCGCAATAACCTTTCTTTTAATGAAAGTTATTAGTGATACAGGAAAAGTTTATGTGCCAAATTTTAGATGTTATATTCAACATATAAGACATTTAAGGGCAGAATCCCTACTCCTCATTTGTGTATTAGATTTGCAGCATTGGATGGATATATAACAGCAGATACTCTTATCTGTAAGGCAACTATAACGTATTCTAAGAAATATGAATGAGCTCTGCCTGTGTGAATATAATATCAATCTTACATAATTAGCTACCATTATGCTTTGCAGACATATTTAAGGAGAGCTATATGGTCATCAGGTGAAGGTGTTATTGACAAAAGTGTCACTCTTATGAATAAGAACTGCCATGCTTTATCCTCTACCTGTAAGAACTAGAATTCTTTAACATCTGCTAATTTTTCAGGACATGTTTGCAGATGTACTCTTCACATAAACTCATGATCAATGAAGAGCAATGTCTTTAAAGCATATTATGAGATTCTACCTGCTTTCACTGAAAGAAAAACTACCCTCTCATTGATTAGATAAAGTAACATCTTTCTCTCTTCTAAATAGACATACAGTGAAATTGTAACTAAGCCACCTTTAGAACAAATTATTGCCAAAACCTAGAAGTTCGACCAGGAAAGAATTCAGATATTCTTTATTATTTCACCATCTGCTGAAAGCTTTTTTCTTCTCCCCTCCAACTGAGAAAACTCTTTATGCTACATGTAACTTTCATTCCAAGCATGGAAAAAAAGAGGCCTCTCTCTTCTTGTATTAACTTAAATAATGAGTTACCTTTTGAGAGACAGTAGTTTTACTGACACAAATCTAATTTTAATTAGAATTACTATTTGTATTTTAGTATTGCATTTATTCTTTATTAGCTACAGATACAAATGTTATTGAAAAGCTTCAGTTTAGATCTTCACTTCTATTCCACTATAATACTACTGAACTTCTTGTCATTAGATACACCAAATCAAATGAAGCAGAATATATGCTAATTCCCTTCCACTTAACAAATGGTTTTTCCCTTCTTTTTTTTTTTTTTTTTACCATGGTAAGGTTAAAATGCTTCCCTTGAAAATACTGAAGTGTACTGAAGTGTAGTACACTAGTTATCCCTATCAAGTAAATATTACTGAAAGAGCTAGATACCCTCCATACTACAACTCCGTTTAAAAGCTGCTTAAAACAGCCTGAGATTTCACTCTATTAACTATGGAATGATGTAAAATGCACAAATACCACCATCTCTGAATATTTTAAATAAAACTATCCTGGAGTGATATCTGGTCTATATGCCAAACTACTTAATCAGCAAATTCATAATTAGTGTATCCATCTGTCAATAAAATATTATGCTTTGAAGGCTTTTCAGAGGATTAGTAACATCTGTAGAGTATGAACTTAAACACTTCCATATTATCTGGTGTTTTACAATGAGTAAACAAGCATTCAGTAAGTAGATTTTACTGTTATCTCTAAGGTTATTTTTCTCTAAAAGTACTGTACAGATTGAAAAGAATATTTGAAGCGACCATCAGTTTACTACATGAGTTTACGTAGATCTGGGGAAGGAGGGACAGTTCAAATTGATCTTCATTCCTTTTTCTACTTCTTTTAACAAATTATTTGTATTTTTATCACAGGGACTTTAAGGTTTTATGAAATAATTATCACAGGTAAAATGCATAGAGAAATAGAAGAAATGAAAGATACTTTATTAATAGTGCTCGTGTTCCTCAAATCAGGAAGCCCACAGAAAGAGTAATTCTCACTTAAAAAAAATAATTACTGAAGTGACTTAGTTAAGGAATCCGGCTCTTACTGAAGGACAGAGTGAGCCACAATCTTAACTTCAATGAAAAGTCACCAATGACTGCATACCTACACTTATGTGTTTTGCGAAAAGTCTTGTAATTTCAGTTGAAATTAAAACTTCAATTTCTTCCTTTTCTTTCATCTTCAGTGTGATTTCCAACACAATGATAACAAAAAGGGAAAAGAAAAAAAGACAGAAGGCCTGTTCCCACTGTGTTCTGAAGGCTCCACACTTGATATACAACATTAAAAAAAAAAATCAGTACTCTCTCTCAAACACTTTTCTTTGTAAATGGGCCTCCCTACAAAAGACTAATTTTTAGTTCCATACAGAAAACTATTTAAAAAAAATAATCAGCTAATTTATATGCCATCTCTACACCAAACTACTCTTTCCTAAATAGTGAGATTTCCTTGTAAAATGACATAATTCATATTTTTGCTAGGTTTTAAAATAAATAAAAAATGTGTTTAAAAATCACACAATGCGTACTTCAAGTTGGTCTGATGTAAACAAAAAATTCCTCCTATTTGCAAACAAAGTTACCATATTTCAAGTTAGGTGATATTTTAACCAGCATCTTCATGAAATGCCTCAAGAAAACTGTATTTCAGGTAGTTCTAGTCCAAGTTTTTTCTTAAAAAATACAATTTTCAGACGTATCACCCATGAGTTACCTCACTCCTCACCCTCACTAAGCTGCTTGACACTAGAGACGTGATAATCATTACAAGTGCAGTGGTTCAGCCAAGAAGTGACCATAAGAACCACTACATGAATTACCTCTGGCATAATTTTAGTGATATCTCAATGCCAGAGAGCTTTAAAATATTTCAAATCAAAATATTTCAATGGAAAATGTTTCAACATCAGAAGAAAATGAACAGGTAAGTACAAATAACCATGAGATAAATACAATACCACGCAAAGCAGTAAGATACCAATACAGAAATACAAGGCAAGATAGGTTTGTAGGCAGGACAATCTTCTTGCCAAGTCTTTAGACTACCACAGCTATAGCTAAGTGTCAGAAAAAGGGGGAGGGAGAAGAGACAGATGTAGCTCAAAAATGAGTAGAAGGCAACAGGATGTGATCAATTGGTTCCACCCGCATTTCCAGCGGGTGTCCCAACAACTGGTCCTGGACTCCCTTCCACAGGTGGACAGCGGAACAGATTATAAGACCACCAGCATTTCAGGATGCCAACTTTTGAATTCTCAGGTCTTTTGGTTCACATGATGTCAGCATAATGACAAATTACCTCACAGAAAACCAGCTGTAGTTATGTACCTTGCTACCACTTCCATCTATAACATCACAAATCCACAGACCACATGGGTAAAGAGCTGTGCCATGCAGATATACCCCAGGAAGCAAATAGCCATTATAAAATATTAATAGAGAAAGTACTGACAGATTTTTGTCTTGTTTTAAAAGAAAGAATATAACACAGCTAGCCTTCCTAAGATGCTAAGTAAAAAATAAAAAGAACATTACAGTACAGGAATCACAGAAAGTAAGTTACCAGGAAAGGCTTTTAAGTATTTTCTACATAAGTAGCAGGAGCATATACAGGAAACAGTATGATACGTTTGGAAGAATACATACCTGTGTCGTGCTGGTTTGTCCGTTTGAAATTATTAATATAAATAGGCAATATTTTTAAAACATGATTTTGACACGAACTCCACAGGAATCTGCTATCGTTCTAACTGTTAGTTGTTTCTGTGATATCTGCAGGAATGTGGTGTAATTTCATATTTGAAAAAGGTCCCTTTGATCCTGGAAAGTCAGACGAACCCTCAAGATTTGCTTTGTATGCATTTGAGTATTCAACATTTAACAGTAGAAGCCTGAAAGAAACCTTTCACAGCTTAAAAAAAAAATCCACAAAAAATAAGCAAAAAGACTCAAAGACAAACAAAATTCTTTACAGTCTGAAAACTTCCTGCAATATTTATTCAACAGGGTCAGAAAGAGAAAATCAGTAGGGGGCGGGGGAGGAAAAATCAGCTGAAAACCTCTTCAGTTCAAGATTCAAACAGAAATCAGTGTAATTACTTCAATATATGGAACCTATCATCCACAAATGTCTTTTATTCTTCTCCTATAGTCTTTCACCCTTTAACACCTTTCAACAGACAAGGGATAAGGTGCTAGAAACACACTGCTCATTCAAGAAAAACAATCCTGCTCTCTATAAATACCGGTTCAGAAAGCTGATGTTCTTGCTCACATTAAATAAAACACTACATCATAAAAAAAAGAAATCCATCCATTTCAATGGGTGCAATCTCAGTGTGACATACAGAAGTACTACACTTCAGACTACAAGAATTAAAAATGTTGAAATAGTGATCATTTATGAATATCATAGCTGATCCTCTCTCCTAAATTCCAGAATTAGTGGGCAAAGAGAAGCAGAACGCACAAGCTTCAGAAGTTTATNGTTTTTTTTTTTTTTTTTTTTTGAGGATTATAAATTACAGACTCTGAATGCTTTTTCTTAACAGGACTAAACAAAAATTGCAGCTGTTTCAGACTTTAAATGAACCTACATTACCTACAGTGAACAAAGGAGAACTGAAAAACCATATTAGCAGGGACCATGGCAAAATTGGAACTTGAAGCAAATATAGACTGTATGGTTTCAATACATAAAGTTAGATAAAATTTTAAGATATTACCTTTTATGTGCACCTATTGTTTGGGAACGTTCCCACTGAAATGTGCAGTGGGTTTATGAGTGTTCCTGCCTGTTGTCACCACCACACTCCACAGTACTGTCTGTATAATTCTGAGATGATGGACATTTCTTACACTGTCCCACTATTTAGATTTACAAGACCCATGTCACTTTCCTTGCATTTAATTTGAGGCTCCATTTATTATTGGCTTTGTAATTCTTTGTCAGGCCATTTATTTGGCAGAAATCCAGTGGTTTTGCTTGGTATACTTACTCCTCAATAGTAAAAAAGCATAAATAACCAGAGGCAAATGTGGGCATGCAATATTAATATTATTGTTCTAGTTCACAGCAGCACAAACAAAAATAATTCAAGAATAAAAGAAGTTAAGGCATTCATTTAACCTGACTGGAGATGTTGATGCATTCATCCAAAGTGATCTCAGCCCAGCTGAAAGTATTTGCAAATTTAGCATAGTGTTGACTGGGAAAAAGAAATTAGCATTAAGGAAATATGCATGCAAAGGTCTTTACTTGGAATAAAGTAAATTATGATTTTGTTTCAAAAATGTGTTTAAAATTTAGCTACTTAGTGACTGTAAAAATAAAACCCCAGAGAAAAAAAACTTTTGTACTTAACCTTACTTGAGTATTCAGCCTGGTGGTAGAAGATTTACAAAGCTCCATTTGCATGCCCACTTAAATCAGTCAGATCAGAGATGCTCCACATTTTACACAATTGATTTCTGATTGAGTGAATATAGAGGTTATATGCAAATCTTAAAGATCCTTCTTATTTCTTCATCCAAGACTGAGACAGAACTTGACAAATTCTGACTATATCAGATAGTATATTAGCTGTTCAAATGTGGTCCAAAACTCTTGCAACAAGAGGAATGCAAGGCAGAACAACCTTGTAGCATTGACATAAATAAAAATGATATTGCACAGAAATAAATATCTGACACCTTCATATTATGTCTAACAAAAAGATGTAAACCAGATGAATGACAGCTAGTACTTTTCTGCCACTAATACTAAGCAATTTCAAGAGAATTTCCAATCACAGCTAGATATTGTGGGCAGGAAAAAAATATAGTTATATATTTATGTCAACTAAACATGAAGAGATAATTTTATTTCCATTCAGGTTATTCTTTGTTTTGAATATTAATATTGCACTGCAGCATGTGGAATTATTTTGGTAAATGGGGCCTGCTTGTGAAAAGAGCTTTTCTTTTGCTAACAGTCATTCCTGATAGTAAAAGCAGAAAAAAAATTACAAGACCACTAATAATTTTAGCTAACAAGGATTTCACATACACAGTATTTTTTTTTTTTATTTCATAGATGAAGAAAATGTGTCATCCCAAAAAAAAGTGTGTATTATAGTAGGCATCTTAAAAGGAAAACTCTCCCAGGATGTTAACAAGGCGGTCACCTCAGGTCAGAACATTTTGTATGCAACTACTTACAGCTAGCCAGGACAGAAATAATACAGATGGGTGAGCGTTAAAGCTTAATACTTACATGAAAGTCGCCAGGCAAAAGACAGAACCAGCCCCGAAAGCAAGTTTCTCTGTCCTCATGGTCTTGGCCATTAGTCATGCTTTTTCTAGCACCATATTAGCCTAACAAATCTGAATTCCACACAGCACCATGGCTTCAGCAGGACAGACAGAGAATAGGCTGGTGCTGATTATACTCACCTGAGAAGGCAGAAGTTTTATTCTCCTGAAGAACCAAACCCTGTCTCCCAAATTCTGAACACAGCATCACCGTTTCTGCCCATACTTTATAAGAAGTGCCTATCAGTCATCTGTGAGAAGCCGGCTTTTACTGCAAAGCCTAATGAATCACACCTTTCAGAGCAAGAGGGTGAAGGCATGCTGAGTTTCTTAATTTCAGTCAAATGTACATATAAAATACTTAACAAGCTCTTCAAACATGTCAGAATTAAGATCTAAGCATCGTAACTTGTGTAAGCACTCAGGAAAACACAACTTTACAGAATTGAAGTCAACTTCCAATATCTCTAGGCACCTCCATGGATGGAAACCAGCTGACTTGCAGATTTCAGGACTGCAAGTTTGGACTTCAGTAGTATTCAGGCAACTATCACATTTTTAATAGATCTGTAACAGGATTAAGACTGTTACGAATGAAATACAAATTAAAATGTGTGTGTGACAAAGCAGCAGCAGAACTACCAGAATAAGGGTTAAAAGAACAGCCTGCCTGGTTAACAAAGAACACTGTTTCTGGGAAACTGCTCCCAGAACACCGTTCCCAGCTGAAAAATTGAGAAAAAAGCTGTTTCTGTCAAGACAAGAATGCCTGTGCTCTGACAGGAGCATGGCACAGACAACCCTTCAGCAGAAGACTGCAGTTTCACAACAGGAGGATGGTAGCAGGGTTGTAGCGTATCATGTGCCATTCATTTTCCTACTAGCCAAACAAGGATAGGCATATTGCACACATACCTTTCAAAGAGAATGCAGGTAAGGGTTGCTGCTCATTGTTTAAGAGCTACAGAGACCAAAGTAAGCAAAAATCTGAAACAAAGTACCATACCACCATAACAACTGCTGACTTGTAAATACAAGCACAAAGAATCAGCCCAAAGACTGTTTGCCAAAGACAAGTTTGCCATTGCCAAAGGGAGCCCAGGAGATGTAGTGAGTACTTCACATCCGGCACCCTCTTGGCTTCGTGCCGAACGCTGGAAATCCAGGTCAGACCACTTAAGATGTTTTGATGAATAAGTTGATGACAGCGAGAGAATGAATGAAATCTATGAGTAAAAGTGTGACCTGATTTTTCTACAAAAAAAAAAAAACAAACCCAAATATCATTTTCCCCCTCTCAAATCTTGCAGTTTTGTTTAGATACTTGAACTCCTTGGTTGGCTTTGACTACCAGCTAGCAAAGCCTAGAGTAAGTCTACAACAGTAGAACTCCAGTGTTTTAAACAGAAGCCAAATGGTTCTTCTAAATTAGCATCTCTGTATTTCACTGAAATGAAACAGAAATCAAGAAAATTAAAACATGATAAACATCAATTACAATAGGACTTTAACATGCAAAAAATCCATGCTCCACTACCAACAAATTATTTTGTGGTTAGTATTCAAAGTTTGGATTCAGGCCCTCTCTCAGTTCCTCTCTGCTTGAAATATATTTTGTTTATAAATAAGCGGATTTCTAAGTATTCACTGTATTACACACAGAAATCTGCTATTTATTTATTCATTCATGTCAGGGCTGAGGTTAACCTGGACAAGTCGCAAAGACTGGGGGTCTGGAATCGTAAGATCATCAGGACGCGAATTCTATCATTCCCTTTCACTTTTGACACACTCAATGTTATGATGATTGCAAAGGTCTGATAAAGGGAAAAAGTGCAATTCCAGGTTTGGACAATGCTAGTAGAGGACATTAAATAAATGGAAATTACTGGTAAACAGGAATAGTCTTGTAGGAAAAGCTAAAGTTATGAAGGTTTTGGGGGGAAAGCAAGCAAAATTAACTGTAACCATAAGAAAAAACTTTGAAGGCCAAGGTATAAAACTTAATTTATAAAACAAACTAGAAAACTAATGGCACAAATAAAAATGTTTGCACATGGCTCTGTCTACAAGCAGAGAATTTACAGAACATGTTAGAGTTTTAAGGCCATAGCTGTAAATACCATCAATGAATTCAAGAGGCAGCAGACATTTTCATAGTGCTGGGAGCGTAGAAGGATTAAACACAGTCTGTCTGGATAGGTCACTGAGGTTAATATAAATTTAAAGTACCACACGATCTTTGAGCTAAGTATTAAATCTCACAACTCAGCAAGACCTTACGTGCTTGTGGTTAATAAAGTTTCTAAATTGTCAAAACATAATATTTTGACTTGGTCTGCTTATAAGAGCTATTTTTTTTTTCTCATCAGTATAGACTGGTCCTGCCTGTGTTGTATTTTAAATAGATGCTTTTAAATATCAACCTTAAGTTAATTTAATTACATCAAACCTTTAGTAGACAGCTTTTTTTAACCTATTCTTGCTATAAACCCTAGTGGATCCATGTCTTATTTATTGTTCCATATGAATGCAGAGACTTTAAACGTGGGAATCCGACTGTTTCTTGTAAGTATGGTGTAATACTGCACAAAAGCATAAAAATCTGGAGCCGCAGCTTCTGATCTTCCTGAGCCTCCACAGAATGCCCAATAGGTGCACTGTTGTATAGAAGGATGACTTACATTCATCTGTACCTAAAAGACTATCAGAAAGCATAGATCAAAGATAAATAGGTACTTTGATAAATGAAGGACTGACACAGGCCTTTCCCAGCTCACAGAACAAGTCATAATGACTGTAAAAGGAAATATTTTCCCCACTAGTATTCCTTATTTTTTTCCTACATTTTTATGGGGGTTGTCCTTTTTTCAGATAATGCTCATACAATGAAGAAAAACTGACTTTAAAAGCATCCCCCCACAGTTGCCACTTGCTTTTAAAACATGTTTATGAATAAAAAACATGTTATAAATTGCTATGTAGTAACTAATAAAAACCAAAATGTTATTTAGCAAAATAGTATTTCAAAGCATGTTATCACTCTATGCATACAAAATGCAGAAGAGGCATAATGCCAAAAATACGACCTTTTCAAAAAGGACAGATGGATAAATTGAGACATGTATCCTCCCCACTTCTACATTTACTTCATATAGATTCTCCCAATGGAGCAGACATTTTCCATCTCCAAAATACACACAATTTAGTGCCTGTCTTCTCACTATAAATTGTAACTTTTTTCTTTGAATTCTGTGTCAGCAACTACTTCCTCAAAATTATGTTGCTATTATGTGAACAAAATCTCCTTGACCTTCAACAACGAGGTCACTAGTTAAACAAATATCTTTACAGAGACATCACCATCGCAGCGTTGGCAAAACTTAGCATTTTATTTGTTTTTCCTTGAACATTGAAATGGTTCCTTACACATTAACACATCAGCTTCTCTGCTTGTCTTAGCAACACAGGATTTATTAATCTGCTATGCTGCAATTCTGCTCTCCCGAGTCACTCAGCAGAGGACCCTGGACCCACTAATGTCTAGGAGAAAGTTTGCCAGATATTTTCCAGGAGTCAGCTTTCAACAGATACTAAATACTGTGATTTAGGTATCACATCTTTGCAGAGACTACATATTTTTCATATGCAAAACAAATATCTGACAGTGGAAAGATAACAGAAAAAAGTGAGAAAAAAAAAAAATCAGTGAGCTAAAGATTGCATGGAAAAAAGAAGCAAGATTAATAATTAATGGAAAACAAAGAAATAGCATACCAGGCAAGGCAGTGCAGATGCAGAAATTGTGATTTTGGAGGCAGATGGAGGATGTCAGAATTAGAGCAGCTGTAGAGAGCTGATGATACCAAATTTGCATTAGAATTCAAGCATGAGTTTTCTTAAGAAGTACAGACTGTTTTCAGAGTGGAAGGCAGTCAGTAACCATAAAAATCCAAAAAAGTACTAAACTTAAAAAAACACAAGTTCATTAGAAAAAAAAAAATCAGAGAAAGTTAGAAAGTTACAGAAAATAATGCTTATCTTCTTATTTGAAAACACGTATCTTCACTGATCTTCAAATATTATTGTAAAAGAAAAAAAATTTCTCAAGAGAAGTAGTTGCATCAAACCTATAGCATTAATGAATAGTGTTAGCCAACAGGAATGGGGAATTCTATATTGTTTTGAGGTATTCTACTCAAAATTTTTAAATTACTTCAACATTTTAGCCTTTTTAGTTAGAAACAAAGCTTCTAAAAGTCTCCTGTTCCAATCAGAACTTTCTGCAGTTCTTGAAAAAGCTCCATTTTTGTTCAGCTTTAGGCAGTTCTAGTCCTCTTTCCAAAACCCATTTCTTCCATCAAACAAAAATCCACTGATATGCATCAAGAGCAACTCTGGAGGGATCCAGAATAGATTGTTTCAATACATACATACAGAACGTAACTAAAGACATTCAAGTTACAGTAATTTAGAAAAACAAAGAAGATATGTGAACATTCACCGGTAGAAGAGGCGCTGTGTCCTGACACAGTTCCAAACACATAAGTTTAGTCCCAGCTAGTACACTTGCTATAGAGGCTGTCCTCAATTTACCCACTCCTAAACAGCTGGTAAAATAGGTTGGGAAATCAAAGATGTGATGAGAGTCTTATCGTCTATTTCACTAAAACCAATCGCCTATTGAGGCATATCTTGGACTTACCAACATGATACGTTGTTTAGACTCAGCTTTTCCCTCTTAAGAGCTGGGGAAGATGAAGTATAGAATTTATGTAAGATCTTTGTATTCTGAGCAGTGATGACCAACTTGAAAAAGATCAGTTTGGGCTTTGGGTCTGTACAAGCATTCTAGCTTTCAGCATTTCACTGGGTCAGGACTTAACTTCCCACGCAACCAAATACAAATAACATAAAATTTTGGTTTTAAACTAATAAAAATGATGCACTTAGTAATTAACTTTTAAAACAGCCATTAAGCTGTGAGCATTCCATAAACAAGATAACTGTGACTCCTGACTTCCTTTAGATTCAAATTGTTTAATAAACCTGCACATATACATTTTAATAATGCCATGTGATGCTGATCACTTAAGACTCTACCAGCAGTCATGGAACAATGCATGTCATATCTAGACTAAACTAAAATTTAGCAAAGATGTTACTCACAACCCTTAGTTACCTTTAGTTAGCCAGGCAACTTAGTTATCTAGTCAACCTTACAATAAATCATGGTATTACTTTTGACATAGATCTTTCCAATGTTCAGTTAGTGATGACACCCATTGATCAAAAACCCTTTAAGACAGAGCAAGAGAGCTGTTTTATGGCAGCTTTAGAAAATCTCAAACCCTCAGAGCATCACAGATTATTTACAACATGTAATAGGGTGAGAAACAGAGATGTAATTAAAGGCTACACTAATCTAATTAAATTAGTCTGACTTTTTTCAGTGGGGATTTGATTCTCTCCTGACTGTTTTCCTCCATTTCATCATTCCTGAAACTCAAACTATATTTTGTTCAACTTTATTAAAGATATTAAACCGAAGATAATTTGGACATCCAAAACCATCACTACAAAATACGTTGCTCTTCCTGTTACAAAAAGATGGGTTGTCTAAACATTCTCCCCTTTCACAGAGGAGCTCTCCTCTTCCTTGCTCAAAGTTACACCTCAAAGGTTTGGGGGAAATAGTATTTAGAAAAAGATCATTCAAGTTCTGTGCTTGAAAATACACATGCATATGGGACTTGGGATATAGGTGAAAGGTGTAAATTCTCTTAACTCTATTTTAATCCTCTCGCCAATTCTTACAACGATGTATATGTTGATTTCCTGTGCCTCTGTCCACCAGTGTGGAAAACAGAGAAAGTGATATAAGTCTCCAAGCCATGAAGGACATCGTACCTTCAAAATTTAAATTCCTGTATTAAGTGTTTATGCAAAGTTTTAGTAGACTATACTGTTATTTTTAGACTACATTTAATTCTCTGTATCCAGAAATAAAATGCCCGATCTCCAATACAGTTATTCTGTCATCATAGTTGTTACCTTCTGGTAATGCCAGAAGGCCAAAGTCATAGTGGGTCTCTGTAAAAACATAAGACAACCTCTGCACTGAGGAGTTTACGATCTGTCCCATGTGCATTTACTAAGACAGTAAAGTGACTCTGGTAAAAGCACACAAACTATTACCTGTAGAATTAGCACCGCTCTAGATTTACTTCTAATCTCAGAGAAAAGACTTACTGCAGAGTCTGCAATTCTGCCAACATTGTGTAAATGTTTTTTACCACGAGTCTTGTTACACTGCTGAAGAAACAAAGCCAAACACTTCAGTATTCCATTTCACTTGACTTTCAAATATTTGTCAGCACAGATCACAGGAAAATGTAGACTTCCCTGAAACCAATGCTAACTTCCTCATAGAAACAGCTATTTCATTTTTGCAATAGGTTTCTGTATAACTGTCCCCAGCACAGCTAACATGAGGAAGTAAACACTTAAATTACACGTATTCAGATTTCATTAAAACAGCATTTAGCAGACCATTTACAACATGGTTAAATATAAGCAGTATGGTCTTGACAACATCAATAAAAAGCAGCAGAAACATTATTTAAAAATGCTACATTCCTCATCCTTGGAAATACACAATTTGAGTCTTGAAATGTTTTGGAATCGTGCTTTTCAGCAAGTCTGTCATATTAAATGGATTACTAGATCTAAAAAAAAACCCCAAACAAACTAATAACCCCCATAGAACAGACCCAGGACAGCCAAGATGATCTTACTTCAGAGAAGATGTTATCACAACTGTCTCATTGGTCACACCATATCCAAAATGAGATATATTGAAGAGACTCTAAGACGCTCATGCTATCAAACAAAACAGTGTTTTCATTTATGTAGGAAACTAGAGCAAGATAGGTCTTAATCATTCATAAATGATTTAAGTGGTGACAGATTGAAGTAAAATGCAGCAAAAAGTTTGGGGAATGAAAAAAACATTGGATATTTTGCATATGAAAGTGACAAAAATATTAGATGTTACAGGATTAAAGAAAATTCTTTACAATACTGATTGAAAACTACTGTTATTTTTAAGATGTTTAAATAAATGAACAGGATTTTATTTAAAATGTATTTATAATCACATACAAAGAAAAGCCTTACATCTTAGATACAGACAGAAGAAAGAGGACTGAACTCTACTGAAATATAGATTTCAGATTCTCAAATATAATTTGCTCAGGCCTCACTTTCTGGTGGTATTACTGCCAGAGGAGACGATGGCAGAACAATTTTCCTGGGGAGATCCTTCAGTTTTCCCAGACCGAAGTCCTTAAAACAAACAAACAAAAAACCACCCCCAAACCAAAAACCCAAACCCATCCACCTGCTCTTCCCATCCACTAGGGCAAATCTTACCTCTTTCAAGCTCAACTACAGCTATACATCACTTACAATCCCATCACAGCCTCCCAAGTTTGAATCCTCCCACCTTTTCTACTACATGCTCCAAACTCTCTCATCAGCTGTCTGCTCTATTTACTGTGTCGCTCTCCTCTTTACTATATGTCCATCTAGTGCTTAATCCCACATTCCCTACTTCAGTCCCATTCCAATGTTCTGAACCGAAAGTGAAGTTACAGATATTCCACAGGGGGAGGAGAGAAAGGAACAGAATTACCCTTGGCAGCTCCCAAAACGGACACGATACTACTGCTGTCACCATAATCTTTGTAGTGATACATCTACAGCTTTGTTATAGGTGGCGTAGTTTGGGAGATTGTGGTCTTGATGGTTTAATAACCAAAACACTTGGTAGTTTTGGTAGAATCATAGATTGGTTTTGCCTTGAACTTGGAAGCACTGAGCCCACTGAACTGACACAACCTATGAATATACAGTGAAATCAATGCAATTGAGCATTGATTTACTGTACAGATGCACAGCTGACCAAGCTGTCTCAGATTCACACCCCGTGTTTCAGGACCAGTTTGTACATAAACATACATGATGCCTTCTAAGATATTCATACAAAATCTTCAAACACTATCCAGACAAATCTTCTGCATGGAAAAACAATCTGGAGGCAAATTTGGACACATGGGAGACAAAGCTTAACTCAATCTGTATGTAACAATCAGTTTTGAGTACTGTACAGTAAGACCTGCTTAACAGAAAACTTTTGTCTATGTATCTCAATTAAGAACACGTTTTAAAGTGATATGTTAGGACAGCTCTTAGTATGAAAGCCAGTAGCTTAGTAGAAGGTACTAGACAATTCATTCATGTGATGAGGTACATCATAAATATTTTTATTCCCAACATAATTATGTCTATACTTGCTACTGTTTTTATTTTTTGGGGGTGGGGTGTTTTTGCATGTTTTATTTTTTTGTTTGTTTTAACATTAGTTGTTCCAGTTAAAATTTTAGCTTTTTTAGAATAACACATAACAATTTAAAATTTTACTTTGGACTTTTTGACGTCAACCTGTACATATTTTATGCTAGAAGTAATGCCAAATATGTGGCAAGTTTGCAGGACTATGATTTTATTTAATACTGAGCTGGAAAACAACTTTTACACTGAATATAGTTGGGCATCACTTTCTGAGCATCAAGTAGGCAAGCAGAAGGCCAAAAATAACAATAAAGGGATTCAGTTTGGGGTACATTCTCTTAGCACTCTTTGTACCAGTCTTGTTCTTGCAGTGCCATTTTCTTTCATATTACTTTTGACTACTGAAATCAGTTAACACCTTGCACACAATATTAAAAAAATCATCTTAGACCAACTTTTCAGCATCACACCAATTCAGGAAGGCATCGTTCCTTAGATTTTTTTTTTTCTATTTGCAATGAAATCATATATTTAGTGTTTAGTATTTTTAATATAGTAACAAATATTTAAGGTTATTTGATTATGGAAAAAAGGTCAGGGCTACTCAGTTTGAAGTACCTGAAGAACAGTGGTGGTGTTCCAACAACCAATAGAATTTTGGAACTATAACAAACAGGTTGAACAACATGTTGGGATTTGCATGTTAATTACACTTTATTCTTGGAAGTAGTTAAAACCAAAATTTGTCTAAAAAATAAAGGAAAAAAGCAGGACACCTGAAAACACACACGGGATGAAAGAATTCCCTACTGGAAGAAATCCAAACGACACTTTTTGAAAGCAGGCCTAGAAAATTAGTAAAATAAGTTTGAAATCTAAGAGAAACTAAGGACAGGTCAAGGAGAGCGTTTGGGGGAAGGGTGAGAAATTGTTTTGGTTTTGTCTAATTTCTATAGTGAAAAATCTGTCGAAATCTAAACCAGGTTATTTGACATTTGAGAATTCATTACCTTTATGAAGCTGCAGTTTATTCTTTTATTCTGCATTCTCAGTTATCTTGCATTCCTGAGCAACGGTGTAGAAGAGACTCTCTACTGAAACCTTCTTTGAATTTCTACTTTGTAATCCTTTACCCCCTACCTATTTAGATTTAGCACAAGCAGTTTTAACTCAAAGGAAACAGTTTAGATGAAGCCAAGGAAAGCAAATCCACAAGGTTTTCAAAATGCAAAATCAGCACCTTTATAGCAAAAGTTGCTGTCAGAAAGGATGGTTGTGAAAGTTCCAGCTTCAACATTATCTTAGCTATCAAGTATATTCTACATCTGCTTTTCTGACAAAAATAAGAAACAGCAAACAAACGTAGTGCAAGCACTTCAGCGTCAGCATTCAAATCTTAGTCTGTTATATTTAGACATTTGTAGGTTTTAGGCAGAGTAGACATGGCACTAATATTAAGGCTCCTAAGGCTTTCATTATAATCCTTTGACAACGTTATAAACCTTGAAAACAACCGTCAGCCTTTTTAGAAGCTAACTCAGTAAAGACGAAGCCTACAATGAGGAGCATAATGAAAATAGTTTGGCAAGATTCAACATAAAATAATTAGGAAACATTTAACAACTACAGATATTCCATGATTTAAAGAACCTGAATTTTAACAGCAATCTAAGCATAGGATCCAAAAAGAACCTTTTCCCCACCTGCATGAAAGATTTACCTGCCTGACCAGTCTAAGAATCCCAGAAGAGGTTTGTAACAAACACACTATTACTTCTGAATAATCTAAGTGTGTCACACACTTCAAAGTCCGAGTCCTTCATGCTGATGTGAGCTACCTGCTTAGAACTAAATAGGCAAAAGGACCATAGTGTCCCTTACAGCCCTGCATTATTACAAGATGTTAGTAACTGACTTTTCTGTCAGTAACCATTAGTGATAACATGACACAACTGTCAAAAAATTATAGCCAAGTCAGCAACGATCCTTCAGTATGTTCATGGACTCCTGAATGCACAATAGGCAGATTTTTTCAAATACCGTTTTCATGTAGTGAAAAATGACTATTCAGGTCAACCAAGCTGACTAATATATTTGTGCTGTATTTGCCATTTGTTTGGAAGGAATTAGGAGTAGTTTTCAATTCTATGTGTATATGAACTTAAATTAATTTACAGTAGTAGCTGTATGAAAGTAATACTTAAGGCACCAGTGTTATGTTTCTTTCAGCTGAATTTGAAAGGTAGAGAGCATCTCCAATCATTGTTTGAAGATATCAAAAGAATTTCAATCAGTTAAAGAAAAAGAAGCTACAGCAGCAACTCCTGGATGTTGCA
>RSEF01000003.1:8216060-8219053 GCA_003993805.1 Himantopus leucocephalus
GCCCCTGCTCAAGTGTGGCAGGAATATCCCTCCTTGTGCAAATAAAAAAGCTAAATCAAATGCCTGCTAAACATCCAATGTCACACTATGCAATTTTTAAATCATCAAGCATTTACTCATAAACAAAGTCAGTTATTCTTGTATCCATTGTACTGTTACCTGACGCAGATTCCTGGTTACTTTCACATCATGCCAGGCATTGTCATTAAATTTCCCATTCACAGGTTCCACCAGCGCTTCAAAGGCCCCTGAGCCCAAATTAATGACCAAGGAGACAGCTCCATTTTTCAGTGCAAGATTGACATAATCAGCTGATTTTCCTGTGTGAAGCATCAGTCCGTTCCTCTGAAGTGTTTTAAATGACAGAGTTATTTCATCACTGCTACTCTGTATGGGATTCTGAGATAAATCATAGCAGAAGTATTCTGATCCCTTGAACGTCGCAATATATTCTTCTTTTCCTGACAAACAAAAGGAGAAAAAAACCCAAATAAATAACTGGCACATAATTGAAAACAACTTGCATGAATTATTTTCAACCATATTACTATAAGCACTGTATCAGAAAGTAATTAATTTAAAACACTTGAAATCCATAAAGAAAAAAGTAACTTTAAGATTTACTGTGAACATATTTTAAACTATTTTCTTACAGAATTTTCATAGCTATGATTAAACTCAGAAAATATACTGCATCAGCAATCGTGTTAATATTATTTAAGCAAATTGATCTAAAACACATCTAAGTACATAACGTTTAGGTGAATGTGCAAACCAAAGCATTATTCCAGTCAAAACCCAGATCTTTTCATTCCCAATTCTCACTAACATCATGTCGTCTCAAAAAGAATCAATAACCTAGATATCTCAGAGTGTTTTGGCCTAAGGTCTTGAATAAAGCAAAACTACAAACCACTCATTAAAGAATCTACCTCATTCAAACCTGCACATAGCACCACACCAGACAGCAAGTTAACATGCATCAGTAAACAAATAGGTTTTTTCTAGAATGTACTTTTATTAGTCACTATGTGCCATACAAGTTATTTTTCTTAGTTAATCCTGAAGGTGACTAAGAAACACAAATAGCAGAAGCTAAGCTTTCAGTCTCATCAGAAAAGCAAGTATAACATACATGGAGATTATTTTTTTCCCCTTAAGTCCTACAAAGGAACATATACGCTGACCTATGCTGTGTACAGGGTTTAGAGCTATATGAAGTCAGGATTTATTTGTTTAGGTAGTAAGTGCTAGTAAAATTTCAATGGAAACCTGTACATGCTGGTGCAGTGTATGGATGAAAGTATGAGAACCTGGGGATGTCAAATTTCATCATTCTGGACAATAAACTCGGTCTCCAGAATACAGCTGCATACATTAGTCTGTGATACCATCAGCGCAAACCCCAAACATATGTATAAACATATAGATAAGGCAAACCACAGCATGAATTTAGGAAAGACCAGTGAATGACAGAGCATGCAAAAAGCAGGTGTAAGAACACTTCTTTTTTTNTTTTTTTTTTTTTTTTTTTTTTTTAAAGTCCCTGGGCATACCTGTCTTCTGTTCTTCCATGTCTTCTGCTTACAACCCCCTGCAGTAGGCTATAGGTTAACACTGACAATTTGCAATGCTTCACTTTAGATAGTAGAGCATAGTAAGTTCAGATAGTACTCCAAAGTAACTTCAAGATAGAACTCCAGAAAGTGATTGCATTTTGGCTTAACTTTGTTTTGTAGTAAAAATATTAAAAATTATCGGTCTGTATTTATTTTGAAGTGCTATCTCACAGATTTGATACAGAATTCTTTCTTTTTTTTTTTTTGTGGCAGCAGCCAAATCCTACTAGACTATTATATTAAAAGAAAAACCCACAAAGTGATTGTTTATCTAAATATGGTCTGTATACAGCCCAGAGCAGGTTTCAGCAGTACCCTGCTCGAAACAAAAAAAATCAGTTTGTAACCTGAAAGACACAGCTGAATTTCACAGCCTAAGCCTACTTGTAAATAAACACTTTAAAGAAAAAATTGTAAAAATCACCTTTCTGAGCACCCTTAAGGATGCTTTTCCCTGCTATCTGTTGGTTACACGTCTCAAAACACAAACAAAAACCAGACAGAAATCCCCAGTCTCCAGTTTCAGATTAAGCAATATTCCTCTATTACAATAAGCAGCCAAACACACGCAGCACACAGATTGCTTCCTCTATTGGCCATTCACCATACAGAATAAATATGCAGTAGGAACTAGGTATCATCATAATGTGCCACATCCTAACCAGACTTCTGTAGCTTGAATCTGAAGCTTCAGGTGTTCAGAGATTTTTTTTTTAAGTTATGCTGAAGCATTCAACTTTTAAACAAACTACTTGGACTTGCATCAAAGTAGCATTCATTTGTTTACAAATTTAAACTGGAAAAAGTAAGCACCAAAACTGAACATAACATTTTACTTTAGAAAAATATTTTGGTTCAAAAACCCAAACACTGTGGATAAAAACCTTAATTGGATATGTTTCCTGCCAAACTATCTTTTTTGCTCACCGGCCAAACCAAGAACATCCATTATTGTCCATTTTTACATTGTAGAATTGAGTTTCACATATTAGGTCTTCAGAATCCTTTGCAATATTACGATACAAACCTAATACTGCATTAGGGTAGGATGCTAGCGCATCAGAGCACTAAGATGTATCAGGTAGGCAACATCCATACTTTGGATAACTGGGCGAGGTTCCAATCCAACAAGAGTATGCCCATGGGTTGCAGAGTCAGGAGATGAAGCCTCCCTTCTGCAGGATTCCAGACAACAACACCTTCCAAACTTCCAGTTGTGCAATTATGGGCACCCTGACTGAATGGCATCATTCCTGATCTGGATTGGCGCCATTTCACACATTTCCTTTGCCATTTAAGGCTTTAGTAATTATGAGCCACTAAAAGGCTGCTGGAAGGCCAGCTCACAGAGGAGCACAAGGACAGCCAGGAGCT
>RSEF01000003.1:8219153-8260324 GCA_003993805.1 Himantopus leucocephalus
CTTTCCTATATTAAACAGAAGACAATTCTTTCTGACAGTTCCTCTTCTTCTTTACAATATGTACCAGGACCGGACAAGACGTACTCATTAACAGAGTTGATTCATGTTCTAACGTACTACCAGTAAGCTATGCCAACATAAGCCTTTCAAAACCTACTCTTGATACCTTTTTTTTTTTAATGAGACTTTTAGAAAGTGATAAGTAGGTTTCTTGGCCTGGCAATATTTTTAAAGTTGTTTTTAGTAATGTGCACTCTTATTTTTAGCTATGAATATATACAAGAGGTATATCTAAATTTATCTTTAAAGGACCATTTTATGCATGTATTGTACAAATATAAAAGATTTTTAACTATCACAATGTCTCATTATCAAATCTGAGAAAATCCAAGAAAACTTCTGCAAGTGGCAAAATAATCAGTATTATGTATGTTATGCATTTAGGTTTTTGAAGACTGACTAGCTCTTTTTCTATTTATTCAGTATTACCTACTGATCTTTATTTTTTCAGAAGTCATAACTCTTTGAAACTGCTTGATAAGGAGGCCTCCCTACTGAGATTACCAATAGTCTTTTTATAGAAGCCTGCAGTAACACCGTAAAAGCAAAAGAAGATTAGCAGAGTATGAAAATAATTGGACTTTAGTGCTGTATTGACATTTTAGAGGAAAGATTTGCTGTTATGTCTGGGCCAAGCTATCTGCTGTTAAATTCCACTGAAGACAGCACATTTCCACCACTGATACTTTATCCTGTTCTTTATGCAATAAATACGCCTAAGAAGGAGAGAGACTTACAGTGTCATAGCTAATTTGACATATTTGCATCATTACATGCATCTAACATAAAACGTAAGATCTCATTTCTCAGGTGACAAAAAGGGTAGAAGAAAGATATAGACAGAAAGAGTGACACTGTCAGGGACATTGACTCATCTTAGAAACATTAGATTTTAACAAGAAGTTTCACTTAAAGAATTTGTCTAAAATACATGCCAAACATATTTCAATATTTATTATTGCTGCACAGGAGCTTAGCAGTAGTTACAGCCTCATTCCCTATTGATATGAAGAAAAAACAAAGTAATTATCCAAAGAACACTTACATAAAAAACAGTTGAAAAAAATTTTTAACATATCTTACAAAGGATAATCAAGAGGGAAGGTGAGATACTCTACTGACAAGCACTGTACATAACTTTCAGATTTGGCTACTCTTCCTTTTTTAATGATCTAATCTGTACGCAGGGTCTAAAGTTTCTCTGTGTATCAAGGCACAAAGATTGGGTTTCCCACATCTGCTGCTACTCCACTGAGCTATTGGCTGGAGGTGAAGCAGCAATGGAATCTGCATCCTCGGCACCAAATGTTTTGGCAACTGACATCTATTCTCTACAAGTTTTCATCTCCTAACCAATGAGGAAAAAAAAAAAGCAAGACCGAAGCATGCGTCAACAACAGCAGGGAGCCACAGGCTGGCTCCTCCTGCACAGCTTGAGCATGACTGTTGGTCCCCCACAAAACTACACAGGATTCAGGAGCAAGGCATATAACTGGGTTGACTATTTGAACACAAAGTGCTGCAGCGTAGGAAAAATTCTATGCAGACTCTAATTATAATAACACCTTCCGTTCCCCTCAGAAGAAATAAAACAAATTTTTGTTCTGAAAATTTGCTTCAAATCGTAATATGAACACAAATACTCTTACTAGCCACCTCCACTTTTTCCCTGCTCCGTCCATGCCTCATGGGTCCTCTGTAATTACTGCTCAGCTGTTTAGACATACAGCCCCAGAGACTGGTTAGGTCTTACATTTACTACATTAGGAAAATGCCATGGTGCAGTAGCCAGAGTGACAGGATCACTATGCATTCAGAAAATGTTTGCGCTATGAGTCCTATAAGCTAGTAATTCAGCCTTCTACAACCTAGTGTTTTCTTTGGATTGCTGAACACAGTTTTGCTTTTCTAAAGTCTCTCTTCATTTTATAGCACTCTGAGAAAACGAGCAAAGCCCTTTCTGTACAATACATAAGACATTTGATTCTCAGTACGTGTCAATAGACTTCTAAAGCCATTTGATGACTAGTCCAGATACCTTAAAAATTAATTAAAATTGAAGAGTTCTTCACAAAACACACTAGCATTCATCACTGAAACATCAGGTCAGTTATTACATTCAAGAAATTATTTAAACCTTTCTGAATTTCCAGGGACGAAATAGAATTACTGCATCTGTCAATCAAGAAAAATTCTGTAATTTTTTTTTTTCTATATTTCTCCCCAAGGCTCCAACTCTCTACAGTTTTGCTAAGAGTTTAAATTGCAATCTATATAACATTCAGTTTTGGTACTAATAGGAAGCTGTGTTTAAAGCGTATCAAAATCCCACCCCTCAGTACTATTGAGGTAATATTATACATCAGTATTCAAACAGAACAGTGGTACCATTGTAAATGGTTTAAAATAAAAAGTATGTCCAGCATTAAAATTCTGCTTAATTATCATTAAACAAGAAATCTGCAGACTAACTGTCCACTCTTTCCTAATTTTCCTCTACTTGTGTTCATTTTCATTAGATTCCTAAACTGAAATTTAGAGGTAAAGCACATTTTAACTCCAGGATAATGTACTTATTTTATTATTCGAGGATTATTTGTTTGTACATTACTCTGGGCCTATGGAGACAATATGCACATTGAAGTATCTCCATTTCACAAGCGAAAGCAGACAGCGTTCATCAATCTGCTAGCCACAAAATTATGACTTTTTGATGTATCTAAGGGCAGCTCATGCACCTCCTGTTTTGTCTTGCTATGTCCTTTCAGTTATTCCCCTATTCCTCCTATACAGAGTTAATAAGCAACTTTCCTATGCAGCCACACAAGAAACAGACTGATTGATTTAGGCAACATTAGCCTCCTCATTTTTATTTTCTTTCCATATCTTACACTTTTTGACCCTGTTTGTGCAGGTCCAAGCACAGCTGAACAACAGCCTGCATTGGCTCCTCAGAATATTATAATACAAACAATGGAGAACTTTTCATCACTCATTCTGGTTTTTTTTGTCAAGTAGACTCCTCTTATAGTAAACAACCAATGAAAAGACTAAGTGTGCTTACCCCTGTAATAACAGAGAACTGTTTCAGAAGAAAGAAAAACCTACTGCTAAAGATTTGATTGAAATTCAGGAATTTACCCTGGATTTCCAAAGTGGGTTTAAAAGAAGTTGGATCTTGACCAATTTCTGATGATGCAATAATCAGCATCTAGATATTTTTTCCTAGCAAGCAAGTAGTGCTAGGACAAGATAATTTTGAACATTCCTTGGCTTCACTCAAGATTCATAAGAGAACATTAAATCATCCTCTTAATGTTATCAATTTGTAAGTCTAGCATTACATTAGGAAAAGCATGTTTTCATTCCCTTAACACTCTAGTAGTTTTGTAAAGTACCACCCCCAACAGAGGGGTAACTTTCACCTGACCTACTAGATCCTATGCTTGCTCACTCCAGTCCAGCGCCTTGGATGTTTTTTTCCTAGAGTCACAGCTGGCCATAGACAATGAACTATGAACAAAACCAACCCCAAATCCCTAAGTGGACAGATGCAGGACAATTCTGTATTTTGGCTCCTATACACCTACAGCTTTCTCTCGTTAAATGAGCTGTAACTTGAGCAGTGACCCAATTCTGCTGTGTCTTTATTGTTAGAATAAAACCAATTATGAACAGATCCCAACAAAGCTAAATCTTTTCACATTTTTCTTAAAACACTCTGCTCATTTCTGATACACTTAAATTTAATTCAGTCTCTGTAGACCTCCCAATGCCTTGAATGTACACAGATGAATGCAGAAAGATTAAACATTTTCCTACTGTGACCTACAACAATGTGCTGAAACTTTAATTATTATGTTAATTCAAGCATTGGGCCCAGTGGATTTATCATATCCCAGAAGTTAATACAATCTACTCTGAAGTGAGATGCAAGCTTTAGCTGCACCTAAGTATTTTGTCTACAAATATTTAGGCAGAGTTACTAATGGCTATGCACTAAATAAAATATTCTTAAAAACTAATCCTAATTTTGTAACTTTTTCCTCAAGTAGATGAGTAGTTTCTCAAAAATACTGAAAATGTAGTTGCCTGTAGGAGCAAAAGCTTGTGTCTTGGCCAAGCATTATCGCCCCAAATTCCAGCCTTTTAAAGCAAGACTGGTATTTATTAGACAACTATCTTTATTATACTTGTCAGGACTCTGTATCTTATGCAGACATATACCTTTATAGGATGACATTTGGGGGAAAAAAATATCCATTTTTTTCCACTGCAGGATGGGATTGGGTACTGTCCACACTATATTAGGAATCAGAACAAGAATACCCAACGCTAAAATAGCGTATTNTGCTAAAATAGTGTATTTGGAATAAAGATGGCTTATTATTAAAAAGAAGAAATTTCCCAAGTCTTGATGGTTTAAAGGACAGGTACTCAAACAAATATCAGTCCCTGAAAATTGAGGTTTGACTATTTTCCTGGTAGACAGCACAAGCGTTTCTGATCAGCTATCCCTCACATCAAATTACTAGTCTTAGTTTTGTATCATTCATTAGGAAAAAATCCCTACTTTTTTCTTTAATTACCTCCAGACTCAGCCAATAATTTCCTTATTTTCCATTAGCAACATGACTGACAAAAACAGAACTCAAATTTTAGAGAGTTTAGAAGAAAAAAAAAAAGCTAAGAACCTTGATGAGGTGAACTTGTCAGGCATTGGTAAAACCAGTGGAACTTTGCTGACTACACAAACCTTTATTTAAGCAACGGAGCTGGAGGTAGCTTACATAGACTTTTCCTTGGTTTGCTACATCAAAGTTTTTTCTATTAAGGTATCACAAAAGCACCTGTGTTGTAATTAGGGGCAATGTGACTTTCATCAAGTTAAAAAAAATGTTTAATATAATAAAGGTAAGCAGGAATTAATGCAAGCTTTCAGACTTTATACTGCCAAGTAAGCCAGAGATTTCATCCTGTACTCATTTTTGATTATATATTTTAACTGATTACTATCATATTGCCTTGATAACCATCACAAAGATAATTCCATAATTACCAGATACAAGTCTTCATGTTCTGAAGAGAAAAAAATTACAACCGAATTCTTTTATCAATGTTTTCTGAAGTTGATGTAAATGAATTGGGCTAAAAGATTTAACATCTCAGCTTGAAAGACCATGGATAGCTCAAGTATATTTTTGCATTATTCATAAGCAACATGGTCACAAGAATATTTGTTTCCTGTGTTACTTTTAACATTTCCCCAACAGCAAGACCACATTCAAAGGATTCGTACACATTTCTACTCTACTCAAGGCTTATTCTTAACAAATTGTCCAGGGTAGAGGCAGCATACCCCTCAGATGAAAATAACAGGCTTATTAAAGCACAGCTCTAATACAAACCTGGTTGGGTTTTGTTTTTTTCTCACCCAGTTAAATTTTTCAAGATCTGAACTGGATTACACTACAAGGATAATCTTTGTGATTTACAGAACCTTTAGAGTTTAATTTATTATATGAATGCAATCTAATCCCCATTTATGTATATATTAATATATACACACGAATATACATGAATATACATACACAAATATATATATTTATATAGTTTATAACCAGGAAAGACTTTCTTAAAGTATTTCAATTAAGTCAGTTGTTTCCCCCCCATTTCAGTAATTTTTTAGATACTTATATAAAAAAAATCCAAAGCATTTTAAAATATCTTTTTTAGAATATATATACACATCTGGTATTTAGAATACATATATACTTCTGGTATTACTTCTTCCTTAAAAACCTATGGTTGGTTTTTCTTCTTGCTCAAAAACAAACACATTTTTCTTGATAGTGAAAAAAAAATTGATGCTTTTTCCACAGCTAAAGAGATAGTTCAATGTTACCATGGTAACTGAACGAAAAGTCACTAAGGACTTGCTACCACAGGCCCTCGCAGTATATACAAGGTACCATCAGTAAGAGGTACTGGAAAGTCTTCTATGGTTGTTTTAAATATAAAGAACTAGTAAATGCACTGTTGATTATTATAAACAAATGTTAAAAGTATACATCTTGATTATTATGGCAGTAAGGTGCACCACAGAGAGGTTCATTAAGTAAAGGTCAATTACTCTAAGTTCCATAAACATAACAAAATACTGGAAAATGTTTTATTGTGTGAATCTTGTTATACTAAATTTTCTCAGTTAAGTATTTTGTTGTCATGAAAAAGATAAGCAAAGTATTCATTATACCTCACTTGAAGCAACTCAATTGATTTCCTGCCCTTGAGTATGAAAACTTAATGCAGCAAGTTACCAAAAACACAGCTATGGTGATAGTTGTGAGAGAAAATACAGCCCTGCCTTACAGTTGTTGCATGTATCCCAATATATGAATTCCATAGATAATAAAAAATTAGCCATCATTACTTGAGTATTGTAAGCCATCACATAACCATGAGCCTAAAATGACTAAAACAGAGAGGAATGCAAAGTGAACTTCATTCAGTGAAACTATTCTTCAAAATTAAATGAATCACCCTGGCAGAAAGAAATAAGTTTTAGATTGTATATTCACAGAAAACTCAGAGTTGACTTTTTCTTTTCTCAATTGTATCATCTCAAAACCATAAATACATATTTCTAATTTCATTATGGAAGATGTTCTAGAATATTAGCAGATTTTTATATTAGCCATAGCCCACTTTATTGTATTAGACAGTATTATACAGTACTTCTCAGAGCCAGACCCCAAACTTTCATTGGCATTCCTAGGGCTAGGAGTGCTACCCTTCATAAGGGGTTGTGAAATTCAGCATGGTTGATATCTTAATGGACTAAATTCTTAACCATTTCTCATGGAATGGTGGTACATCGTGTTATTCTACTCTATTCAGGACAGTAATGGAGCAATTCAGTCTGTAGAAAGGAAGACAGGCTGGAATTTAGTTAGACTCTTTAAATCTACTCTGAAATTTACCTAGACCTTTAATCAGCAAAGAAGGCATGAACAGCTTTACTTGGTCCTCCGCTACACAAGCTTTTGTTCTTCTGCCTTTCTACTAGCTGTGTATGTAGTTCTCATTCATTTTCCAAAAGTCTCACCACAGGATGCCAAAGTCTGCAAAGTCATTCAGGAAATTCCAATTATAAACAACTAATTGGCTCAGAATAAAATCCTACACTGGCATGCTTGTCATTGAGTCTTTTAAAAAAACAAAATAATCACATATTTCTATGCTATATCCTATCAGTCACTGCACTACGCATACAGGCCTTGCAAATATTAGGATTAGGATTATATTAGGATGGGCCCTTGAGCACTCTGCTAATTATTTTGGGTTGTATTTTAATGTACATCTAGGATTTGTCACGAGACCTTTATTGAAGTTGCGTAAAGATGAAAGGACGTTCATTGCAGCGTATGCGTTATGAAATCCTTTGTAGTTTTGATCCCAGTTTCAAGATATTTAACATTTGCATAGCAGTGATGTCCAGTGTTGGCAGTATATAGTGACACACAAGCACACCGCCTCACTTAAGCAAAATGCCTAAGCACACTTCTGAATTCTGCAGCTAGTCAGCCTGCGGCACCTATGCCATGTTTTAAGTATGTGCACATCAATGCAGAGTTTACTCCTAGATGTTAGAGCTACATTTATCTTCTTACTGAGCAGAAAGATGCGAAATACTAACTGCAGAGACATTACAGTCATATGAAAGTTGTAGCACAACCTTGCATATACAAACTTTTATATGTTAATATTTTGAAGATGCAAAGTAGAAGATTTATCCAACCTGTTCCCTGGAAGAACACTAATCTTATATTAAAGAACTACATTAATTTAACTAACATATGAAGGTATGTTTTGGTAACTTACAAATCCTGAAATAGTTAACCTCTGGGGATTTCAGTATTTCTCTTTACATTACATTATACCTAGTTATTATCAGAGCAGATGGGAACATACTGAGAGAGCAGTTGCGTGCCACAGCACATCTTGTGGTCCTGTTTACTTAATATTCCAGACTTGGGACCCATCTGGACCTCCTAGAGCTACACATTACAGTCCATGTCCCCAGATTTATTGCCTCCTTACATGTTGTGAGGGAGGACAGGAGATGGTACATGCCTAGTTCTCACGCAGCATGGAGTTAAGATAGGACTTAAGATAGCACCCATCTAGACTCAAGCGCTGAGAGAGATTTCCAGATCTCAAACTTTAGGCACCAAGTCAAGAGCTTATCTATAGAATATTAGTCATATGGAAAGAATGCTTTCTGATATTTTCTACTGTCTTTTTTTTGGCCTCAATATCCTGAGGTATCTCCTACATGCAGCAAATGCACTAAACTTAAGAACTGAATTCAGACCTGGTAATTTATTCTAAGCACTTTGCATTTCACTTAGATTTGAAAATGACAAGCTGTTGGTCCAATTTTTGTCAACATGTTTTTAATTAGTTCTGAATTTATGACAATTAAAGCTCACAGTTGCTTTTAAAATGAAGTTACTGAATTTGCCTTAATTCGTTTTCATTGCTCAGCAATGTGTGCATTTTAATTCACCATGGAAATATTCCATCCTCTCTGCTTTCTGCAAGGAAGGCACTACCATCAGTGCTATCATTTTTTTTTTTTTCCTGTGAAAGTTATTGACTAGAAAATAGACTGAAAACAACTCTCGGGAATGCTGGCCATGCTCCACATTTGACTGGCTCCATCTGTGTCTCAGCTGACTCAAAGACCCCACATGCATTCCAAATCTTTTGGGAAAAAAAAAAGGAATAAGAAATATTGCACCATAACATTGATTTTGCAATCACTTGTGTCTGCAGCTGCAGTTTTACTTTTAGGCAAATCGCACCTATTATTTATTATTCTAGGGCCACATACAGCACAAAGAAGTAAAAGCTGTAATTCACTTAAAAGATGAGACACTACACAAAAATAAATTGGCACTTCTCAAACTTTTTTGGAGGCAGGGAGAAGAGGGTTAAAGTATGATTGTCACCCTAATGAAGAAATAATTTTGGCAAGTTCTTAGAGCCTTAATAATAAATGATGAAACTCTATATATTAGAAGAATGAGGTTCAACCTCATGCCTCAACCACACTTCTCCCTTGCTTTCATTTTCCAGCAGGAAAGTAATTTTCTCTTCACAGGTCCTCTGTGAATTTGTATTGTTCATGCACCATTTCTTCTGCGAATGGCTGTAGACTGATCTATACTTTTATGAGTATCTGCAGACTACATGACTTAATCTGAAATTGCAGCAGAATTTTCTTCCAGTAGAACACTTTAAAATCTGTAACAGTAGTTGAAATTAATAATAGAGAACACTGAAGTCTAATAACAGAGGTACAGTATGAAAACCTGTTTTCTACTTAAGCTACCATGTGTCCTGAAAAAAGTCTACCAAGACCATTTCTTTTTTTAACAATTCTAAATTCAGTTTGGTTGTGGGGCCTTTCTTCTCCTATTTAACTTGTTCTAACATTTTTTTCTTTTAAAGTAACCTTTGTAACAGTAAACCAAGAACTAAACAACACTCTTAAAAATATTATTTTTCCTAATTATAATATCTGAATTCTTTTATGTTAGGCTATTGCTTTTCTAGTTTAACTATTAAAATAAAAAATATCCTTGCTCTAATAGCTAATTAAAATTACTAAATAATAGAGAATGCTGAATGAATTCTCCAGAGCCCAACTGTATTCTCATGCTTTAAAAAAAATATTACCATAAGTGAATACTTAACAAGTTATGGGGAAAAGAATTAAAATTAAAATTTAACATCTGTTGCTTATTTTTCACAGTATGTGTTCAAGTAAGTTAGATTATTTTTTTTTTTCACAAGTAGATTCCGTGTCATTTTTCTCTGCCCACTTTATGCTGGTTAAAGGTTAACTCTATTACTAGGATGACTATGTGTCTCAGCTGCTATATGTACTATTTACACTAAAAACACAGGATTTTAGAAACTTCATTACCAACAAGTCTGTTAACTTCTTATAACTGCATACAGACATGACCCAACGCATGAGCAACAGTTTCATGTGGTTGCACCAAAAGTTCAGTGAACATTTTGTATTCTTCAGCAAAATTACATTTGCTTAACAGTCAGCTTGTAACTGCAGTCCCTAGCAAACACTCATAACCACCTCCACCCCCCAAACCCTCTAACCATGAAGCATACCCATAAAAACCAAATCCATACCCATTCCTTTCCTTCTAGGAGTCTCATTCATATATTATAGGTCTAGTAGAGCCTTTGTAATTGACTTGTAATTAAATCCCAACAAGAAAAGGTGAAATCATCAATTTTCTTTAAATTTTCCCTTTTGTGCTTGTATACAGAAACATAATAGTTCCCAATCACTTAGCAAAGAGGACTGTAAAATCAGCAAAGAACTAGCTACAGCACACATCCATATGGGGAAGCCTCCTTCCCAAGAGTGTTACTGCCTTTTGTTCATGCCTGTCCTGTAATTGGTGCAGTCAAGTCAGAGTAATGTGCTAGAATTCTGTGGTTCTCTTCAATGCCTTTTATCAGAGCCAGACTTCATAATGTGTTTGAAATGTGGATTACTTGTTCAGAGAAGGAGGCCAAGTGGAAGCTGAATAACCCTGACCTTTCTGAGCTTGGAAAAAATCAAAACAGTACCAAAAAAAAAAAAAAAAAAAAAAAAAGTTACAAACCCCTCTTATTTTTCCTTGAAGANGAACCATGCATAACTGGAACAGGATCTTTTCATCCTTTTCAGCTGCCCATTCAGCAGTCAGAGTACGATCTAATTAAAAAAATAAGTCAGAAAAGTTGGTAAACTTTTTTTTTCAAAATATATTGAGAAGGTTGTGACTGCTTTCCAAGTCTTGCAAGGACAACCATCACTAACACAAGAAAAGTCTGTAAAAAGTGAGCAGGAAATGCTTCTACATTAAATCTATTTGTATGGTTTTCGGCTTTATACAATGTTTCTTTCACCAACTCACCTCTGAATCACAAGTTTCCTTTCATAGATTTGATGAATGTAATCTACATGCAGTAAATCCAGTTTCCTGTCAAAAAAGGTTATCCTCTTAGCCTACTACCTGGAGCACTTTTTTTTTTTTTTTTTTTTTTAGNAAATGTAAAAAACACCTTCAAGAAGCCGCCATTTGCTCCCATGCTTGAAATCCCTTGTGGTATGAACTATACCTTTGTTTGAGGCCACCATTTCTGACCTGCCCACTAAACAGTCTACAATATACCATTTATTTTTGCCACTGCTCACCTTACTCTAGGAGGGCCTTCATGAACCATGATCTTCAGATTCTCTTTAGATTATTGCCCGCTAGAGTCATGAACACATGCAACAAAATCAATGCTTTCTAAAAGGACAGCAAATAGGAATCTGTTTTGACATATCATCTACAATATTTGCCAAAATTTTATTTTATTTTATTTTTTTTTTTACACCATCTTCACTGTCATCAAGAGAGGTCTTTGTAGCATTCCAAGCAACTCGTCTACAAACAGACCCAAAGTTGACAATGGCTATTCAGGGTACTGAGACTATAGCTCAATATCCTGACAGGCTCTTCCCATTTATTTCTAGTCTTCTATTACACTTAAAATAGAAGACAATCTCTACCTCAAAGAGGTTGAAATTTGTACTTATGCATGGCAGAAAAGAGGTTCATAGTCTATTAAAAAGGTTTCCAAGTACTCCAACACCACAAGCAATAACATGAAATAAAATAAATACATGATTTCATAATATCCCAAGATAGGTATAAAGCATGCCATTCTCTGTATGTCTAAAACCGGCAGGCTCTTTATTCCCATTCAGTATCCCTGCACCACTTGACTTCACTGTTCCTAATTGAGCCATAACCTACTATTACATAAGGATGCTTCATTTTGTCTTTCTCCCATTTCCCTGCAGCCTGTTACCTTCTTTCACACAAGACAGCACTGCCAACTTGTAATAGAGCCAATACAGCTACTTAAACCTATAAGAAACAAGTTTGTTTGGGGTTTTTACTCCCCCTTCCCCAGTCCGTGTCCCCCCTCCTGCAACATGGTGACTTTGAGGTGCTATAACACAGGAAGCTACAATATCAATACTCCATTCTCAGTGTGAATAGAATTGTTAGGTCTACAAAGTACCAATGCCAATCCAGAGTGATTACAATGAAAGCCCAAAACTTGAGAGCAGAATTAGTCTTAACTTTGAAAATCAGAATTCGTTTACTCTGTATCAAACCAGAGGTAAAAATCTTAAAAAAAAAAAAAAGACAAAACGATTAAGAAGCATGACACTCACTATTGTCCTTGTTACTGGGATATAACAGGATTGTATTTCTGTGGTGTGGCAAGAGTTGTCACTTCCACTTGCCATTGCTTCCAGTTACTCTGGTCTGATGAGACATGGTGCAAGATCACATGTCACATCTCTTGAATTGAAACACTAATGCAACTGAATTACTTAATGCAGAAAGAGCTTCATAAGGAAATCTGCACATACGAGATTTTATTTTCTTGAAGGGTTAGGAGGAAGAGGAGATCATACATATGTCCGATGTTGACAGGTCTTTCTTAAACCACATAATAACGAGATGGTTTGGTTTGAATGCTGTGCTTGACGCTCCCTTATTTGGCCAGCGCCTGCAATATACACAAGTCAGTTTTCTGCATTTGCTTGGGTGTTTGAATTCAGAACACACACTTACGTTAATTAAGAAAAAACAAAAATACCTTTATGATTCTGTAATAACTCTGCTACAACTTTAAACTGACGAATTTTTATACATATTTTTTGAAATATAAAAGAGTCTTTTTTAAAGTAATCTTTACAAAGGTAAATGCAACAGCAGTTTCTCATAGCATGAAAATCTTACATTCTTCTAGAATCTGGTAAAAGTGCAGGTAATTCAGCTGATTTCACTTTGCGGTTGCTATAAAGCATAGAATTCTCCCACTAAAACGGAAGTCCAGTTTCCCAGACCAGACTATAGAACTACGTATTTGTCATTTTATTAGAAGCAATTCCCCACTTTTGATAGTATTACATACATTTCACCAACTGAAACCACAGCTTTAAACACTACCTCGCAACATGCCAAATTTCTTCAGCTCGAGATTGCCTTCTCTGCTACTCAGATTAAACGAGACATAAGGGACAAAGGATTCTGTCTTGGATTTCAAAATTACACCATAAGCTAGAGCCTGTATTTCCAAAAAAAGCCAGGTCCTAGTTTAGTCACAGACACCAAGTCGTATGTGACTGCATCTTTTAAGGACCTTCCAACAGCATTACTGTTGGAAGGCAACAATGTAGTAAGACGCCAAAATAACCAAAAAGATATATTAGCTCATGGTAAATTTGATGACCAAAGAGTAACTTGCTAATAATGCTTTAATGAATTGTTGTGACAATTTTGCAAGCTGTCACTTTGGCCTAAGTCCTCTGTCAGGGTGCTTACCTTACATCATCAGCAGAATCAGTGACGATTTTACACTGGAAACTGGACAGGAAACTGCAAAATTTTAGATACATGCATCTGTTAGCTATCTAAAGGTGATTCTCAAAGAGTAAGTGATTTGACCTTAAGTACAATTGAATTAAGCACAAAAAAATTGCAACTACAGAGATGCTAATGCATGCAAACTTTCTAGTTAACCTGCAGCCATCAGAAACATTTTCTCTTTCATGCTGTACTTACACATCCTAAATGCTGTTCCGGATGATGAATTTGTATTTTTAGATTTCTTGTACATGAAAGCTTCTTAACAAGGATATTTTTATTCTACAGCATCATAAACATTCTTACTATGTGCGGGTTGTAACTACTTAGTAGTCTTTAAGGAGTTAACTGTGAAAGTAGATTACCTTTTCGAAAATGGAATGTGTTGTTTGTTAGGTGTGCAGTGATTTGAGATTCACATGCCAACAGCACAATTTGATCTTTAACAGAAAAACAGATTTGCATTCTTTACATGCTAGTACCAAATCTTTGATACTTCATTTTTTTTTCTGTAATTATTCTCCAAATTCTTACTTGCTTTAAGATGTTAGAATTAGCACTTAACAGCTCCTAATGGATGCTGCAACAACCATGCACAAGTTGCAAGTTCTCTGGAGGAAAAGCCAAGAACCTGTTCTTTTCCTTCTACTTTCAGATTTCAATGCAAAATGTAGGAAGATGTTCCTGGTAGAATCAGATTGATACACTATCTGTAACAGGAGAATATGCTGCAGTTATGCTGATATTTTAAAATGTCAATCTGTGAGAATGGGCTGACTGTAATACCACCACTGTGGTGGATAAATTTAAAGTTTGATCATCAGGACAGTATCTTTACCAACAATGGTAAAGTATAAGCATATACAAGAGGAAAGAATATTCTATTCACTTAAAACACATGTATGACCATTCAGTAATATGAGTCCAATTCACAATAAAGCAATTTTCTTTATTAAATACTACGGAGCAAGTATTTTAGCACTCACCGTCCCAGTGTTTTTATGCCTAGGACTGATGCCTGAAGCTACGCTGCCTGTTTTGTTGTTTGGCACAAGTTACTTATTTTTACTTTCTATTTAAAGACCATTTGAATTTATTTTCTGAAGGTTGCACATTAGCATTATCTTAATTTTAACCAACAGCACATTGTTTTCTGTGCAATTCAACGTCCTACATTTTCAGGTGCACAGATGCTACCCAGGAAATCCCTCTCGTCTCCACCTAGCATGACTAGATTTTGCAAAACAAAATTCAAGTTAGTTCTTTGGCCTCTGTTTCTTGCCCATGAGTCATTTCATTCAAGATTATAAGAAGTCATTGATTCACAAACTAAACTCTGGATTATATTTAATAGCAGCTAACAATGCAAAACAGTATTTTATATATCCCCAGTAACATGAAATGCTTCAGTTGCTAGTTTTGAAAAGCATCCTTTTTTCCTTTTTTGAGCCTCAGCTCAGTAGATAGGAATGGTGATTACTGAACGTTGTTTTACAAAGTTCTCAAAGGTAAACAAGAGTGATTCTTACTGTTGCAGGTGACAAGTTCAGACACTCAGCCAGACTCCCCTTCTTTTAGGAAAGTTCAAACATACTGGCTCAATTTCTACACCAAGTGGTTTGGAGATGGAAGTCTCAGAGTTCAGTAAATTTTAACTACTTAAAAGCTGTCACCCAGTTGAAACAGATAAGTACAAGCAGAAAGGAGAGAACACTTAAGTGATCAAGAACACACTCTTGCTATCTCTACCCAAAAATGTTTAAGTATGAATTTCTTTCAGACAGCATATAGTTACAAATAGCTACAATTAACATGGTAAGACACTGACTAGGTTTTATGTAGGAATCTAAAACTTGCTGTTGTACTCAACTGGTGGAAAAAATAGTTGTTGCAGCTGACTTCTCAAGCTTGTCCAGGTCCCTCTGGATGGCATCCCATCCCTCAGGAGTGTCAACCATGCAACTCAGCTTGGCATCATCTGCAAGCTTGCTGAGGGTGATCCTTACTGCACAGATATATCAGTTAAAACAATCTTCATAATAAACAGGAATTTAAATCTATTATTGCAGCTCTAAGATTAGATCCTAAAATCTCTACGATGCTGTAATAGAAAAGTGGCAGATAAGGATCCTTATTTGTGTATGAAGCCACACACAGGACTCTAGATTTTCTCCAGCATCAACATGTAATAATATTGTATTTAGGCAAGATCACTATTATCCTTAACAAAAGTCACTCTCTAGTGTCAGTAACAGCAGTTATTACTGATAGTGTTACTCATGGTCCAGTCAGATTCCAATGAGCAAGAGAGGAACCAGCTGTAGTGGCTCAGACCACAGGTGTCTTCCTTGGTATCTCACAAAGGCTTTCCCAAATATCCAAGGAAAATCAGTAAGCATATCTGATACTTCCATGTTTGTGCTCTCCCAACCTGGGACTTTCCCAGTGCCTGCCAGTGGTGATCATCATCCTGGGAGCTCAATATGGTTTTGTATAGATTTTATATATTTCATTATTTCTGTATTAATATTATTTTTTTCTTACTATTTATATTTCATTACAGTAATTTAAGTTTAGTTTCTTTTCAACTCTTAAGTTCCTCTTGTTCTTCTCTCCCTTGGAAGAGAAGTTAGAGAGCATCTGTCATTCATTTTAGCGGCCAGCCCAGCCCAAACCACAACACTGAGTTCAGGGAACTTTTAACATTAATGGCCATTTAGGATTTCTCAGTTGAAATCTCTTATAAGCAGTTTAACCAGGTATCCTGAAGTTTACACAGCTACTTGCATCACCAAAGCTCTTCAGCAAAGATTTCCACAAACCTGCTACTGTATGAAGAAAAATACCCACCCCCAGTTTGATGCTTTTTATTGTGATGTAAGAGAGAGCAAGCAGCCAACTCTCACCTGCCATTTACATGCAATCCATGATTTTGTAGATCTTATACTATCCCTTCTTCCCTAGTCATCTTCTTTTCAAGCTTGAGAACTACCTTTCAGCCCTCCAGTGGAAGCCAAGAAAATTGTCTTTAAGAAGAATGGAAGTCACCTTACCATAAACAAGTAACAATACCAGGAAAAGGTTATTTACTGTGTCAAAATTTATCCACGCCATTACTGCATATATACAGCTCTTTCCACATTTTTCAAAATGGACTTTGCAACGACCTTTCAGATTTTAATTGAAGTATTGACAAATTATTATAGAATTTCTGAAGAAACGCACTGTACTCTGGTGTTCTGGGTCTGGTTTTCATTACATTTCAAGATTCTTTCAGCTACATCAACAGCAAAACAGCAGGGAAGAGTTTCCCCAACAGGTGTTCCTCTGGGCTCTTCTCAAAGATGACTACAGTACAACATTAATCCTTGACTTCAGGAAATGTTAGTACCATCAGAATTACTTCTTGACAGCAGCAGGGAATCCAGTTACTGAATTTAAGTCACTTGCTTTCTCTCATAGAGAGAAATAACAATCCTGTACAGCCTGTAGAGGTGTTAGGACACTTCCAGAACTTAACATAATCCCAGTCATCACAGCTCTACATAGCTACTCTCACTACATATTTTATTCACATTTGAGGTAAACAGAAAATGGGATATCATTAGAAATTCAACAACCAAAGCAAAGCAAGACAAAAATTGTTATCTAACAAGCAAATCTAAACAGTACATAAATGGTTTTGTTGAAGAAAGTTCCTAAATTCTGACCTTGAGAAGACACAGAAGTTATTTATTTAAACCACCCTCTCTAATAGTCCATTGCTGAGTTACAGGTATGCCACCAAGTCTAGAAATGGGAAATTCTGCTGACTTTCTAGAAGTCACATCGCATATCACATCCAACATTGGTCTATAAAAAGGAATTAGTATTATCTTAATGTTATCTAATCTTGGCTTTTTTGTATATAGTCAAATCTCTCCAAGCAACCGCTACGTGCATACCTGGAAAGCCTCCCCATTACAAACTCATTCAAGAGTAAAACTACTATGAAATACAGCTGAATATTGATGATATATCCATATATCTCCAACTTGAAGTCACCTAAAAACACTACACCCCACAAAGTTCATGCTTGACATAAAAGAAGTGTCATCTTTTGCCTTAATGGAAGTTTCATAATACTACTAAATTACTTCATGGGAAAGAGGATCAAGTCCTAATACCTACCCTGAAAATTAGGTTTGAAGACTTTTTTCTTTCAGACAAGCTGCACTACTTTATTTTGCATAAATATGGGGGTAAATTCAGCATTGGTATATAGGCTGTACCAGAAAAAAAAGCAAGGCTAGGAAAACTGCAGAATTTTCTTTCTGAAGAGACTCCTGAAGGTGACAGAACAAGGTTCATGATCATTCAGTTTAAGAGGTATTATTACGTTAAATTACCAAAAATAATTACTGATTTGAATTTAAAATTTTTAAAGTAAAAATATGAAGAATCAATAGAAAAGTTCCCTCCAGCAATATTTTGCAAGAAAATACTTGGCAGCGTGTTCAGTATGCGATAGGAATATTTAGATTTACACTCACAGCCAGAACTAATTTGATATTTATTCAACACCCACATCTGCAAGCAAGAATTTTGTGTTTATGTCTCCATGATGCTTTATTACTTCCATATAGCCAAAGTATTTCAAGAGGATTAACCATTACAAAAAATTATATCTTCAGCTTTAATATTAAAAGTACATACTACAAGAACTTGTGAGTAAATTTCTTGAAAAGAGAATAAAATGGACAAGTTGGCTTGCTGCCCACTACTGTTTCACAGCTACTTTTGTAGCTCAGAACACAGGCCCTGGCTTCAGACTTTTTCTGCTTAAGGGAAAAACAAGTTTTCCAGGGCATTGTATTGGAGTTGTGTGCATGGTTCTTTTTGTCCACGTTTTACCTACTCAGATGTTTTTTTTTAAGCTTACATGCTGAGTAACGGTCTAGGAAAGGAACACACACTTTAGCTTCTGGTCTTGTGTTCCCCTATGGTTCAGCTCTTGATTGTTACACTCATACTAAAAATTCAGAACTTGATGTCATCCCACACATCATTAAAAATCTGGAGATCCATTACTGGAAGCAGTGGATTGCTGCACACATTTCTCATTTAATACCTTTAAAGGGACTTAAATTCAACATCACCTGATTTGACCAAATATGTTATAGATGTTACCAACATTGTATGATATTTTATGTCTGAGTTTTCCTGAAAAAAAAACCCCAGCTAAGTAGTAATCTGATCTGAATGCAAGAGCTGAGTATCTGTATGAGCACAACAGTATTACATTGAGTGGGACCACATGCTGCACCAACTTGAGATAATTTGAAAATGTGAAATTCTGTAACCAGCCTGGTAGATCCAGACCTGACCCTCAAACCTTCAGTCAGTTTTCACAAAGGCAATGATAAGACTCTGCAACATATCCCCCATTGTCAACATCACATTAGAACAGCTGCAAATAAAACCTACTAGCAAAATATATGGGTGGTGAAAGCAGGTGTACGACTTTTGCTGAGCTCTTAGCTCTCCTTTAAATTTTCATAAGAAACAATATTTTATTCTACAGAGGAGAAAAACCTATAGCAAAATCTGCTTAAAGTTGTTACTTGTCGCTTAGCACTGTTACTCCAAGATGATATAACAAACAGACCACAAAGTACACATCAGCTGATGACATCAACTACACTGTCTTGCACGCATCTGATTTTTTTAAATAGCCTTTTACTTCTTACCTGGGCCTAAAGAAATACCATAACTAGCAGCCTAAACTCAAAGTTTCTAGCAAGAATTAAGATAAGCTATTTGTAGCTTTCAGAGTTTGCATAAGGACATATGGGGGAAGTTAAAAGCAAAAAATGTAAGAGGAAAGTTGTCTAGACTATACCACTGTTACCAAATAGATCTTTCCTTCATAGCTTGTAGCGACTCGGTTTAAAATACCTACAGAATTTGATGCATTTAGAACAAAAGGCTATCATCTTAACTGATCATACACAATCTTCAAAGTGGCCGTAATCATCTTACCTGTTTTACATGGTTTTTGCCACAAAGACAATACATACACATAATGAACAATATACGCAACCTCTGAATAACTGTTATCCCAAGTATCAACTTATTGCATTATATTCTACACTGCTTAAAATTCAGATATTCAAAATACTTGAGATGAGATAAAAGTGTTTTTATGACTATAACATGTATAGGAATTGTTTAGCAGTTTTAAGACAGAAACAGATCTTAACAAGCATTCTACTCAATGCACCACTCCCATGAGCTATCTTGCCCACAAACCAGGTAAAAGAGATTAGATGTAGTTTTTATTACCATGTTTAAATTAGGATCCTCTTTCCATGCATTTGCTTCCCAATCAAACCAAGTTTATTAAGGGAAATGGTAATTCATAATTTTTATTTTCCTCTAAAATCCAAACAAAATAGCAAAGGTAACCTATAAATACATATTCATTTTATGTTGACAGCCAAATCAATATGTTCACTTCAGTCAATATTTTACCCTGAGGGACTCTCCCTATTTACGACTATATGAAATTAATATATGCTTTTGTTGCACGTACTGTGACTCCTCACACAGAAGCATAGGAATGTTCTTCATTGCAACAACAAGTTTCAGGCTATACCAGTTTCCTTTTTGTTTACTGCAATAATTGAGCTGCTCCTCATTTTGTAATCTTGCATTCTTTGCAGTAATTCCAGTAAAAAGTATTTCTGTGATATAGTACATATATAACAAGATTCTAAATTGGGGTACTTAAGACTCTAAAAAAAGACCAAACCAGAAATATTTGGAAAGGTTTCATTAAAAATGTCCAACTGACAGTTGTTCCAGGCCCTTAAAACTTTATTTTCATGGTAGCTTAGAACAGATTCAAAATAAAACTTTATCATCTTAAAATTAATTACACTATGATTTCTTCTTAATAGATCTACATGTCTGACTACTATGAATATTGCCCTCTTATCTGTTTCTGTATTCTTTTGCTTTTATCCTTTATGAACAATGCTGTGTTACAGTACTTTGTATTAATAGCAGGATTATTTTCTTTCTATTTACACTTGTTCTGGTTTTATCTTTTTCAAGGTCAAAGTGTTCTCTTCTAAGAAGCTGCTCTGGAGCCTTTTTTTAGTGTAACTATTTCTTCTTTCTTCTTAATTCCCAGGCATGTTTAAAATTCTAATCAGACTGAAAAACCACATACTAATACTATCTAACACACTGAATAAAATTCACCCATCTAACAATACTTTGTTCTTGTTTATTTTATGTAGCCTCCGCTGAAAGTTAATTTTGCAGCCAATCTCATTAGATTTATAACCACCACAGATAAGAGCACAGAGCAAGATTTATACTTTATGATCTAGTTACTCAGTGCTTTATTTAAACTACTACTCATTACCAACAGTTTGTTTCTGTGTCACACAGCCTGCTTCATGCTTTACACTAATGCAACCCCCCCCCCCCCCCCCCCCCCNTAGATTACCAGTTTATGTGCGGGAAAGTATCGTGCTTTCCACTATGAAATTGTGGTGGAACTACTATTATTAATATTCTAGGGCAGTCAGAATATTGCCATAGTTGGATTGTCAATCCAACAAATTTGAAAATAACATGGAATTAAGGGAGTCTGGTCTCTAAAATCCACAACACATTTCCATTAGCTTCAAGAAAATCAAGACTTCCTTTTTGCAAACCGCACCCTGGCATTTCTCAAGTTTTCCTTTCATAAAGCTTCCATTCAGGCACACGCTTTCAGAATATCATAGTAAGTGCTAAACAACCTGCTAATTATCACACTCAGCTCCCCCTCAGAACCATATCACTCCAAATATAGGCTGCACATTTGCAAGAGCAGTTTCAATTCCCTTATTCAGAAGTTATCTTAAACCTGTACCTACTGTTCATTTAAAAGGTCTTGACAACATGCTCAAAAAAAGCCAAGTATAGGGGAGAGGGGGAGGAGAGAGAATCAGCCATGCAGACATGACACTGTGTGGTACAAATACTAATTTCTTATATTGCCTCATTCAAAGTTATCTAGATGAGAGCATGGTTTATCAAAGTGGGATCTGCTCTTGCATTTCGAGCACTAGAATAAGGATGCACTTCTTCAATCAAAAATTGATCTCCCTACCTATACAAATACACTTCCAATCTATGTTCAGCTAATTCAGAGACATGAATGTAAAACCCAGTGCTAGAAGGGATTATTTAATTTTGTGACACTTATTAAATATCCCTTTTCATCCCCATTTCTCCAGCACAGCATCTGACCAAGATGCTTTCTCTGATCACACGTGTAACCCATGCTAGAGATAATCTGCCACTATGAAGCTACAACCATTTTGAGCAACTGAAGATTCATCTGCAAAAATCTGAGTAGTCAGATACATTAGTATCATTAAAAAGATTCCTATATCCTTTTTAAGAAATCCAGTATGTGAGAAGATGGGACAGACTGAATCTCACTTAGAAGTCTCACTTAAAGTTGCAGGTGGCACGCTAAAGACAAATGTGGAACACTTTGTGGCAGATGGCCTGCCTCTCAATCAGAAAAAAACCCCACATTAGATAAAAACCCTTTCAGCAGCAATATGACATTGCTATTGTGCTGTCTACCTACATAAGCAAATTGGTAATAAGTTTCAAAAATTGCATAGGATTTAGTGTTTGTAAAAGCATAAATATCAGGACCAGCTTCTATATATAATAGAGTTCTATTCAGTTACTGGCTTTCTCCAAAAATGAAACTGTGTGATTATGTTATTTATACAGACATCTGCCAGGTCCATTTCAGAAACTTCTGAACTTAATCACCCATTTCACATGAATTCAATAGAGAGCAGAGGCCAAAGATACCAGTTTCTTATGAACTCTGCAAACAACAGCCACAGAGCAGGGAAGTATCGCTACAACCCGAATACTGTCTTTCTTCAGTGAAGTTTGTCCACCAGGTAACCAATTAGTACAGGCACACGAGCTCAGTCCTGCCTTTGGCAGCCAGACACAGAGTACCTCACCTTTTTCCAGCTGGTGGGTGGTCAAAGTAGCAGCACTGAGTGCTACGACAACCCTTGCTGCAAGAGGCCTTATGAATAATAGTCTGAAAGAGTCCCAACACCATGTATTACTTTATAAAACTGACAGCTCTTTTTTGGTTAAACAAATCGAAATTTCACTTCTTGTGAGAATACATTGTTTGCAAATGTCTTTTCTACACAAGCAGAACTGAATACAGGTAGTAGAAACTGCTGACTTCCTTCCAATTCAGTTCTTTCTTTCCCTGTTATTATTTCCTGATTGAGATATATACCTTAATTAGAAAGTGTGATTTCCTCAGTGCACATGAAAATGCAGTTTAATATATTTTGCTAAATAACATTGACTGGAGCAGAAGTACAATTAGTATATGGTTGCTACGGCAACAAAACATTATATACCTTCTGTAATAAAGTACAGTGACCAGTGGCTTGTGCTTTGATTGCTTCTGAAACTCTATGGGTATTTAATACTTCTTGTGTTAAAGCATGGGGGTTCTACATCTTTTTGTAACACAAAAAGCAAGTAGCAACTTAACCACACCTTCCACTCATCTCCCTCAACTGCTCTCTTAAAATCCTTCCCCAACTTTCTGATTATGCTTCTTTCTGGAGACAAAAAGTCTCTTCCCAGTTAGCAGTCATAATCCACCTTCTAGTATCCTGAATAACTTCAAATCAAAAAGACAAAAGAGTTGCTGTCAAACTCCAGACAGTAAACTCAAAACTTATTTCCAATAAAGAAGGTTTCTGAAAGTGGTTTTTATACCTCTAAAATTAAATATGAAGCACAAGCAGATCATATCACATGGTTTTAAGAAGTAACCAAACATTCTGGGTAAGGAAGACACCTGAGTACAATTTGTTTGTATGAGTCAGACACAGTTATGATTATCTGGTTTCTCAGACAGAACAGCTTTTTTTTTTTTTTATAGTTTTACAACTGAATCCATGTCCTGGCATGATGCTGCAGTTTCATTTACTCAGAGAATATGATTTTAACGTACTTATATGCTTGGCTTGCTTACACTTTTTGCAAAGCTATCTGCAGCTTACTGTGCATATAAAATAAAGTAGAAAAATACACTGTCATTATTAGAAAAAAAAAATATTCACTTGTCGTCATATATTGCTTGCAGAGTTTGACCTCAACCTCTCAGTCAGACAAAGATATGTTCTTGCTTGCTAAGTTTTTAGATTCTAGTCTTTAGGATTTAATTTAATTATTTTTGTGAACTCTTGATGTTAGTAAATTAACTGTTGTATATATAGCATGGCAGCTACATGGATTACTTCAGACTGTTTTCCTATAATTAAGTTTTAAATATTAAAGATTTTAGTATCAAATCAAGCCATAATTGCAAATCCATGGAAACTCTCGATCAGAATTTCATCTGACAACATCTTCTCTTAGCTAGACACTCATTAGCTGTTAACCATCTGATTTTGTGCAAGAGTTCATATCCTCATTCTTGTTACCTTGAATAGCTCTGAATAACCATACAAGTGGTAGACTTCAGGTTATGTGATAGACATGAAAGTATTTCAGCAGGCCTCTAATAAGATCACACTTGGCATCAGAGCCTTATTTCACCATGAACATTTCATGGGAGAACTGGTAAACCATAACAGTGGCAACATCTGGGTGAGCAGACCTTGCCCTAATTTGTCTTTTATCATTTTCATTTTCTTCTCTTCAGCTCCCCAGTAGCTCCCCGCAAGAGATACACACTGCTAACTGAACTATCAGTTCTCACCACTAACACTTTTCATACAGTAGTAATATAAGAAACCATTCTACGTTGTGCTAAGCACATTCTGGCTGAGGTCCAGCCAAGCACTTAATACATAAGTACTCCTGGTAACAGCAACATGGCGCTGGATCAGGACCAGCAAGCTTACTACTAGCTAAGGTTCACCCTTCAGCTACCAGTATGATGGAATATGATGGTTATGTACACCCCACTAAGTTACAGGAGATCACTTCGTTAACTGCTATAAATTGGAAGGGGTTTTTGTTGCATCTGTTTTGTGGGGTTTTGTTGTGGTAGGTTTTTCTTAAAAAAAAGAAAAAAAAAACCACAAAACCCAAACAACAAACTGCCAACAAAAAACCAGAATTGTCACAGTTATCCTTCCAAGTAATTAAATATCTCCTTTCTGTATCCCAAAAATCAGAGCTGCTAAACTTCGTTTAATTCAAAGTCTGAACAATTTTAGGGTAAAATTTACACAAAGGTGAGTGATTCCTGAATCTGCATATAGGCATGCCTTCCAGTTACTTATTTTTTAGCATTCTGACAATCATTTATTTTGACATAAGTAACAAAACCAGTTTGGGACTCTCCTGCACTTGTGAACTACCTTGCTGTACACTTTTGACATGCAGACAGTTTGAATCACAGATCTCTGCACAGGCTCAACAAAGTGTTTCCTACTTGGAGAAGTAGGAATGGGCAGGAAAAAGTGACCGTTACCATGCAAACGATACTGCAGCTTTCTCCCAAATGCCCCTTTCCCCACAAAGTTGCTACACACTCTGCAAGCTCAGAGTGTAGAGCTCAATCAAACCTGCAACTTCATTTACCAAATTGTTACAACATGTTTTATGCATATATATCTCTACATATATACAGACACACACTTTTACTGACTTCGAAACACACTGAAGTTCTCTGCATTGGTGAACCTGCTCTCAGGAGGGACTTTGCTGACTATGCCCAAGTTAGAAGAGACAGGTGTGCAGCAACCTGAACTACGCAAAACCATGTGCAAGCTCCCTTACAAAGTGGTCATTTTTTCCAAGTGTATAATTTCCATCTGGTTCCCGTTATCACCTCAATAACACATAATCCATAATGTTCTCATTATGCTCGTTTAAAGCTAATTACATTATGTGCTTTCACATCCACAGGTCTACTACAAAGTTTTCTGCTGACATCCTTACCAGGTATAGAGCATTAATGAATAAAAGCAGGTTGAAAAGCTACTGTACTGCATGCTTCTCAAGCGAAATAGATCACTTAGAGAGCATCGTTGCCAGAGCTAGAAAATGTACAGATTGGAAACCTTAGCCTCAATACAGAGAAGTTATCTAAAGATATTCCTAGTGTAAGTCTGATCAGCTAATTTCCAAAGTCTTTCCAATTCCACTTGTACTTGGAGTCAGTCATCTCACCAGCAAAGGTTTATGGAGCTTTAATTGTAAAATTATTTTTCCCCATCTTCAAATAAAGTCACTAAATTGAAACAATTGAAAGCAAGGCAAAAAAGGTCAAGTCTTGCCATTCTGAAAAAAGATGTCAAATTTGCCACATCAACGGTGAATTTTATGTTTGTGTTGGGGAACAGACAGCATAATTCAGTTTGTCACCCAATAATTCAGGAAAGTGCTATTTGAACAGTATTTCTCACTTGTTTTCTCAGTTCATGACCAGCAAGATGATTATACACCATTCAAGAGTGCTAGAACATCTAAGATCTCTGTTAAGTTACACATTGTAACTGAGTAAATCAGCAAGAACAGAACAATGCCTTCCAAAATATCATACTACATTGGTTTTGGGAGGTTCGGGGTTTTTTTTTATTTTTCAAATTATATTCTATTTAAAAAGTTTGTCTCCCAGTGCCATCAATTCTTCTGGCTTTTAATGGAAGACTGAAGTTGTCAACGCCTTAACATTTCTTCATTTCGTCACATTGTCATCCACGCCCCCTGCTCCCCCCTGCAAACACTGAGATACTAACTCAGATAACCATTGAATCTGAAGCAAACAACTGATTTGTGACATTTAAAATACTTGGCTGGAAGAGTCTGACAAATAGAGTTTTTCATTTAATTGTAAATAAGGTGGTATTTTACTGCAGTGATCAGAGATAAATCTTTACAGACAATTTAAAGGTCTGTCTGCAATATTACATACCACATTATGCATGAGAAAATGGCATTTCTCTCCCCCATCTGTCAAAAATACGCGTTAGAAGCAGATGCATATGAAGATTGTTAGAACACTGGTGGGAAAGAAAATTGACTTCTCTCTGATAAGAGCAACTTAGTGAGACCCACTCAGGGACAGTATCAGGTCTGCCATCCTAGCAAATGAAGGTTTAGTTTGACGAAAAAGACTTTGAATTTGTTTTTCCCTTTAAAAATCTTCATTGTGAAACCCTGAAAGACACAATTATTCAAGTTCCTGAAACAACATACTCACAAGTCTACCCAGTTATAATAAGGATTTGGCTCATTTCAGAATATGTAATATGTGAAGAGTTTAGGAATGGTGCTTTCTGATACAGAAGACCCTGTCCTCTCTGCTAAATAGTGCTATAGACAAACTATTTGTATATTCTTCATTATTACAGACAATTCTTCACGCTACCAGAATCAGATACAAAAGTATTTTAAAAGTCAAAATAAGAAAAATAAAGCAAAGTTACACTCTTAAAAAAAACCAACGTTAACTTGACAGGATGAGTTCAAAATGGGAGTGAAATAGAAACCTTTCACTCCCATAGAAAGTCTGGTGCTGTAATCATCTGTCTGAAGCCCAGGCATGCAGGGAGGAGGGCTCACCTCTTCCTAGTTGCGTTTTAGCCATACATGTATACCCACTTGCATATATAGGAATACCCATAGTGCCAGATTTTGCATGTATGAGCTCCCACAAGCACATTATGTCTGTTTATGATTTAAGAGGATGTATAGGTCTTACACAAACATTCACAATCCTGTATTCTACCAGAAGAATGTATTTCCATAACTATAAAATATGTAATAAAATGCTTTATGAAGAAAAAAAAGCACTGAAATACCCAGACCAAAAAAGTTAACTCTGATATAGATTGTTCACTGAATCTTAGAAAGACTGAAAGATCCTTATTAGAAAATAACTATATTCTGGAGTAAAACATCCCTGTGGTCAAATCTTAGGGACTGTTCTAGTTCATGATTTCTGTACAGTTAATGTGGTATTTAGTGGGGGTTTTTTAGAATACGATACAATTTTATGTTGTTCCAAGCAGATCTTGTTCAATTAAAGGAACATAATTAATTCAATACACTCGACAATCATTTACATTGTCAGCAAATAAACATCGCACGCAATTAAATTGTAATTTTAAAACTAGAACAGCACCCCTTAAATGCAGTCTTGTGTATCAAGCTGCATACATTTATGGTGATGGTCACACATATGTGTGCACATGTGCAATACAGAAACATTTCGCGGTTAGTAAAAAAATATACAAAATTAGAACTCAGATCTATTATAAACACAGAAGCAGGACCGCAAATGTACTTGAACCTTTAAATTCCCACTTTAAAAAAAATTATGATCACTGGGACAGGAGTAAGTTTTCTGTTTCAACTGTTTGATCTAACTTCTCTGCTTTAATATATTATTTAGAAGCACTTCAAAGAATCTATTGGCTTTTCAACAGTTTAGGACAGAAAGCATGAATTTTAGGATCAAATAATTTCCAGAAAAAAAAAAAAAAAANATTTGCAAGAACACAACTCAAATCCTGTGTTTAGAAAAAAAGAAAAACAAAAAGAAACCCCACACACTTTACAGCCCAATCTATAGCCACAGAGTTGCACAAGCGTTACAGTAAAAACAAAATTGTCTCAAATCAAGACTATTTCATTTAAGGTATTGAGAAGATTGTAAGAGTATGTGGAAAAAGAGTGTCTGATCCTTTAAGAGTACCTGGTTAAGGGCCTTTTCATTGCAAAAAGTAATGAGAATGAGGAAGCCATGAACAAAACCATATTAAGGCACAAACCTGATTGTAGAAATAAGGAAGACTGTAAAGAAAACCAAACCTGATCAGTCACATTAATTGATAAATGTGCATGGGAATGCTTGTTTCAGGAAGATTATCTACAAAACAGAGACACAAATCTGACAGGCAAGAATCAAGCCTGGTCAGCCACATTAACTGATGGGCTATCAAGAAACTGCAGGCAACCCAGGACTTTGCCACTGGTAAGGGTGTAAGCTTGAGGGTCTAGGATATTGGGGGTGGGTGGTGTGTCAGTGAAGCTATGCAGACTGATGGAGGAATGTGCAGGGGAAGAGAAGGAACAAAGGAGGGATAGATAAAGACGGGCATAAAAGGGACTAGTCCTATGTAACCCTTATGTGACGGGCAGACTGATCTTTTGCTAATGGGCCCAGAGCGTTAAATTTGTAACCAAACTTCCAGAGCATTCTGCACCCACAGACAGGATCTGTGTTAGTAAATTCTTGGGTGAATTGGAACAACTGATTGAAAAAACGTCTACAGAACATTAGAGTAGAAACAAGAGCTGTAAAATGGCTCAAGCTGCAGAGCTTGGTGACCAGAACTTGTAGTTTGTGGGATTAAAATAGGTGCTTACCAGAGTATGTACAAGACCTCCTCTGTTATAGATCCCTTCCACCTATCAAACTGGTAAGTGATATTGAGCAGGAGGAAACCTGAGGGAAATCAGGCTAAGGCTGAGGTCTTTACAAACTGAGCCTTCAAATTTGCTAAGAATAAGGTCGAAAAGGGAAATGCACAGCTGCAAAGGAAGAGCCTCAGCTTACAGAGATTTAAACCTGATGGAGCTAAATAGCACAACTGAGCGTTGCAGAGAAAATCTGCATACTGCAGGGGAAACAAACATCACTGAACTCCAACTAACATACCCAGTGAAAATATAAATCTCATGTGGCACCTGAAATATACATATACATGCACACACCTGAAAACCAATGCTGCTACATGCCTAGACTTACCTGCACTGAAAGATAATCCTTTAAAAAAAATACTGGTTTTTAAATAACACAGTAGATATGAATGTTTAACCTAGAATTAGGTACAACTCCAGACTGACTTTGACACATGCTCACTGGGAAAAACGCAAACTTATTTTCGAATAACTGAATTTATAAGTAAAGTTTGGTGGTGTTATAGATACCCATAGAAGTTCTAAATATAGTAGATAGCACAACAATTTAGGACTATTGTATAGTATCTATTAGCAATAGAACAGAATTAGCAGTATTTTCTAATATTTTAATAATTAGTTCAGAGTATCTAAGACAAACTTGAGTTAAAAGACTTGCACGTGGTCTAAGCAGAAGACACTATCAGAAAACAAAGGTGGCAAGAACACCTTTGATGAACCAAGGCTTTCCAGAAAAACAATAAGAAACAGCTTGAGCCTAAAATAGCAAAGCCCATAATTTTTGCATTATCCTGGATAGTATGGTCATATGTTTAACTATTTGAAGTATTTAATCTTAAACTTCTACAAGCACAGGGTCTGTACTACACTGATCTGCCCCTAAAACTATGTTCACTCAGATATCACTTGCAGATTTTCAGCCACCCCCTGAAATTTAGCTGCTGGTCTCCAGTAAGACTGTGTCTTCACTAGTAATTCTCTATTAGCCTTTCTCTGAAAGGAAGTCTAGTCTTGATTTTATGCATCTTAGGTTTTGTTTTCATTCTGTATTTCCAGAATCAGACATTTTACATCTTCAAAGCATGTATGTAGTAATGTGTGTACTTGCTGTATCTCTAGCATAAACTGTTCTTTATTTACTCCCTGTATTGCACGCTCAAGATGTTAAAATAAAATACTTTTTTCTTGATAGCAACAAGATCTGGTATTTTGATAAGTATGAAGTATTGACTATAGCATTAAGAGTCATGTAGGCTTTGGACAGTATATTAGATGAAACTTTAAACCCACTTACTTCCATGATGCTTAGGAAGTGATGTTTTTTTCTTTAGAAAGCCTTTGCTCAAAGGTGTTCCCATATTTGCTGGCATTTTTTTTTTAATGCCATATCATCTGTTTAGTTCAACACTAATTTTAAGTTCTAGCAAGACTGTAAATTCTACTGTTATGCTGTAAAGGTCTCTGGGATAATCACTATTTTTCACACAAGTATTAGAGAGCCATCAGGAGTCTCCTGTTTACAAGATGACTTCTTTAAAAATTCAGTTCAAGGCTGGATGAATTCCAACTAGTTAAAACAAATTCAGAAGAAACTGCACTTCTGACACTGCGTTGGAGAAGCTGCACAATACCAGACATCACCAGACTTCTTTAGAAGGTTTTGTCTTACCTATTTTAATTCCAGGAATAAAGGGGGGAGGTTATCTTGGCCTCACAGCTTTATTTTGATAAATACGTGAAGAATGCTGTTTGACAGGATTTTTAATCATTATTCTGAGAAATACAGTTTGAATTCAATCAAGCTCCTCCAGTCCTGGAATCCTGTGGCACGCTTGCTACATCTGGGTAGGAATACACCAAATTATTCATATTTTATCACCTTGCCAAGACATTTCTCCTGAAAAACACTTCAATTGGTCTAGAGTAAGTAGAGGGAAGGAAAATAATTGCAACCATTCAGAAAGTTTTACCCTGCTTTCATGTCCTCCCCACATATTTTACACCAAGAAATCCATAGGATTTCAATGAAGCTGGCAAAACAAATATATTTCACAGTTTTCAAAGTGCCAAAAGAAAAAAGCAAGTAGCAGTGGTATCAACATCAGCACATCAGGAAAGAACCTACTAGCCTTAACAAGATGTTCAAAACCCATGTGCAAGTAAAACATCCAAGTATTACCAGTGTCCATGAAACATGTACAAAGAAGAGGGTTATACATTACGTATTGCTCAGTTTAAGAAAGTCTATCACAATAGCTCTGGAATCACACAGAGACTAGTGAAAATTTATTTTTGTTTAGAGCACTCTAGAAAAGTAGCTGAAGATTAAATACAATATCTACTTTTTTCTGAGACATTTTAGACTGCCAGAAGCTGCTGTCTACTCCTGTAAACCCTACTCCTAGATTAACTCAGTAAAATCCAGAAACTGATAAGAACAAATATCCTGTACTTACAGAGAGTTCATAGCTTCACTTATTTTTTCAAAGCAAGCCTTGTCTGAGGAGAAGCTATCTACTAAATTCTCTACCTGTATGGGACACAACAGATCTAAATTTACTGACCCTATTTCATATCATAATGGAGCAAGTTTCACTAGCGTGATATATGCAATAGAGAACTCTGAAGGTGAGGGGATCACCAGGACTCAAAAAGGAGAAGGTGTTGTCATAACACTCTGGTAGTGACTGCCTGCAACGTTGAGTTGTTCCTCAACCTCCTGCTTAAATGAACCATAAAAGCCATTGAGAACTTTCCCCACACTCTCTCTCCCTAACAACCCTACCCCTTGCACTGGAAGAATGAATACTCATATATAGAAGTGGGAAACTGGATTCACCAGCTAACAGTAAAGTCAAACAGTAGAAACCAAGGGAGTGGCAACTTTAGAGAAAGAACAGGACATAAAATGCATCTGACCCCATTTTTTATTTTCCCCACTGGCAGACACATTAGCAATCATCACCTCACCAATGTTTTGATGCATTTCTACTGCATGTTGAAAAGTAAACAGGGAAAAATAGTACAACTTCACATGTAGCCTTAGTAACAGTTAAGTCAATGCATTGGAAACAGGAATGCATTCCAAAGCAACTAATAATTTACGTTCTGAGTCAGGCCAGGTGCAGCTAGTCTTCATCATTTTCAGTGCTCTAAATACACTGAGCAAGAGAGGGAAATGGTTCCTGAGAGTAATGTGCACTAAGAGAATCCATTCCCCAACATACTGTCAATGAAAACGATAATGCAGCATATGTGTAACAGCTTTATCTTTCATAATATTACCTTTTTATTCAGCTACAACTGCTCTGCAGGATTCTAGAAGTGTTCTCTTCTGGCAATTCCTTGTTGTCCCATGAAAGACTTCTCTAAAGAATGACTTATAGAAATGAAAAATCAGGAATGACTGCACTGAAATCAACTGAATCACATAGTTGTAAAACCAGCAATGGAACTAATGAATCTCACAGAGGAACACCGATATAAGCAAAGCTGGTCTAGCATGACTTTGCAGGATGCCATGTGTTCTTTGCAATTCAGTTAAGAACTAGTTTTTCCAGGACAGTAAAGAAAAGAGGACTCCATTTATCCACTTGTCTCTCTCAAAGCTCTTAAGTTGTACTTCTAAATACTATACAACTAATACAACTATAGGTATTAGGAAATTGGATAACGGCCATTCTTCCCTGGCATTAAGTAGCTGCGAAAAATTGCTACGTATTTCATGTTCTTAAAAAAATTTAATGAATAGACACTCACATTGCTAAACTTCTGTATGCCTTTGCATATGTAATAATAAAAAAACAATAAGATGACCAAAGAGATTGCTCAAGTTCATTTATGAACAGGTTTACAATCCAGAATTAAGTGTTTCAAATAGGGAAAAAAAACCAACCCAAAACAGAGAAACCCTTTTACTCTGAAGCCCTAAAATAATTTAGTTCTGTAATGACTCAGAAAACCTTCCTGTCAAAGCCAGCTGTGTAAGAGTGGTTTCCAGATCCTGTAAGACTTCAGAACCTGTTACAGATGTTTCAGTGACAATTCAGAACACTCAGCTTCTACCTGAGGTACCTGTGCAAGCATGCCTCATTAATGGTCAACTCAAGAGCAATCAGCCATGCCTGGATCAATTTTACAGTCCTTATTCTACAGTATGTTCATACTTTTCTCTCTCCACCATTGCTACAAACCTATAAACGAATAGTTTTATCTGCTTGAACTCCTAACACTTGAAAGGATGGATACTCTTGCCATTCACCACAGAAGAATGGAAACCGGTTTTAAGTTTTGGCAACACAAAATACTGAAGTTAGCTGTAATGTGCAACTTTCTTCTTTTAAAATCTATACTTAAATCTTCTTCTGCTGAACTAACTTATTACCTTCTCAGGTTTGTCAAAAGTGAATTTTGCACAAGCTTCTTAGCCCTCATAGTCTATACTATCTCCCCTACTTGCCATCACGAAGCGTTCCCTCTGAACTGCTTGATTTGTTTTCATTCAGAGAGAATGAGCTGAAGCGACCTCCTCTGAGAGCAGCTCTCTACAAAACCCCTCTAACATGCAAGAATCTAATCTTTACAATACACCCTTTCCTATGATCACCTGCAATATTTAAGTCTAGCTTATTGCTAGCTCATCTGTTAGTGGGTACTATAATTAACACCAATACTATTACAAACTCAAGGTGATGTTTAGCCATAAGTATCTGTCTTAGAAATATTTTTGCCTAAACCACATGTGTTCACTGTATGGGGATGAGGGGGGAAGTTATGCTTTCTACGTTTAAGGTATGCCTCACCTCACCACTGAGTTAACTACTTTTGCCTATTTGTTCTTTAGCAGAACAGAAAAGGATGTGTTTATCAAGAAAAGCAAACACAGGATGTAAGGCATTNTTAGCAGAACAGACAAGGATGTGTTTATCAAGAAAAGCAAACACAGGATGTAAGGCATTTGTGGGAATCAGGCTTGATATCAGAATGAGAAAAGCTCATTTTTCCAAGTACTTAATGTGAATTTTGGGTTGCCAACCCCTCCCCCCCCATGCTTTCTGTACATCACCAATATTCTAGTACATCCTTTGTTACACACCACTGTAACAAGTGCTGATAGGGAAGACAAGGAAGCTTCCCAGAATGATTTTACCATGCATAAACCTTAAATCTGATTATTACCCTACATTTATTACCTTGATTCATCTTGCTTGTTGCACTTTACTGCCACAGAACGCTCAGAAGGCAGCTGCTACAAGAAATCATTGTGGCTACCAACAGCGGCTAATTGTTTTTGGCATCNAGAACGCTCAGAAGGCAGCTGCTATAAGAAATCATTGTGGCTACCAACAGCGGCTAATTGTTTTTGGCATCAGCTTGGTTTTTCATGGATTTACAATCAAAGGGGTATGAAGCTGCAATGGGACTCCACAGTTTGAGGAGAAAGGAGTAATATGTTTCTGAAAACTTCCACCAACAATCCAGAGATTGTCCTCCCAATATTTCTCTTGCAAGTCCTAATGTTGGCAAATTTGGAAACATCAAGTGAAATAGGGGAGTCAGAAGTATGTAGCCAGAAATACTAAAAACCCCACAGTCTGAGTCTCTCAAACACTCACTAAGAGATGTTAACTCGCAGTGTTCTCTATTGTCCAGCCAGGCTTTACAGAGAACACGCAGAAAACCAACACAACTGCTCTGGCTTTACCCCCTTCAGCCTTGCCTTTCCCTGTTTTCTCATGTTAATTCTTCACTGCAGAAAACCTTCATTATAGCTTTCTTGACATAAACACCTCCTGATAATGGAGACACGTAAAAGGAATTTCATTGTTTTTAAAAATAAGGTACTATTCTGTCAATTCAATGTTCTGGCTTTAAAGTCATTGCCAACTAGTTAAAAATAACTCATCAATAGATATATTCAATCTCACTGCAGCTGTGCATTAGGAATTAAAAGTCAAAGAGAACCTTCTTCAATAATTTACTGTTAAGAATAAAAGTGTGAGGGAACATAATAAGAATCCATCAACCACATAATTTTCTGTGGTTAGCCAACATGTCATTTAAGAACATGGCAGAGAACAGCCAGTCTTTAATGCAAGAATACTTCCAGTAGCTTCATGGTAAGCATACCAACCAAGGATCTGAAAAAGGAGTCAGACTCTGAAAAGCTCCATGTCTGATCCATTTAACATCAGTATTTTGTTTTCTAGTTACAGCTGAAAACAGAATATTTCTTCATACTTATTCTACCTGTTAATCCCACTTTAAGACAACATACTAATATTTTAAAACACCCAAAGTTTAGTTTCATACCATCTAAAAAAGTAAAAATGCAACTAATACAGAGTCTGTTGCCAGGCAAATTCAAGTTCTGCTACTTATTACCTTTATTATGATAAACCCCTTAGGCATGCTTTAATTCTGTGACTATTAGTAGTTTAACGCAGTTCGCTTAAGTTATTCTGTATTGGTTTCATGCAATCATTTTTTTAGGAAGGAGATTTTTTTTTTTCTGAAAGGATCTGATCTAGACATGCTTTTAACCTGCTCACAGCTGTTAAATTTCTGAATTTGGGAAACAAGCAACTGGGCAGCTTTCTATGAAAAATTATTTTTCCCTTTTAATAAAAAATATCAGAAACAAGTCTGTACAGACTGCATTACTAAATTAGTAGTTTGCCTGCAATGACAGGAACAGCTCCACAGAAATAATGTTTTATATAAATAAAGTAAAGGAATATGGAGAAACATACTTAGTAAGTCTTATTTCTAACATCATATTCTAGCATTCATGCCCTGTGAGATCTGTAGGAAATAGCCTTCCCAATGCCTTTAGTGGGACTGAATGAGGAAGCAGATGCCCAGCTACACAGCACTCGTTCAATCAGAACTGCAGGGGGGGCAGATTTTTTCCCAGGGATTTTTCAGTTTCAAAAAAAAAAAAAAAAACCAATGGATTTGGTTCTAAAAAGTCTTAATCAGAAGGAGACAGATGGTTTCATCCCTTACTTTAAAAATAATTAACAGAAATAATTCAGAATGTAGCTCCCAAGAATCAAATACCTAAGAAAACTAGAACTGACTACATTTCTTTCCAGTTTGGTCATTACATGTCTTCTCACATAGATATTGCTTAGTGAAATACAATAGTAAGTACACAAAACATTAATTTCCTTCATACAAACAAAATAGTGGAGCATATGACCAAACAATAAATACTTACAGAGTGTCTAACTTGACAATCTAAACCAGAATTTTAGCTTGAAGATTTCTTGGACTATCTGGAATTCAGAACTTTGAAAGATTTTTGTGCAACATTAATACATTGAATTTTTGTTCCTCCACTTATGCTGTTATAATTCCTTAAAAAGTAATCATGAGACAGAATCTCACAATTACATTTGAAAATGAATTATTACACATCTCTAAGTTTGTAAAGATGGAAGCGAAGCCACACTCATTTTTCCCAGTCTGGCTAAGAAGCTGTTTGTGAAGTGGAAATCCTTCTAAATAATCTTCAGATATTAGAGATGAGACCCTTAAGTTTCAACAAAAACATGTTTTCCTGAAGACTACGTGACTACGCATGCAGAAAGAGAACTCCATTTCTGCAACACAAGCTGATCACACCAGTTTGCTTGTCTTACAGAAGCCAGTGCAGCACAGTGTTGCCCAGTTAGAAACTACAGAACTCCTTTGCTCCCTTACCACCAAGTTTCAAACAGATGCGTCATTACAGCTCCAGAGTAGGTCAGTTCCTCAAACTTAAGCTTTCTATTTTCCATCCTTCTCGGTTTTACTAACATGACCCATCTTACTGCAGCAAAGACAGCATTGTAAGCCCCAGATTCTACAGAAGGGAGAAACGAGTCATTTTGCTGACGAACCTGACTGCAGCACTGCAAAGGTTATGAGGGTAGGAGTAAATTAATCATGCAGAGATCCATGCTGTCATGGCTAGAAGCTTTTGGTACCTGAGGTGGCTCAATTATAACTAGTTAGAGCATCTCTCTACTACACTCTGTTCTGACATGCAAGGATGCCAAAACACAGCAAAGAGATTTCTCATGCAGTAAGGAATCATAAAAGGTTGCAAAGACATGAAGCTACACAAATCAACAGGAAAGCTTAGAACTGACCTGAGAGAAATCAAATCTCCCAGCAACACAAGCCAATCTGCTATGTAAGGCACCGTGCACCTAAGCCTGTTGCTGGTCTCCTCAGCAGTTGCGATTATTTTTTTTTAAACCAGATGTGAGTACAAGCCTATCACCTTGAAGAAAGTTTTTTCCCTTTCTCCATCTACTTATAAAACAACCGTATCCTTCTCCTGCAAGAACTTCATGCAAAGGAGCAGACTGCAAGTGGCACAAAGGGAAGAAAGGAGAGAAACATGCTCACTGTTAGAGATTAAAAAACTTAAGAATTTACCTCTAAAAAGACCCTCAAATTGAAAGCCCTACAATTTCAAGAAAATAGTGACATTTCAGAACAGCAATGAGAAATACGGATCACCGTCCCTCAAACTACTGATCATTAAATTCTGCTTTTTGTAAGGCTACTTGTTCTTGCCTGTACCTGTGAGTTTAAGCACTTTCCAATTTAAACTTGACAAACGAGTAATCTGTGATGCCTCATTTAACTAAAATGTTATTCTGGTGTCTGTTTTCTTAGAGGATAATCTTATAGCTTGATACCCATACTCAAGTTAATTTCCATAAAGGCATCACAAATGTTTAATTTAAACACAACAACAAAGCATAACTATTTAAAAGGAACTCATAATTTTAATGAGGCTGTATAAAGACAGTAAGGTCAGCAAAGTGATACGAAAGCAGCTATCAAGTCTGCTTAAGCAGGCCATTCTGTATATAAAAACAAACCAAGTGTCAAATACTAAGCACAGTACTTAATGGCAACTTGGGAAATACAGGGGTGATGTCAGTACAGGAATGATATCCTGTAGGTGGGAGGGGGAGACAAGACAAACTTTAAAAAGAGGGTTACACTAATAGTAGTGGGCAACATGACATCATCAGTCTTGCTGCCTATCTTTTCTGAAAATCCTAGAATTGTTTGGGTTGGAAGGGACCTTTAAATATATCATCCAACCTCCTTGCAATAGGCAGGGACATCCTCCACTAGATCAGGTTGCTCAAAGCCCCATCCAGCCTGACCTTGAACACTTCCAATGATGTGGCAGCCACATAGCCTCTGGTCAACCTGTTCCAGGGTCTTACCACCCTCAAATTGCTTCCTTATGTGCAATCTAAGTCTACCCTCTTTCAGTTTAAAACCATCGCCCTTTGTCCTGTCACTACATGCCTTGGTAAAAAGTTGTCTCAAACTTTCTTATAAGCCCCCTTTTATATATATATATAATTTATATATATATAAAAATATTCTATATTGAAACAGCACAATAAGGTCTCCCCAGAGCCTTCTCTTTTCCAGGCTGAAAAACCCCAACTTTCTCAGCCTTTCTTCATAGGAGCAGTGTGCCAGCCCTCTGACCATTTTTGTGGCTCTCGTCTGGACCTGCTCTAACAATGTCTTTCTTGTGCTGGGGACCCCAGAACTTGATGCAGTAATCCAGGTGGGGTCTCACTATGATTAGATAACTAACAGACTTAGTTAAGTATGTTTGCGATCAGCATGCCTTCCTAACAGACTCAAAAACTCTCTTAAGTCTCTTTCCACTTTCTTTAGAACAGCTGGATAGCAACCCTAACCCCATGCCAAAATTCTCTCACCCAACATTACAAAGGTACCATTTCAGCCAACTTTAGGGTTTCTTATGAAGAACAAAAGATACTTAAGCTCATTAACTACTTGTGAGCTAAAGCCTTCATTACTTTTAACAAAAAATCTATCATAAATTAGTTCTGCATGAATTTACAGATCTGGTTTGTTGTTTTAATTGAAAGTATTATTTCTCTCTTGAAAACACAGCAAAAATACCTCTGTACATTCTCCAACTACCTCAGTTATAAGGTCCAACATATTCCATCAATGAAAGCCCTGCAATTCACTTGTAACCGCCTATATAAAACAAACGAGCTATGAAGAAATGCCCTCTTATTATGAGGGCATTTGAGGCATATGAGGGCATTATGATTATGAGTACCAGGTAGTTAAAATATTTCATTGGGAAAGCCTATCTTACTCCATTGGCAGAGATGAGTGAAGTATGATATTCAAATACAGTCAGAGATTTAAATTTGTGCCAAGTTATACTGACAAATCAATTCCAAAGACTTCGAGTAAATCAGCAGTGCAATCAAGTTGCTCAAATCACTTTGTAACAAATACAGTGTTGATACAGCAAGATTCCCTGGTATTGAGGGTAAGCAGGTTTTATTTAAGTTTTGAGTATCAGCAAGATCGTATATAACACTTCTGTAGTATAACCACACAGTGTTTTGGAGATGCGCCCCGTCCCACCCCAGTTAAGATACACTGCTGGAAAAGATTATAATTCACTGAACCCTATGGACTTCTGACCAGGTACAAACAAGAATCTGTCTCAAAACCTGTAGGAAAGATCCTGTATGTTGTTCTCCTATATATTTAAACATTTATGGATAATAGAGTTCTGAAAAGCGTTAAAGTTTCAGTATTTTATGTCTGGAGACAAAGATTAGTAGCTTCTTCTTTCAGCAAGAAGTCTCAATTGCTTTTCTATACTGCCCTATCATTATAGCTAATCAAATCTAATTTAAAGTCCATTACTACTTCTACTTCAGGCCACTCTTTTTTTTCAGGTTTACTACTCACTTAAAGCCTTATTTCAGCATTGTCAAGGTCCAGACTCTCTAATTCTTGGGAGGCCTTTGTTTTGTTTCTCTTTCCTCATCAGTAAGATTTGCAAAAGACTTTCTAGAAGACACACACAGAAATCTAGTAGTTCCTGCTAGTGTGGTTATACTTTACAGCTCTTCAGAAATTGTTATTCATCCTTGTGCAGACTGTAAAAATCAGGAAGGCAATGATTTGTTTGTCAGATAGCAAAAATTAAGTTTAGGGCTAACACATAAAAATCACACTTCTAAATACTAAATAAAGTTATACTGGGACTATCTCAAAGCACATATTCATTAATGTTTTACATCTAAAAAAAATGCAGGCGGCTCTATGGCCATCAAGGATAGAGCTTTTGGGGGGTGAGGGAGAGAAAGTCTTATTTCTTCCAGTAAGAGTTTCTTTCATTGACCCTGTAAGGGTCTTTTCTCCCCAGACCAAATCTAAGCAAGAAATACTGATGATTTCTCCCAGCCTAATTTAACTTTGGGTGGAATCCCCTAAGACTAGCACTGAAGACAGCATGCTGCGTGCATTGCTTGCCACAACAAACTGAACTTCACTATGGACACTNCAGCATGCTGCATGCATTGCTTGCCACAACAAACTGAACTTCACTATGGACACTGCAGCATTTAATACATACCTCTCTGCTGCTTCAGTAACTATGTATTACTGCTAAGCTCTAAAGCCTCTGGGTACTGTTCAAGTACCAACTGACAATAGAGAGATCCTATGAGAACTTGCAGCTCCAGCTATTTTTTTTTTCTACCCCCCTGAAATGAAACCATTTGGGTTAAATTTACTACAATTATACACATACATACAAACCTTTATAACATATTCACAGTTTCAGCCTTTGAATCAGGTACGGATTCCTTTTAAGAGTGCTACTTGAGAGAAGGAAGGGGGAACATCAAACCATTACTAATCCCCTACAATGTCTTGAAACCCACAGGCTTTGTAAGCAAGAACTACTGCATACTTAGTAATAAAAGTGATTTGCTATTTAGACTCATACCTCCGAGATAAATAGGTATTTATAGTGTAAAGGTTAGCATCTAATTTATTCAAAATAAAAATATTTCATAAAAGGGAACCAATTCTGTAGGATGGGCAGACAAAGCCTATAGATAAACTTAGTTATTTCATAAATTCTTAAGCCAGAGGGAGTAAGTGAATTCTACTGTAATGACTTTCAGATGTCATCAGCACCTCTCATACCACCTTTTCTTGTCCTGAACACCCAGCAGCAGCTTTTGTAAATTAAATAGTCATGCCTATATTTGCCAGTAACACAAAAAA
>RSEF01000003.1:8260424-8351598 GCA_003993805.1 Himantopus leucocephalus
AAAAAAAGCATCAGAAGATGAGTATTTACAACAAAACCCAGATTAATCTAGTTTATAATGTATTTTTTAATACATGATATAAAAAACCCAACAGGCCAAAGTTCACTATAAGTATTTAGAAGTCTGCTAGTAAATCAGTTGTAGAAGCATAATTCTGTACATTGAAGTGATAACTGTAATACTCTTATAAGCACTGTTTATCAAGTGGTTATTACCCCAAAGACAGACAATGTTCTTCTCTAATATAGCAATCCTATAAATAATGCTAAGAACTCTGACACTAAAGAAGATTTTCTCATTAAGCAGAATCTAAATGAGGAAAAATACACAAACCCAATGTAAGTAGAAGAGTAATTTGGATCTACGGGTCACTTGGGAAGGATTTGAGTTTTTAACAAGTTGATTAGGTCTTCAAGCAAGATCTTCACCGAGGCAAAGTCACCTATCCAGCTTTAAAAAAAGAAAAAAACAAAAACAAACCAACCAACCACAAAACAAACAAAAATCCACCACCAACCAACTTTTGTATTACTATCACCCAGCAGTGGACAGAAAACAGCATTTTCAGTGCTATATACTAGCATATACTTGCATAAGTGTTCAGCCTTGTAGCTGCAAGTTCCACAGCTGGACTCTGATGAAGTCACTAGATGCTGTTTTTGTGACATTAGGAAATTTGGTTACATCATTACATTTTAGACTGTATTTTATATGACTTTAAAGTGTAATTAAAAAGACTATGAAGAGCCAACCAGGAAGACTACATCCTTAACACCTCTTGAATTCCACCTTTTGCATTACAGATTTCTGAATGTTATCAAACCACTAAGCAAATACAGTAATTAGGAAGTTACACGAGTATGACTGTGGAGCTGCTGTGTAACCTGAAGTGTTTCTTCATGAGCCTTATAGTGCATAACATCTGCATCATCTGTAAGGCTAGTGTAAATGACTGATAGGACTTCAGCCACAGCTTCTTGCCTTTAAGAAAGGGAACAGAACAGTCACATAAAGAATTCCATATAATATAAAAGCATGTATGACACCACAGAATACTCTATCTGTATCCACACACAGACGTGCACAGAAGTAGATATCCACCAGACAATCTGAGATATTCAGGAAATGAATGTTTTGAGACTCAAACATAGGAAGGAAGTATGCAAAAGGGACACACAAGTAACCTGAAAGGGACACAGAGATACCATCTGTGCATGCAGAGATGTGGTTAGAAAAGCCAAAGCCCACTTGGTCCTGAATCAGGTGAGAAATGTCAAAGGCAAACAGGACTTCTAGATGTACATAAGCCTACCTGGACTTCAGTAATGACTTTGACAGTCTCCCTTAAGATCCTCATAGTATCCTCCATAGTGATGTATGGGCTGAATGAGCAGACCAAAGTGAGCAGACCAAAGTGAGTGGACCAAAGATTGGCTGGATGGCTGGGCCCAGAGGGTGGTGATCAGTGGCACAAAGTCTATCTGGAGGCCATGAACTAGCAGTGTACCCTGGGGGCAATACTCGGTCCAGACATGTTAAACATCTTAATTGATGATTGGGATGATGGTGCAGAGCACACTCTCAATGAATTTACCAATGACACAAAACTGGGAGGAGTGGCCGATACACCAGAGGGTCACACTGCCATCCAGAGGGACCTTGGCAGGCTGGAGATGTGGGCTGACATTATAAGTTAATTAAGAACTGCAAAGTCCTGCACCTGGGGAGGAATAACCCCGTGCACCAGCACATGCTAGGAACGGTCATTTGGAAAGCACCTTGGAAGAAAAGGAGCTGGGGTCCTGGTGGACAACAATTTGAACACAAGCCAACAAGGTGCCTTTACCATGAAGAAGGTTAAGGGTATCCTGAGCTGCGTTAGGTAAAGCATTGCCAGCAGAGGTCAAGGGAGGTGGTACTTCCCCTCTATACAGACTGGTGAGGCTACACCTGGAATGCTGTGTCCAGGTCTGGGCTCCTCAGTACAAGAGAGATACAGAGCTACTTGAGAGAGTCAAATGAATGGCCACTGAAATGATTAAGGGACTTGAACATCTCATAGAAGGAAAGGCTGAAAGACCTGCGACTGTTAAGCCTAGAAAAGGCTTGTGGACGATCTTACTAATGTATATGAATAGCTGAAGGGAAGGTGTAAAGAAGATGGAGCCAGTGCCTCTGGTCCTGTTGTTGACCAACACTGGGCATAAACTGGAACACAGGAGGTGCTGTCTGAACATCAGGAAACACTTTGCTGTAAGGTTGACCAAGTCCTAGCATACATTGCTGAAAGAGGTTGTAGAGTCTTCATCCTCAGAGATACTCAAAATCCACCTGGACATAGTCCTGGGCAACCAGCTCTAGGCAACTCTGCCTGAGTGGAGGGACTGAACACTATGACCTCCAGAGGTCCCATACAACCTCATTCCTTCATAAGAAAGAAGGGCCTGCACAGATATTCAGTATGGTCACATCTATTAATAATCAGCTTTTCAAAAGTTATAAAAAACACAGAAAGTCCATAGCTCAGTTCAGTCTCGTTCAATAGACTACCTACCAAGAAACAATAACAGATCATCTTTATCATACATTAAACACTCAAAGCTAGACCTATGAGGATAAAGAAAAAAGGCTCGTATAGCCACAGAAAAAATATTTCATATTTCAGCCTATATATAGAATACTCTATTATTCTTATAAGAGATGAGAGCCTCTCTTATTAGGCTGCTTCTCCATACTAGAAAAAGCATCATGGTTAAGCACACACAGAATGATGATGCAATTACACTGAAGTACCTCACTTCTAGTGATTTCTTAGTCTTTTCAGTAGGAAAGGAAGATTATACAGCAAAGCTTAAATCTTAAGCCATTGGCTTTTCAAAACAGGCTCTCCAGAATATTTTGCTCTTCTGCAGATCAAAAGACATACTTTAACTATTTAGCTCTTTTACATTTATAGTTGCTGACACGCAGTAGGATCACGAAGTTCACCATGCATAATGGTGGGGCACGCATCTAATACAAAGATTAGAGAAAATGGATTTGCAAGAACATTTGACCAAGGTTAAACAAGTGATGAAAATCCTTTTGTCACATAGTTCCCGAAATGACTGTCTTATACAGTGAGATTGATGGCAGTTAAATTGAAAACATGTAAATACAACACAGATTCTGTACAGTGTATAACTATAGCCTCATTTCCAGAGGTCAAAGCTGAAGGACCACAGTCATTTCTTCTGTATCAAGGATTCTGTTTATTTCAGTTGCCACAGCTAAGCAACATCTGAGATCACTTGAAAAGAAAAAGCCAGTTTTAGGCTTCAGAATTTTTCTCCCCAGGTCCATTTCTATGCCAGTCCCATGGTGACCTAGCCATTAAATTCCCCACTTAACAGAAGTGACATTCTATACAAACTATTCACAGTCCCTTCAACTCAGTCATTTTTTCCTGAAGTCCAAGCCAGTAACAAAGCTGCAATCCTCTGTAAGCCCATACTTTGGAATACAAACAGCTGCTTTTGCTTATTTCACCCTGTTAGGGACAATCACCTGTTCTCTTATGAAGTTTGATTTCCCATCCTGATTGTTCTCTGCTCCAGACACTCTCAATGATATTAGTGCTCTCCCTTCAGCAGCTGCCTTAACAGCCGTAAGTCTGCTTTTGGAGAACAGAGACAGGGGAAATCTTGCAACAAAGACAGCCAACACTGGCTAAAACAGTATCATTTGCCAAGTAAAATATTTTACTTAAATTAAATATGGCCAAACAGGTACGAAACATACATTTAACAGATCTGATCATTTTTCACAATGTAGCTACAAAGAGTGAACACACTTAAGAAAATACTAAAGCAGCCCACCAAACCACTAATGAATTCTCTCTCCTCACCTCAATTCCAGTTATACTTTCTGAAAAATGGGGAAGGGGAGTGGACTTACTTCTACCTCCCAAGAGAAGTACGTGTTTGTGTTTGCCATGGTCAAAACAGTTCAGTTTAGGTCTTAGAACAAGACACAAAGGAAACAAAAAGAAATATAAAACTAAGCAGACAGGGGAGGAGAAAGGAAAGGAAAAAAATAATCTTTTCTCACTTTTGAGAACTCAGGGGTTTAAATGCCTATGCAAGACTGATGCAATTCATCCCTTTACCCAAGAGATAAACTCATCTCTTAGGATAGCTAGAAGGTTGTTGTAACTCAAAGGCTATGGGATATGCTAGTGAGAACTAAACAGGAAAGACTAGGGAAGGCTGCCTGCAGAAGGGTCTTGCAAGCTCCACCTTTGTGGTAGATGTAACTCTGCAGACAGCAAAACGTCTGCCCTCAAACTGAATCTGGGTTATTGTTCGTGTAAGCGGCCATTTGGCAGTTCCCATGACATGTTGGAAGAGTTCTTGTTATCCATCCCAGCTCTTGTGTAAAGATCTTTCTTGTGGCTATATCAGAAAAGAGCTTGACTTTAAAACAGAATTTTCTGTTACTATGTATTATGCAGTAGGATAAGGTGCAAGTTTTGATGTCGATGAGAAAACCTTCCGAGAAAAGAAGAATCATGCAACTACCTGAGACTAAGAATAAAAAACCTTAGGATTTAAGCAGATAAAAAAAATATTATTCTCATCCATCATTTCTGTTCATAGTGGGATGAAATGAATAAGATGCATAAAAATACCCTAAATACAGGTATTTTGTACAATGTGGTGTCAGCTATACCTAGGAGTGATTCTTATTGATGCTGTACAGGTGAATATTATTACCAGGTGACATACACAATTTTGTGTTGCTCTGAGTTAGGGATCACAATAAGCTTTTCCTCAAACCCATGGCTCATTCACAGTGAAAATGAGTTTTATCATATCTCAGCTTTCATATTTGTACTTGAAAATTCAGAAGTTGCTTCTTCTTGCATTAAAGCCATAACAAAAGTCCCATACTGTTGACCATCTCTCAGATGAAAAGATGTTTTAGATACTTTCTGGACTGTCCCCTTTTAGGAAGTTTATGCAAAAAGAGAGTTCTTAAATAGAAAACCAAGGGAAGTTATGGCTAGTTAAAAGAATTAACAGCTATAAACCCTATAACAGAAGCAAAAAATTTCTAATTATGGTTCTAAAAAACACTTTTAGAAACCGTATTTAACTAATTAAAGCAGACTAATCCAAAAGCTTCGAACATCATATGCTATCAACATATTATCAGCTACTTAATTTTACCTGAGCATTACCACTGCCAATAGATCTAGCATTTAACTGAGTGTCAGTAAAAGGACCAGGACCTGCTACAGATTAGAAATTCTTTCAGGTAGGAACTATGTGGCACCTCTTGCTCATGCAGTGGTCAGCATATAGAGTACACATTCCCCACTGTCCACAGTCAGATAAAGTTGTTATAAAACAATGTAATCACATTAGAACTATGTTCCTCTCAAGAGGAAACTCCACAATTAAAAAAGCCCTTACACACTTAATTGCCTTTTCAACTGTCAATGAAATATCACCTTCCCTCCCTACTTTTGCTACAATAGCATCATCTAACTTGCAGAACCTACAGAACCATACAACTCAGTGTCTAATATATGTCAATCGAAGTACAGTCCTAACTGATCCCTTACATTCAAGGTTTAGGGCCTTCAACACTTGACCACACTGAAAAACTGCATCTGGATAACAGATAGAATATCTTTGCCAAACACTAAGCACAAATTCATAAGATTTTAGTGGAAAACATCCAGTACTAACAATTTAAATTTGTGTAGCTGATTTCAGGAGATGAATCATAACTAACCTGTAAATTTCACTAATTGGAAACCCGTCTCACTGCCCACACTCAAGGGAAAAGAAAAATTAAGACAATTCCTGTAGCATTCTGGTCAAAATGCCCAAATAAGGCAATCATTAATTGACATTTGGCACAAACACCTCTCAATTATATCTACACAACCCAAAGATCAGCAATATATATAAACACATACACACACACAGAACAATGACTGAGTATTTTTAGGACAAAAAAGCTATTCATTTATTTCCTTAAAAAATTAGAAAATCATTTAAATACTAAAGATAGCTTGAAAGGATATAGCAGTAAGGGTATTTAGCAAATCTCAGTATTTGCATATTTGGTATTCTACAATTCCTAAAACCAAAAAATATTGGTATTTCCCACGGTATTACTAAGTCACCATATACTCAACTCAGGACCAGTCATTCTTAGTTTTGTGAAAAAATGAAGGTTAGACTAAACATGTGTGAGGCACTGAAAGCTTGTTTTATTATATCATCACTAAGGTCCCGATCCAGAGTTATTAATTAGCTAAAAAGCAGCCAGTTCAAGCAAGGATAATTGAGATTTGACTCTACCTCTTTCCTTGACTCTTGCCAGACCCCACCTCTCTACACACATGCCTGCAGACCAGTATAATTGACCCAGCTTGTAGCCATGCCCCCTAATTCAAAAGGCATTTGCCTCAGTGAGGCTCTGCCTTCTAAGTTACTCTTCAGAGCACCCTATTTCATGCTCTGCAATCACAAGGACAAGAATCTTTCATTAAAAACAAGACTAATAACTTATGATCCCATGAGTCTGGGACATAGCCAAATATCTGTAATATGGGTTAACATCTGACCAAACTGAAAATAATTGCTACTTTTCCTGTACGGTAGCTCCATCTCTTCCCCATGCAACCTGGAACATGCACCACTAGTGACAGACCTCTCCTCTGACATTACTGCAGTATTTCAGCTTTGTCATACCCTTAAAAAAAATAATAATCCAACACCTTTATGCAATCCATTTTCCAGATCCTATGTGTTATTACAACACTGAATTCTGACAAAGAAAACAGTACCTAAAGCACACACATTTAAAAACCAACACCCTCACCCCCACCACAAGAACTTAGGTTCAATTATTTCGTTGAGTCACTAAGAAACAGTAGCAGTGCTACAATCCTTCCTTGGCTACTGGCAGGAATTTTCACCTCTGACTGCACACACAAGGAACAGCAAGCCATGCCGAACAGGAGCTGAAGCAGGGCATTTAGCAATTCATTTCCTATTTCCCATATGTCAGTAAATTAATAGCATGGGAAATTCTGAAGCAATTGTGTATTTCTAAAGTTTTCCAGAAAAAAGCCATTTTCTTGTTTTGGGTTCCCCCCACACCCTAACATACATGAGGCCCATAATATTCAGCTGGAGAACACTCGGTTTGTGGTCTAATAAATTTTGAGCAAAATATGAACAGAAATGCTTTGCATTTCATTTTTTGCATGCTCACTACTCCATTTTTCAGCTCTGTATCTAGGCTGACATGCACATATGCAGGCACATTTTAAGGCCTTGTATTCAATGAAAAATATGATCATGCTGGATGAGAAAACAAGCAAACTAGAAAGCTGCCGACCAGATACTTTTAAGGTTTTAACCTGAGAAGTAGCCCTACATGTTGGTCACAAAGTTATAACATGGGTGTACTCTTCTAGGATCATCAAGCATGGTTATGTCACCTGCTTGTCTTCTGTCACAAATCTAGAGGAATGGCTACAAAGAACTCTCCTCTACCTGTGCAAGGGCAGCAGGAGCCATACTGCTCACTCACTAGAAGGAAGACTGGCACTTGTGACCAGGCTGTCTCTCAAGAGGAAACTGCTTTTGCAAAGGAGAATGAGACAATATTACTACTTACTATGCCACCAGCAATAGTTAAATGTCTACCCTAAATGCAACAGGAATTGTGTAAGGATATTGTAAAAATCAATCCCAGTAACTCCTCCTGCGCTCATTTGCTGAGTCTACAGATGCAATCATATGACATGGTCCTGACAATCGTAACTTTAGCAGTAGACCTTGCATAATCTTGTTAAGTACAAGAAATCTACATGTAAGTGCATGGACAGTTAAAATGAAAGAAGTGGGTTTGTCAGATGCAGAAATCCCACCTTATAGAAGTTAAAAATGCTCACTTACCTTGAAGCTACTAAGTATTTTGAGGTTTCTAAAAATGGTGAAAAATGGGATGAAGGGCTAGACAAAAATCAGATGCTACATGTAAAACAAAAAATAAAATAGAAAGTTTCTTGTCCCACCCTTATTGAAAGGCCTTACCTTTTGAAGTAACTCATGTATACTGCTCAGCAGCTTTTTTTTTTTCTTTAAAGCCCTGAATATTGAGACAGTCCACTGTGCTGAAAGCCGCTCTTTCCAAAATGAGAATGCTTGCCAATAAATCACAACTGTTTTACCATATGCCATGTCGTTCTGCCAAGTATCACCAGCCTGTTCTACTTTTAAGCAAATTTCATTATAAGATAGCTCAGAGCAATGCTCATTAAAAAGTATACTGAAAAATGTCAAGTTGTTTTTATATTAAAAATGTGACTTTGTTTTCCATGAAGATTTCAGACTGGTATTTATTGAAGATGGTAATTTGAAAAAGCTCACCTCAAACTCAGTGATTTCTGGGACTAAGATGACAGCCCTGTCATCAGCTCCATCACACACTAATGTCAATTGTTACTTTGAGGACTGTCCATTTCCTAGCACTCCAGCAAGATCTCTGATCTAAGCACAGTCATTAAACAGCCTCCCTGTTTGTGCTATTAAACAGGAGTTCAGGATACAGATGTCTCTTTGGATAACTTTGAATATGTGTGTTCACCCTTTTGTATTACAGAGGCTCACTCCAGTCAGTTCTAAGAGTCTTCTGAGAAGTCGTTAAGCCCTTTCAGCTTTTTCATAAGCATGTAAAACTCAGCACCAGGGTTTTCATATAACAGCTGACACGACCCATCTTTAACTGATGAACTATCCAAAAACTAGTCCAAATGCTGACCTGATTTAAACTCTGATCTCACTGGACTCATGGGGTAGGGATAGTATGCAAATCAGCCCAAAACCTGGCTTTAGATTCTCTTTGATTTGTTTTACCCAGAAATAGATAACTCATGGTGTTTTTACATTTTAGCTTGATGAGTCACTGCTAAACGTATCACAGGCTAAAAAAAAAAAAACCCAAACCAAACACAGACATTAGCTTTCCAGTAGAAAATTAATTATTTCTTTCATTTACTTGCATCCAGTATTCCTTATGGCCAACAGTTGATCAAGAAACATGCCTTCTTCCTGGTACAGTTACAGTTTTAATGGAAGCTTAAAGAACACCAAACTTCTCTCAAAGTAAAATTCTCAAGATTAAAAAAGGTCACAATCAATTGGGGCTTACAGCATATGAATCACAGTGCGGAAGTTGTACATGTCATCGCAGTTTTCTTTTGAGAAATCAGATTTTCATCAGATGCCAAAATATGATTTAAGGGTTCCACACATTTTGGTCAGCTCTTTTATTTGAAAACTGTTATAATGCACGTCAACTGCTGTCTAGTGGTTACTTCCTGTCACTGTTCAGCCAGAAAGACACTAATAAAATTCAACAGCACAGTAGTTCTAGGGATGGGCTATGTAACTGATGTATATTCATAAAAACTGAATTTTGGACAAGACAATTTGCATTTCCTTTTCATTGTAGCATCTGTTTTCACACACACACTTTCACCTGCCCTTCCATAACAGTAGGGAATTTCTAAAAGCCTTTCTGTTCTAGACCCATAATTTACTTTTCCTAGGTATTTTCATTCTTGTTGCCTCCTGCTTGCACAATTTTATTTCAGTTAGATAAACTTAAAATAAGAATGGTAATAAGTTTGGGTCTAAGTGATACATTAAAATTATAAGGGCTTTAACGACAAAGGCCGTATCTGTAGTCTCGGTGTTTCTGTCCATCCTTGTNGTTGCCTCCTGCTTGCACAATTTTATTTCAGTTAGATAAACTTAGACCCAAACTTATTACCATTCTTATTTTAAGTGATACATTAAAATTATAAGGGCTTTAAGGACAAAGGCCGTATCTGTTCAGTCTCGGTGTTTCTGTCCATCCTTGCNAAGGCCGTATCTGTAGTCTCGGTGTTTCTGTCCATCCTTGTCCACTCTCCCGCACCATTTTTGACCTATCAGTCTCAACAGGAACACCTACGGAGAACAACCTTTAAAACAGCTCTTTTATCCTCCACTGCTGAAAAAGCCAAGTAAATAATTTTAGTATGTTATTATACTAAAGCCTCAATTCTGATTTGTATTGAAACACTACTGAAGCACGAATGAGGCTGTTTAGCCCAAGATGACAATTTGCTGTAAGACTTTCTCTCATCCCAGCCAACTAACTACTTCTATGTGTCTATATAGATAGATAGGTAGATATGAGCATATGCAGCTTTTGAATTAGCTGAAAGATGAATATTGCTTCTTGGCAAAATCCAACTATACTTAACTTTAAAACAAAACCAAAACAATTTTAAAAGGTCATACTTCAGTAAAAAAAATAATAAAATAAATAAAAATTAAAAATAAAATAAATAAAATCAAGTATCTGATAAACAACCAGAAACCTGCCTTTTCTCTATCCATAATTCAGCATGTTTCCCACCTTAAGCTGAATGAATCCTCAGCAATGCAGATACTAAGAAGCCACTAACCACAGGTTCTAGTTGCCTGGAAACGGGCCTGTTGCAGCCAGCTGCTGTAGGCTATGAGGAAATTCTACCTGATCCTTCAGGATCAGCCACCAAGCTTACTACGACAAAAAAGAAAGCATGAACTTCTGTCAAAACTTTTCCACAAATTAATACATTTTAAGTTGTTCATGAAGAAAAAAAAGAGATATGACATAGCAAATACTGATTCTTTTTGTTCTAAGTCATACAAGCAAAAGAAAACCTACTGTCATCACACTGCAATGCCGTAAGATTTGGAGCACGCATTAGTTGACCACATACATGACTTGCTGCAAGAACTACAGCAACTCGTATCATGGCCCACAGGCAGACAGTGCCTACACAGAAAACAACTGATGTCTGTGTCCTGCTGCAGAGCTCCCTCAGCTTGCACTTACATGCACACCTGAAGTACAACTCTCAATCAGGCACAAGTATTAACACCTGCTTTGAGATGAACACCAGTTCATTTCTCAGAGTGAAGTGATTTAGCCAGTAAAATGCAGGTGCAGCGTAACAAAGAAGAAAAAAATCTCAAAAAGGATGAGAAATTAAAATAAGATACCTATTTATTGACTGTAAACGAACAGGCAGTTATATCAACCATTACTTCCACCATCTGACAAACTCTTTCCTACTTCATCATTTAGAACGTCTGTCACTCGGGCTGCCACATTTCTTGTATTGGTCTCAGTTTTTGTCAGAATTGCACTAGAAATACCCAAACCAAACACAAAGACCTACAACTATCTTTTGTTTTAACACATCTTTCCAGTGGAGAGGTGTCAGAGGTGAGTGGTACAGTTCCCATCACAGCAACCGGCATATTCCTGAGGTATACTATGGAATATTCAGACAACAGCCCTAAGGGGGTAAAACAGAAGTTCCCACTTGGTTTGCCAGCATTTTCTCCAATATATTATAAATGCTATTTACCATTTTGAGGATTGAGCCTCCCTTTTCACATTCTTAGGTTTTTGGTTGTGGGTTGGTTTGGGTTTTTTTTTGTTTGTTTGTTTTTTTGTTTGTTTGTTTTGGGTTTTTTTTAAGTGATAGAATTGCTCTCATTTCAGCATTTTTCTGAACAATTTCTGGGAAACTGAAGTTCTGGTCTTTGGGAAAGTTGTAAAGAAGGTGTATTTTTTACAAGCTAACAAGGATAAAACAGGGGTTGCTTGATTTTAAGGATCTTATCCTGACTACAGTTTGGAGGGGGAAGGGGATTTCCTTTTTTTTTTTTTCCTGTTGTTCATTTTGGTGTGGGTGTTGTTTTTTCCCCCCTCCAAACAAACAGTAACACACTGCCAAACAACTACTTTAAGTGCTCATTATTCTGGTCAGTATGATCAATTACTGTGATGTACGTATGCTGCTTCTAAAGCGAATCAGGAAGACATAAAGATCAAGAGTATCTGCAGCGTCATTTTCAGGCACAGGGACAAGTGAGTGCTCTAATCTCATATTCTGAGGCTGAATCCCTTCACCCCTGCTCACAAGAGCCAGTGCTGCAGCCAAAAACCAGCTCATCTTCTGATCTCAAAGTACGTGTGGGAGGCAGCGTTATTTTCTCCCAAGGTACAGGCTAAAGAAGGGATCGCTAAAGCTGCCTTTCAGTGCCTGGAGCTATGGCGTGGTTCTGGAGCCATAACCCTCTTCTGCAAGTGTGTTCTGGTGAAATTTGCAGCAAGGCAGTCATCACCACAGGGCAGCAGGTGGAACGCAAAAAGCAGCCGTACTGCCCCTGGCCTTTGCTGGTTGGGAGGTTATGAAGCAGTGCATGTTAGAAGGAGAAGCAGCAGGACAGGCAAGCTAACATTTGGAAATAACCAAAATTAAAATCCTAACCAGCAAGTCTCTGAAGTCTTCCACACACCCCCCACCCCCCTTTTAAATGCCTCAGCTCTACTTTGACTTTGTATTTGGAATTAGTTATATGAAATAATCTTTAAGTATAAAATGAAAGTATAACTGCTAATGGCCTATTCCACTGTGCCCTCTTAAGTTCCTTAACACTTTTCCAGAAGTCTTCTGACCACAGTTTCCCAGTATTTAAAAGAAACACCAAGTGCTAAGGACTCCAAGATCAGTTTCTAAATCAAATGCCTTTTCATTCCTGGCCTTTTCCATGAAAAAGTTATACCTTCTCTCAACCATTTTGAGACTCAAGACTCTCCCAGTAATTGAAGAGATCTTATAATCCTAGTATTTTCAGTTACAATTGTGTCTTTGGTAACACAATTATTCCAGTATTTCTTAGAAGGGGCACAACACATTGTTGAGCTGTTTCTAATTAAAGTTAGGCAAAACCTGGCTTAGTGTGGAAGGTTTAATCAAAACTTTGCAGTTTTAGGAATACATTACACTTTCTTATTATGCACAGAAGGCTTAAATAACACAGCAAACTAGTAGCAGCTGAACAGTGGAACAAAACTGGGAACAAACTTTGCCTGTTGCTCAGATCTTTTTTGTGGTGCATGTACAACAGTATAAGAACAACCTGGAAACCCCTAGATGACACTACAGGTCAATGGCTCAGTTTTGAAATATATTTCTGCAGCACAATTTGCGTGCACCTGTGCAACACATTAATGCCTATATCACTTACTGCCCGTCACTCAAACTGATTTTAAGTAATGGGCGTATTACTTGTACTGTACAAGTATAGAAATGGAAACAAAGAACAGGTTGATGACTTACCCCAAGATACAATAAACCTGTGTCGGTTAGAAAGCAGACAGAAGAACAGTTGGCAAATATTTGTCTTACACTAGCAAAACCACTGATTAAAGAGTTTAAGTGATGCTTTTTAGCAACCAGATCACTACAGATAAAGTAATACCTGCTTTCTTCCCAACTTCCACCCAGCAAAGAAATAGAACCAGATGGTGCTGGATGCCAGAGGACAGCATGGCAAGTATGCAGAGATAAATGCTTTTAAGCCCTAGTCCAAGGGAAATTTCCTAATCCTTTCCTTTGAGGAGCATAGGATTAGCTACTATTTCATTTTCCTCATTTGTTCTGCACTAGTGTCCCATAGCCTATCAATAATTAACAACAGGCATAAACTGCAGTCAGAGTTTTAACACTGATCCCCTCTCAGGCTAAGGCACCGCTCATCACGCTCTGCCCTGTTCGCAGTTGTATCTTCTCCCCATTTTAATTACATTAAGAACAGCATCAGGCAGATACACATGAACACTGTTTTATACAGTTAGACTTACTACAATTGTTTTGAGTCAAACATGCAGAGACTGGGTGACTTTTAGCATTTATCAAAGTGAGTGATTAAGAGCACCAGGGCTATAGCCAGATGGGACAGACAGGCACTGTGGGAAGCTTCTTTGTACCATTCTTGCAACTCTCTTAATGAAAAGCTAAACCCCACTTGGCTTTCTGATGCCAGGCCTTTAGTCAGTGCTAATCAAATATAGTTTTCCAAGGGAAGTTTTACAGATGCTTTACCTGAACAGATACTGCAATTAGAAACTGTATAAACAGATCTTCAGATAACACTTTTATGAAAATGCAAACACACACACACTTTTGTTTTGTCAATGTTTCAGTCAGACACTAATTAACAAGGTATTCAAATGCCTGTCTTCAAGGATCACTCTTGAAAGCACGTAGCTTAATTCTAGAAGAAACAGAAAATGTTATACTGTCTAATTGGTGTAGTGGTAAGTTATGAAATGCATTGACAGCCAATGCCAACTGCCTCCTGGTCACAGATTGTATCTACCTTTGTGTTCCAGTGAAGCCAGTAAACTGCAGATGAATTACATTCTAGTACCAGAAGTATGCTGAAGAAGCCAAGGAACACTTGATTTTTTTTCCCTCTTGTGTGAAAAGCAACTCCAGGCAAGTTGTTCTCTACCTTACAAAAGCAAATTTAGAAGCTAGTGGATCATTAACATTCCCCACAGGTAAACTTTGCAATTTCAAATTATGACAATTTATATTCAGATTATTAATATTTACCTATTAAATACAGGGAAACATTATTTCTCATTTATTTTTCTATTCCGATTTAAAGAAACAATTATTTACTCTACCAAAGAGAAAAATAAAGAGTTGGCTTGCAGCAGTGACACCTTGAACTACTTTTAGTAAATGAAATAAGTCTGATTAAATAGAAGTTAGATTTGAAGAAACAAAGCCTTACCTACCAAAAATAAAAATTTTCAAGGACATATGTGAATACACACAAACTTAAATAAGCTAACCACAGTGCTAAGTGATTAATTTGCTACTTTCATCAGGACATCCTCAGAATAGCCTTCTCTGTTTTACCTTTACAGCAAAACAGCTTGTCAGAAAAAGTCTGAGAGCATCAAACATTAACATTTAGAAGCACTTAATGGCAGATAAAGCAACTTTATGACAATATTTAACAGCACAGGCTGCACAGAGTGAACCTATTTCCAGAACACATTTAGATGTAACATCTGTACAGTAACTGACTAGTTTGGGCTAAAGAAAACTATGTATGCAGTGTATAAACACAGGATTACATTCTTGCAAGGGATGCATTACAGACAACTTTTTGAAGTATGAATGGCAATTTTACCATAAGTTTACTAAAATAAGTTTGGGAAATGCTATGCAGAGGGAAAGCAGATAAATGCTTTCTATTTAGACCAAAAGAAACACCATTTTTTCAGAGAAGAGGCAATTGCAAGCTTCTGTAATGGGGTAGGGTTAATCCACAAGGTCTCTTCTTATCAGCCTGACCAACAGGTTAACCTGATCTAGCTGACCTTACTTTGAGCAGATGCTTGGACTAGATGACCTCCCATGGTCCCTGCTACTTTAAAGAAGGGGCAGAAACCTTGATTTTACAGTCAGAAATCCTCAACCACATCAAATCTTCCTGATACTGTAGAGCAGTGTTGTAGTGTTATGTATCTGGTGGCAGATGAATTTTTCCTTACGTGTTGGCAACAGGAGATAACAGAGGATACAGAGGTCTCCATCTACCTTCACAGCTTCAGGTAATTCTCTTGCAGTCTACCTCTGTATGCACAGACAGAAACACCTTTCAACATTAATGTGGAAGGCTCATTGATTTCATTCTATTTCAGGTCTGGACTCTTCCAAGAGTCACAGATCCTCTCCAAAACTTTCTTACAGAAGAGGACTCAATNAAAAAAAAAAAAAAAAAAAGAGAGAGATTTGGCCTGTTTGTACCTTTCCTCATTACTTTAAATCAGATCTAGCTCTAAGAGGAGCAAAGTTAAATTTCAACACCATAAAAGCAAAGATAAAACTAAAACCTTACTGAAATACATGCTAGTATCACTAGTTTTCCACTTAGCATAGTATAGAGTGCAGAAATAAACTATTAGATATCTCGAGCAGCAATTTAAGTGAAGCTTTCATAATATAGCACCCCATCCACTTTCTCATAGACTTCTCTAAAGCCTATATTCAGCATGTGTGTTTCCAGTAGCAGCTAGCTACTTCGTAGTTTCTGGGGTACAGCATATAAGTTAAACAGTACAACCTTTAGCTAGCAAAAAAGAAATTTCATATTACTAGTATTGACAGCTAGTGGTGATTTTCTTGTGTAAGAGGCACTCCGAGAGTTTGTATTTTACTTCTGTTCTCCATTCAGCTAGTTTAGCTGACCGCTGTATCATTTGAACTGTTGACAGTACAGAAGTTATCACAAGAAAGTAAACAAGCTATATGAAACAGATTCCTGTCTATAGAAAAGTTATCTTCTGTTAGCTACACCCTATCAATGCTGAACCAGAGTTCTTCTTAAGCTGAAAAAAACCAAAAATCACCAGAGTGATTGACTAGCAGGTCATCTGACTACAATTAATCACAGAAGGAAGAAAAGGTAGCTTTTAGATTTAACATTATCCACAAGAAACTGAGGAAACAGCTGCATAAACAGTAGTATAGCACAGCTTCTGGTAGTATGATTTCTAGTTCCTCTCTAGAAGGAACAACAAGCGTGTGCCATGAGAAGGCTCATACCTCCTTTATCACGTCTTACATAGTTACCTCAGATATTCAACGCCTCATGGTGGCAGCAGTGATAAAACCTCTGCTTGCCTTTCAAACAATAACAATTCTGATGTTTCATCACAAGCTCAGTATAGTAATTGATTTCAGCCCTGCAGTTCCCAAACCAGAGTATATTCTAGCTCTTCCACCACAGTAATCCTTTTAGCATCCAAAAACCCCCAACCAATTGATATCAAACATAGCAAAGCAAGCAGCTGAAGTACTAGTGAAGACCCATAACAGATGAAGAGACTTTCTTCACTCAAAGCAGCACACGTTTAATAAAATCAGTAATTGAAGACTACGTATTTTTTTTTAATAGCCCATAACCTAAACCCCCCAACTCCTAAGAATCTTATAAAGAAACAACCAAAAGACCCCATAGCATCGGCATTAAACACAACCACAGAGCTGGCTACACAAGTCTTGCAGTCTACCAGTGTTGAACACTCAAATAAATGGTTAAAATCACTTTTTATAGTTAAGTGAAGGGCACTCTCTCTTTATATTCTTATAGCCATTAAGTAATTATGATAAGCATAAGCATTAAGACAGCCTTCTATAATTTACCTGTGTATACACTGTAAGAGCATCTGATTGTATACCATGCCTTCTGCAGAGATCCCCAATCATATTTAATCACATTGACACACTTTTATCTATCAGCTCTACTGAAGATGACTTCTTAAGTAGCAAGAAGCAGTACCAGAGCTCAGCAGCAAGGAGGTAATTCATTCTGTATGATGTGTATATATCTATGTACACCCACCCACCCACCTTTGCAGTGCATTTGCACTATGAATAGCAAGATGGCACTCATAACTACACAGGACAATGTACACCCTAGAATCATACAACAATAAATCTGTATTTGAACCAGACAGAACCATTTACTTTTCCATATAGTTACAGAACAGAAGGTTCCAAACAAAAACCAGGGTGTTTCTTTTTCCTTCTATAGTCTTTCTTTCCCTCCACTGAAAAAGGAAAAGAAGGGAAATCTTAAGAAAAAGCCTTTTCTAATTGCTTTAGATATATTTCAAGAAGTCCTAAAGGGAAATTCTTCGTATTTTTATTTCTTTTCATGCTGGAAGTTAGGAGCAAACCTCAATGGATATTAACAAAGTAGTAACACTTGATAAAAACAACACTGTACAGTAATCAGAGACAAAAATCTTAATACCACTTGAATAGGAGGATAAACCCTGAAAGATCATCATCTGCTATTCATAAAACTGGCTGTGTGAATACACATTTCTAATACAGTTGAACACACATGCATGCCCCTGCCCTCATTGGATTTAATGCCTTCCATAATGGAACGCATTCAGTCTGAGGTGCAACTATCATCTATTCTGCATGATAAAAATCAGGATTATTAAAATTATTAGTACCTTCTGGTTTGTATCACCACAGTATCACTGCCTACCCAAATCTTTCCACTTCAATAACCAAGTCACCAAAACCCTCCCCTAAGGTGAGAGTTTCATAAGGTGCAAGACTGGTGGGAGGAAGAAGGTTCAGCTGGAAGTCTAGTCCAATAGCTTGCCTTGCTAGCTCTAGACAATGCATTACAAACTTATGAAAACTTGGCACTATTTTCAACAACAGTAGGCACAGATTAAGTCCCCTTCATTTCTTCTACTGAAGAGCTGCAACCAGGGTAAACTGATGGAGCAGAACATTGTGGGACATCTACAGAAATGGAGACTGACAGCAGGACATTTATACACCCTTTGGCTGCTGCTCACTTCCAGATCGCTTTCTTCTCTTGAACTACTTTTCTTTACTACCATTAGCAGGTCTTTAATAAAGAAATTAAAGCATTAAAGGTAACACAGGGAACACAAAATGATCTCTATTTTCAAAGCAATTAAGGCAACAGCAGTTTGAATGGTATCTTCAGTCGATATGAAGCCGCAGTGATTTGCCACCTTATTAGAGCTGTACCAATCTACCCTGGCTGAGAATCAAGCCTGTGGTACTGCAATGCGCGATAGCTTGCCCTACAGCCTTCCTCATGGACAGCATAAACTGCCTCCTTACCAAGAGTTTAGGAAAGCAAAGTCTCATTGTACATTTAGTCACAGAACTTACTGCACTTAACATAACTTGCCAGTTCCTTCAAACAGCTTAAACCCTAATCCTGAAAAACATCTCTGCCTTAGTAAAAACACTATGACCCCGCAGGACATGCCTTCCCAAGGTGTTTTGTTCAGAAACGGTTTTATAGCAGGGACTCAATTCACTCTCTCTGCCTCTATCTTAAAATAAAAGAAGTAATATCTGTTTTACAAAACTTGTCATGCCTTCCCAACCCCATAAACACACAACCATTTTTATCAATTTCTTTAGAAGTCAGTGAATCCTCTGAAGCTTGCTAGGCAAAGCTCAGTCTGAATGTATCAACAATTTCTAATACAATCGTAAGATGTAGATTAACGCACAGGTAAATATGATCTCAAACTCTTTTCAGAGCTATCTAGAGATGTGTATGCAAGCACATGCTTTAAGATACTTATTTCAAAATACACTGCTATTTTAAACCACATAAGATTTATTTTTACAGACATCAATTATATTAATGTGGAAATAATTGTCTATTTCCTCCCTCCTGTCTTCATTTCCTGTTTTTATTTGGGTGTAATAGATAGGACTGTTTGTGAAATGTCTTCCTAGCAAAAAGATTGCTGTGTTGCTTGAAAACATTTACAAGCAACTTCATTTTATAAAGAGGCCTGTCCAGGTAGATTGAGTGCACAATCCATATGCAAACTCTTCAACCAGTCAAGTTAGTCTGTATCAAAAAACATATATAAAAACTCTAGGAATTTTACCACAAAGAAAAATCCTGATGAGGGTAACCTTTACCTAATGAACCTCTTAAAAATCTGTTATTTATACCCCCTCCTCTGTTGCAGTAGAGTTTAAATACATATATCCTTCCAGAAAGGAATAAAAAAAAAAACCCGAAGTCCTTCCCAGATCTTAGCACTGAAGTCAATTAAACCTTACAACAACATGCACAATACAAAGCAAGTTATATGTAAAATAATTTCTGAATACACTAAAAATTGCAAGAAGTCCATGTGTCAAGTGCTGATAAAAATCCTTGCTCAAGAAGTGTAACATCACACAAATACATATTTTAGACCAGAAAGGCAATTTCTTATTTAAATGTGATATTTTCTTCAAAAAAATTACAGCCCTCATGAAACTTCCTCCACAGCCAGACCGTGAAGATTAGTCTCAAACTAGCCTCTGCAAATGCTAGCGGCTGACCACAACAATGTGATGTATGAAGAGAAAATTCTGTATTGCACAAGTCCTGACAAGTTTAATTTTATTTCCAATATTGCAGAGGCGCCAATAGTTTTACTGATACCTGAAATGACCTGGTACACTGCCACTGAGATTTGAATCAAGTGGCACACTTTTCCCCAAAGGGAGAATTCTATTTTAATTTACCAAATTGGAATAAAACTGTTCACCAAGAAGCTTTTTCTCAACCTTGCGTCTGTTTTACTCGTTATGACCTGTGATGCCTCAGACTGGCCTTACAACCAATAATATTGACCAAGCCAATAACAAATATCCTGAAAGCTAAAATACTCAGTTGCACATAGAATCACATCAGTTGGGCAAGATCTCTGGAGATCATCTGATCAAAACTGCTCAAGGCAGGTCCAGGCAACCTGTATCAGTTTTCAGCCACTCCATAATAAAGTAACTACCTAGGGGCTATGGACAAGCTGGATGCTAACTGCAAACTTTCTTAATTTCCTTGAATTTTGTCTAACACACCCTGAATCTCAAACCAGGTGGGGTTTTTTGTTTGCTTTTTTTTTTTTAAAGGCACTGTTGATACACACTTATAAGGAAAGCAGACAAGAAAGCCTAGGAAATACTGCTGCTTGCTCATGTCAGTTTTGTTCTGTGTTCAGCCTGACAGCACAACAGCTCTTCTAAACAACCTTAATACCTTTAGATTACCTTAACAGGTAGTAGATTGGGTTTTGGAAAAGGATAGCAACACCTGCAAAGAACAAAGCTTAAATAACAGTCTTGGAAAGATTACCACCTATAAGAAACTGGGCAGCAGGCAAAAGACAAGTTGTAGATACAAATACATAATTATGTTTCAGATTACACTTGAGAAAAATACTTATTCTGCAAGACATTAAGAGCAGCAAAATGTAAAACCCCTCTTTCCAAGCGTTTCCAGCTCCCCAGCTACTGGCCGCTGTTTCACAGAAGCAGGTACTTGAATGCAGAAAAAGGATAACCTAACTCTTGATTATGTTACACCTTGACATCTTTAAACATGCAACTTCACTAGTCTTTTCTACTAAGAAAAGACTCTTGTTCTTGGACTAGTACACAACCCATCTAGAGTAATGCTGGCAAGGACTGGTCTCTAACAGCCCACCCCTTCACCCTGCACAGAACTCTGGTTTGCCAGCTTACAAAGTATAAAACATTATAAAGACGACAATTAAAGTTACTTTTAAGACACATTTCTGTCAAAAAAAATCCCATTTCCTCAATAGCACTACAGAATCATATTTTATCTATTCCGCATGAGAAGATTGACAAATACTAAGCACCAGCCACAAGCTCACATCAGAGTACTTTATTCGTCAAGTCTGATAAGAGTTCCTAGATAGTAAGGAGCAGGGGGGGAGATCAAGGGAAAGCAAAGCAATTATTGGAACCAAATTTACATAGAGCTTCCCTTGGTTACATAGTGCTTCCTTTGGCAGACAGCAAAGTAATGGAAGGAAATATTTACGAGAACATCATGTGAACTTGAGTGACAGTGTCAGGAAGCTGAACTCCACAGGAATTGGATGATCAGTTCTAACATGCTCCTCTGCTGTGGCATGCTTTAATCAACTGTTTTCTGAAGGAAGACAGAAGCAGACTTCTACCATTTTTAATATATATATAATTTTTTTTATATTTATAAACAAACAGGACCATAAGAGACAAATACATTTTTCTTCCTTTTGCTGCAAGTACAAACTTATCAAAAGATTATTTCTGGCTCTTACAGTTAAACAGTGGAAGAAAATATGGAATTTTAAATGAAACATAGCAGGACTCTGGGAAGACTGGTATGAGGAATTAGATAAATGAAGAATCTCAAGACAATATTGCTAATTTCCAGTTTATTAGAATAATTTTGTCTTCTACTTCTTACCCTCCCAGTTTAGATAAGGCAGTGTGTATCAAGATACTTACTGGAAACAGTGGTCTTTTCTCAGAGCTGATAGAAATAAATATTGCAGTTATATTGTGACTGTAACAGTTACTGTATTTTAGGATATTCTCTAACCACAGTATTGGAGGAATAACAGAAAATAAGACCAATTCCCAAACAGTGATTTTAAAAAGAGGCAAGTTCTGTTCCTATTCCTGTANCAGAGCTGATAGAAATAAATATTGCAGTTATATTGTGACTGTAAGAGTTACTGTATTTTAGGATATTCTCCAACCACAGTATTGGAGGAATAACAGAAAGTAAGACCAATTCCCAAACAGTGATTTTAAAAAAAGGCAAGTTCTGTTCCTATTCCTGTAACTACCAGTTNCTATTCCTGTAACACATGTTCCTGGCACACACGTACATACTGAAGAAGGAAGAGAATTCACCCTCCAGCATTTGTTATTTATTTCTAAAACATTTTACTGGCAATCTGAAGACAAAATCTAGTATCTGACTAAAACAACTAGCCCACAAATTTAGTAATCATGTGGAATACAACAGATGTAATTGTCATTGTAGTATCACAGAAAAAGTTGATAATTGTTATCTGAAACCTTTTAAAAAGTGTAAACACATTGGAGGACAAAATATTTTGGAAGTTCATTTCAGTTTTGCCAAACTGTTTTCATCAATAAAAACAAAACAAAAAGATACTGATTTTTTCAAACATGACTGCTGATATAATTTCTGAAAGATAGTAAGAACTACTAACGTTTTCAGTTTCACTTTAAAAACACTAAGGACTCAGTTAACCTTACACAATTATTTCTGATTTTTCATTTGACCTGAAGTATCCCCTGTATCCATTACTCTCACACCAACTCCCCCCAATAGCCACTGAACAAAAATTTCCATATAGAACTAATTAATAACAAAAAATTAATCCACCAGCATATTCTGTAAGGCTTAAACACTATAAATAGCTGCAAATATTTATTTTCCAAACACATCACAAGTGATGATATAATTTATATGCTGCATGGCTCCACTTCATAGAAATATGTATCTCAGGAAACCAACTGCAGATCACACACAAGCTTTCTTCAATCAAATCTACATTGTCGTTTCTAAAACCCAATTAGGCATAAGAAGCAATTACCTATTTTTAAGAACAGTATAATTTGTTTCCCCCTAACTGAAGAATATAAGACATGTAAACAAGGAGCACACTGGCCTGACTGCTGTAAACATTGACAATGGTGTTAAAATAGAAGCTACAACAGCATTTAGAATTGCACGCTTCAGAAAGCGAGCTGTAGAGCCTCTCAGTTCAGCACAGCACTCACCTAGCACTAGCCAAGCATGGGGGTTCACATACCTTCATACTTCTGCACCATTCTTTATCACACAGAATGGCTGCCTCACCTTAATCGAACACAGTTTACTCTTAAACTACTTGAAGATTAACAATTCACGGCAGTAGCAAATTGTAAAACAAATATTCATCAAAAACACCAAACCATCAAACCCCAGGAGAACTGAGAATCAATGTCATTTAAGATCCACATGAGAGCAGGAATGGGCACAGGCAAAATAAACCTCAAATTAGGAAGAAAACTCAAAAAGCTGGATGCATTAGGTAGATAATGCACACAGCTGCTCTTGAGTTAATAGATTCACTTCAAAACCTTACTTTTTTTTTTTACCTGCAGTAGTCCTGAAAAGAAAGGGAACACAATAAAAAGGCACAGTTTATGATACAAGAATGAACAAAGATTGCACAATAGGTCATTGTCATTGTGCAGCTTAACATCACCCCATATCCAAGGAAATGCCAAGATATTCCAAACGCCATTGCGTCTCTTCCTCAAGTTACAATTCAGCTCCACTAACCATACCATCCTTGCTCATCCATTCAAATCTTTAGCTCCCCGAGCTATTTCTCATCTTCAGTTGGCTGCTCCTTAGCCACTTCTCTTCATATGCCTTTCCTGTCCTCTCAGTAGAAGACTAACTTCTCCCAATTTATTTGTAGATGAGTACAGCAATACACCACTCTCCACGCACAAATCGAGAACAATCTAGCAAAGTAAAGAAAGGGAAAAGCAGGACAAGGTAGTCTTTCACCTCCTTTTACCATCAGCCTTCACTCACACGTACAAGGAAAGATACGTACAGGATCTCTTCTATTGTCCAGCCTCTTTCAGCTCTGTGTTCATCCAACCATATACAAAGAAAAACACAAAGAAGGAATAAATAAGAACTAAACTAAGCAGAGTGGGAAAGAAGGGATCAGGCAGAGAATATATACAAGAGAGGAGAAAAATAAAAATCACTGAGACAACTAAAACCAAGAAAGAGAGACAAGATTAAGTGAAGACAGAAGACAAGAAATGTGTTACACATGTATTCACCAAAAACGTTTTGAACTGGGCATCTCTTAAAAGAAAGCTGCTGCTATACTGCTTGGTACTCTGGTACTCTTCAAAATTTAATATATTAGTTCCAGAGAGTTGAACATGTGACACACCACTTGAAGGGATTTGCATTTCTATTAATTTTAAGTACATTATTATCAGCACATTCGTTGTCCAAATTTCTAAAATGAAAGCAAGTAAGTCTGATGTCAGATGCCTTACACAAAAAGCTGCCCCAGAGTGTTGTTATCCATCCATCCCCTCACCCCACTCCACCCCCATCACACCTGGAAACATCTTAACATTACAGACAAGTAATGAAATTTTAACTATTAAAAAAATTGAATGAAGGGATTTTTTTCCTACTACCAACATTCCTTTAGCCTTCAGGTCAACGGTTTGCGTTTTTTTAACCTCTCAAAGCCACATACACTGAAGATTCTCACTGATGAGTTTTGCTATTTCTTGGGGGGGGGACACGACAGACATAAGGATGATTGAAGTTAAGAAAGGTCTGAAAACTGAGAAGTGAAGGTTCAAACCTTGGATTTCAGCTGATTCACATAAATTGGGAATCAAGCCTACATTTCTTCAGGGACTATGTACTGAACATTTTCAAGACCACTACATATAACATGCAATGTTATTTCTGTGAAGACTTTCAAACTAGAAATTAAGAAATACTTCCAACTTCCCCTACAAGGTCCTTTGAGTATTCATATTAAATCTAATTCCATATAGCTTTCTCTAAGTGATAATCTAAACATAATTTGAAAATGCCTACTTCTGCATTTCTCAGCAGAGCCATATCCCAAGGGCCAGCAGCAGGACCCGAGAAACAAATTCTATTTCCTCACTTCTAAACTCCTTTCCAAAACAGGGAATACAAGCCCTTTTCAGTTGTCCCTCTCAGAAGGAAGTGGGAACATCCCTAGACAACCAAAATTCACACTGTGAACCAAAAAAGGACAGTGAAAAAATTTTGTACTTGCTTAGCAACAGGAGTGCTTCAAACCAACAAAAGATCGCAGCTGTTCTCCCCCGCCTCCTTTTACACTGTGCTGCATCATTCATTTGCTAGCCTAGCAGTTGGTTTTTTCAGACCTTCTGGCAACATGATGTAAGCAGTGCCAAAAAAAACCAAAAAACCCTTAAGGCTCTGAAGGTTAATCAAAGAACAAAGGCAAAGGAATACACTAAAAAAAAAAATATATATATATATTAATGCCAAGACTGAAGACAGTTGTCACAATTTCTGAGCAACAGTGGGTCAGCATTTCCAAGAGATGATCCAATAATACAGTAACAGAGAATCTTCCAAATGATTGTTCCCCAAAATTTTTAAATTTAAACTTTAAATGTCATAATGCTTAACTACCCCAGATGGAGTTACAGTATTCTTTATACCAATAAATTCCCCATCTTGTTCTGTAAAGTTCACGTACAAAATCCTTATATGCCTGGAATAATGCAGCATTTTTATAGAAGGATGTTTTGCACAGTATCTGAGGCTTAAATTAAATATTCAGAGTGGTACTTCAAAGTCTCCCAACATTTGCACATAATAAAGCAAATAGCTCAACTTTACTGATTTCAACAAAAGGAGGGCCTGCTGATCACAACTGGACTTTTCTCCCTTCCCCCTGTTCGTCTCACCTTTAAATCAATACTGAATTATAAGTATATATCTCAAAATCCCACCAGGCATGCCAATAGTTCTTGAACCTGAATAGTGATTCCATTAAACACTAGACATTTTCTATTTTAAAAATATATCTCCTATATTGCTTTCTTACTTTCTTCCTGAAGCATTTCTAGCACAGTCAAGGTAGCTACTACAAAAATAGCCATTTTAATAACTTTTCCTCTATGGGATACTCTTAAAAATCAGGGTCTAACTAAACTTGGAAAAGAAGCTTTTGGTATACTCCCTTACACTAAATTCACTGAACAATTTTCACCTTTTAAAACCAGAACAATAGTCTCTCTATTCTTCTCTGACATGGAAAGGGTCTATTATTTTTGTAGCCTTCTTTTTAAGCCACTACTCTATAAAGTTTATGACTTGCAAATCTGACCACTCAAACCAAGAAGCTCACCTGCAGACCTTCATTACTGAGTCTGTATCTAACCATAGTCAATACTTAAGCAGGAGAAAACTTTCATATTTAATTCTTAATATAACATGGTTGCAAATGAGAGATTGCAACTAGGTACATCTTCACAAGCAGGAAAAGCTGAAGTAGCACAAAGGAATTTTATGACACTAAAAGAACTCTCCTCAAAGCCTCAATTATTTTTTTCTTCATATCTTCATTGCAGTTTTTCTCCCCTTGTACCTTCCAAACAAATTTCCCTTTAGAGAAGGGAAAAATAGAAACACCTTTTAAATGAGCTAACCCCTTCAAAAACTTTAATATTCATAGTGTTTGCAGTACTTCGTGCTGTTTTCTCAGCTTGTATTTAATTTAGTCTCTCCTACCTCATGCTTATCTTCTATTTCAGTTGTAAAACTTGCAGATGACAGCATTTACAGACATTTAGTGGTGCATGAACTTAGTGTTCATTATTGCTGCACTACCTAGAGACTAATATTATAAAACTTTTTTTTTATTCTGTATGGTGGACGCACTCAACTTCTCAGGCTGCAAGAACAAAGAAGCTTCACTATGCTTTTGATCTTTCTTGCTTTCTTACTGGGATACACTAACTTTAGGGTTTTATTTATTATTGTAGGCCTTAAGTTTCCATGAAGACAGACAAACAAAAGGAAATACATAGTTTGTAAATCTTTAAAACATGGAATTTCTTGCAGCAGAAGTTTACATGGTTCCAGAAAGTTCAGATGGCATCAAGAAATGGTCTAGAAACACTCATGGATTTAAAAACCAATAGAGGCAATTAAACACAATGACATCCTCTGTGGTTCAAGATGCCTTTCCCTGAGTGATGGAACACTAGACCCTGGAACCATATTCCAAGAAGTTTCACTATGTACTTATCCTTTTATTTTTCCCGGAGTACTGATGCTGAACATCCTGTAGGAAGCCAAACACTTAGGCTAGAGGCATTTCTGCTCTGGCCTAACAAAGCCATTCTTAAATTAGAAATTGCAGCCTAGGATATGGCATTAAAAACATAGAAACCTCTGGTAGAAGAGAAACAAACACACTGCTGCATGGTTACAGATACTTGCTGGCAAAGAGACTGACTCAGAGACACTTCCACAGTCCTTTTCTCTTATTACTATCTTAGCTGGTCATGCAACTATCGACACTCTTGCAGAACAACTTCATGTTGTTACTTTAATTCACTTATCTCCTGTGTGTGGCCTTTATTTTGAATTTGTATGCACTGTGGTATTGGCACAGTTTAAATTCCCTGAATAATATTGCACTTGAGTTTCTGGCAAGATTAATGAGAAGCGGATTTTTGGAAAACCCTTTAAGCGCTTTCTTTGTAAATGGCCACAGGATGCTTAATGGAATAAGAAGCAATTTTCACAAGTCAGCTTTTCTATGCTGTTTTTACTACTTGGACTTGTTTAGAGGTCTAAGATCCTTACACTGCAAAGGTTACATGAGGATTTTGCCTTAGAGTTCACTTTCTGCATACAGAAAACACTTTAAAGAATCATTAATAAGAGGTCATATCAAATATATTTGATTCCTAAATTTCCTTTTCAGGAGGTAGCTCCCTCCTCCCCACGCCCCCCCCAACCCCCGAGCACACCAACAGCAACTAGCTCAGAACTGGCTCCAAGCAAATGTATTTTACAAAGCTAGTTTGCAATGACATATTGAACTGTGAAGTTGCAAGTCTGCAAATATTTTATGATAATCCATCTAAATAAAAAGAAATACCCATTCAAACACTGTGTTTTGAAAACTTCACTAAGGACATATTCCCTCTGACATCAGACCTACTTCCTAATTGATCTGAAAAAAGAAGCAGCAGCTTATCTTAGCCCCTTCACATACCTTTTCTTTCCACTCTCCAGAGCTCAGAAAAATATTTTTCACTTTCTTTTACTTCCTAGTGCACTAGCACATTTAATAGAAAAAAAGCTCAAACCATTAACACCATTTATTTCCCCTATTAATTGTCACAAAAATTGTTGATCATTTTGGGATAGATATTACCAAGGCAGACACATGAAGAGGATTTAAAGACCTATGCACACTTCTCCTGACAATCCCTGCATCAGGATCAAGAACGGATTACAAGAACCAGAAATCTCACTGCAGAGTCACAAATCTCAACAAGCAAGAACTGCAGCTGTGTTGTTACAGTTATCGAAAAATGTATAAATCTTGTGTTCAATAGTGCCTGGAAATCAATTTTAGAACAACCCTCCTATTCAGATACATGGAAAACACTTTTACAGGCAAGAGAGAAAGGGCTGATTTTTAGGCAAAAATATAAATATCTGAAGAGCAACTAAGTACTGGAGTGAATCACACAAGAGTTTAGAGTCTGATCTCCTGTGGTTAACTCCCTAAGATCTAGCATGATACAAACCTGATTTGGGATTCCTACACAATTCTCTATCTTCCAACAACAAAGAACCGTATCTTGACACCACCCAGTGATAAATTATATACATCACACGGCATAGCAACTTAACCACAGAGCACATTTAGCTAACAGAACAGAAAAAAAATGTTTTTATGTTTTATTACTTCTACAGCCTTCCAAAAGGCCTTTAAAAATTGAAGACTATCAGACTTACTGCCTTCAGAGGGAAATTAGTTTAGCTTACATTACGTTTAAGAACGCATTTTATGAACTAATGATGGCTTTTACCAGATGAAAATAAGCAGGCTTCATACTTTGACAGTAAACCTTCATTTGATTATTTTAGCAGAAAGTTTCACTCATTGTACTATGTAACACAATATAATTGTTTCACATGAAACAGCAATGCCAGCTTCTGCTGTATGGTCTAGGAAGAAGAGAATTGGAATCCAGTTGCGTAATGAGCTTCTACTAACGATCTTTACAGCCTTCAGAGTTAAATCTCAGTATTGTTGTAAATGTGCAAGTGAACCCAGTATTTATTTTAGTCTCTGTAATTGCTCACACAACAGGGATTCATAACTCAGAAGAAAAACTCATTGGTGAAGACATTAAGGTGAGCTCCTGTTTCCACAGAAAAACAGGTGCCAAATACATTCATGATGTAACTCCAATTTGGATCATTCTGGAAGACCACAGAGTTCAATAAATTACAAGCTGCACAAGTAATTCATCTTGGCTTGAAGCACCAGTCAATCATTACCTCCTGCTAAAGTAGGATTCCTTAAGGCTAATAACACGCTCTTTCTTACCTACTTCCCCAGTAGCAGAATGTTTAGTTACAAGTAGATGGTTTTTCACTTGCTTCTGATTTCAGAAATGCAGTCAAGAAATAAAAAAACCCAAAGCTTGTTTATTGCATTGCATGCCTAGTCACCTAGCAATCAAATAACCCATTTGCAAACAGTCTCCGGAAGAACTATAGTCATCTGCAAAATTTTCAAACAGCCAACACATTTATAGTGGCAACCACAGAAACCAATGACAGATGCAATTATTAAGCTTGTACGTATGTTTAGGAATTAAATGATCTAGCTTGTCATTTTGAGTAATAATAAATACAAGTTTAACCCCATTTGCACAAAACCAAACCTTAGTACATCTGTCTCTCAATAATCTACTCTCATGACTTTCAGGTGAATAACAGTATTTCTGTGGTTAAGACGTACGCATCAGAAAAGCAAGGTCTTTGAAGACGTTAGTGGATCTCAGCCCAAACAAATTCATCAGCAAACCCCCACAAAGCACAGGTGAAGCCAGTTTCATAAACTGCCTAATTAGATCCAGTGGCTTCTGAGAAGCGGTTGACCTGCCTTCACCACACACTAATACCACCTCCCCCTCTTCCTACAGAAACTCTCATCCTGTCACACAGCAATCCAGACCAACAAAAGGGCTGACCAGTCTAAGATTAAACAAAGATTAAAATCTCTAAAAATCTCTTTTGGGAACTTAACCTCATTCCAAAGCTCACCTACTTAAGGGAAGCATCAGGAACCTGCAGCCACTGCACAAGGAGAAGAGGAAAAAGCCCACAGCGTGACAACTGATGTGGCTGTTTTTAACTCACAGGGGCAGCCCAATGGTAGCACTAACTTTGTCAAAGCGGCATGGGCTTGTGTTTATGTGAAAGGGCACTGGTACAGTTAAGGTACTGGATTCTTAAACTTTGCATTCAGTTAGTAGCTCTGTCACAGACACTTCTGAAGGTCAGGTACATGATTTTTATCCTTCTATGTGACAGTGTCCAATTTCTGAGATGATGGCCACCACAGCAAAACTAGTTTACAGACTTCCTCTGTCCACTCATTTGCCGTCTCCTTATTTTATCAGGAGAGCTGACTGAGCAACTCCACAAAGCAAATTACCTAAATGGTCCACATGAAAGAGATGACTCATTTTTCCTAAGGTAATTGCTCACAGGGCTGAGCAGACTTGATGGTGTTCAGCTTCTTGAACAGTATAAAGAGAGCCACACCTGCTGACTCTTCAGTAAGGGGCAATATACTAGTTCATCAACACCTGTACTAGAACATACTTACAATAAAAGTTATGTGCAGGACAGACTCCTTTCAATACCAGCTGCAGGACTCAAAGCTCCCATGTTATATCACATTTCTGGTCCATCAGCCAACAGGGTATAGGAAGACTTTATTAGAAAGTAATTTTCTTCAGTTCATTGTAACCAAATACAAGTCAAGCAGATACAAAATAGTTATTTGTTGAATTAATTAATCTTCTAGTCATACCTCAAGTACTACAAACCTTGCCACCCTGAGTGGTAGCAAGTTGAACTAAAAAAACACTAACCTTTCTCCTTTTGTTACTGCCTTCTCTTGTATTACATGTGTTTGCTGCGTTTGTCTTTTTCAAACTAAAACAAGCCTAGTATTAAGAACAAGTGTCCCTTCTTTGTGTACAGGGATAATTATGAAATGTTTTAAACAGTGGCATCTATTTCTGGAGTAGAGAATGCAGAAGTCTGGCAGAGCTAGCAAGTAACCTGCATCTCTTCCACAGGTACGACTTAAACCCACTTCCCCCACCACAACTTTTTCCAAGCTTTATCATCACAGTTTTACTGTAGTAGTATAGGAAGTACCAAGATTGTGACATGCTTGCTATTATACAGTCAGTCATTAGAAAGACTTAGTAAACATGTTCCAAAGTGTTTTGCATGGAACATTTTTCGTCTCCCAGCTTGCCTTCTGCATTAATCTGACTACTCAACACTTAGGCATTAAAGTAACTTCGCCAAACCTCCCTGCTCCACAATTCCCCTCTGTACAAGCCTGAAGTTACCACAGCATCCAACTCCCTGAGCAGGATCCCTTGTTGTGCTGCTCTGCCAGCCCCCAGCAAGCCACTGCATGGAGACAGGAAAGGAGGTAGAACAGGAGGAAGAAAAACCCCTCAATCTCTTTTCTGCAGTAATTAATATTAAAGTTTAATGTTTTGCCTACAGCTGAGACAGGGGTAATAAACTATTTGCTTTATTCCCTGAAAACATAATCGTTCTGTATGAAGTCACAGAGCAGTCACACCTGACCCCTTTCTCTAATCCCCACACTTGAAGAACAAACATTCATCCCTCAAGGAGATCTAGAAGCAAAAGTGAGAAATAAGACTTACAACTGAAGTAAGAATATTTAAGTATGTTTAATTGCCCTTTTCTTCCTTCCCCCTGGCTGAACAGTATTTAATTCAAACTTATTACAAAGCAGTAGTGGTCTTCAGTGACTATTTATGCAACCTCACTGTTCTGCACATCGCAACAGGTAATAGTCATGAGTGCTACCTGAGGAACAAAATCATCCGACTGGAGATGGTAGAAGGGCAGGTAAGTTCTTAAGACAGTATCACAAACTCTTGTTTTGTTCTCTAAATACAACTCCTTCCATCTGTGCCTGACCATGCTCACATGCAAATAAGTACATTTAATATTTAAGCGCTACAACATGCAGGCACACATACGCATTCACCCTACTGCAGCACATTTTGGTGTATCCTACCTTTTTCCTTCATCCTCTTTTCAAACACTAAGGAGTTTATCATCAGTATCTTTATATTGGCCTCAAAAACATTTGAGTAGCTGAAATAACTGGATAAAAAACAGTTTTCCTCATAAAAACGCTGTTTTAAGCATTTCATAATCTTCAGATCTTTCACCTTTATTAGGCAGACCAGCATTACACTTATTAAAGCTTCAGGATGGCTTTGAATATTTCCACCCCACCCTTTTTTCCAAAGGACCAGACTGTTTTATATTGATATGCACTGATTTTCAACATACACATATTGAACCAAGTTTTTCAAGTTGATTAAACAATAACTAGAGACATCATTTTTTGCTGCTGTTTAAGACTCTGCGAACACGCACTGCTTCCCAGGCATAGGCATGCATTTGGAATTTGAGAGCGCAGGAAGCTGCGGAATCAGAGGAGAACTGGGGATTGCGACTTCCTCAGCCGCTTCTTTTTAGGTTTAGATTATTGAAAAGATCTAAAGGAAACCATGTGACTGTAACCGACTTCACAGTGGCTTGAGGGGTTGGAGGAGGGGGCGGGGGGGGAATGTTTGTTTTGAGGAGGAAAAAAAAAAAACCAAACAAACCCCAAGTCCTGCGTCCCTCTTGCAGGTGCTGGTAAGAATTACCACTTTCCAGTTACAGGTAAACACAGGCACAGAGGTAAAGCTTCTGTTATTTTCTGGAGATTCATAAATAATACAGTGTTTTTGAGGAGCCATGATGCAATAGCCTTAAGTCTCCATGCAAATAAATAATGTATTGCTATGCATATAGAGGAGGAAAGGCATTCCATTCAGTATGTATCCTTTTACAACCTCAGTTAATGGCTTTTGAGATCAGTATTAGAACTGCACAAGAACAGCCCTTTTGGAAAGATGAAAGCCATTTCGGAATAAGTCAAATCTCTTACAGCATTCCTTAACAAATTACAAGTCTTACTGTAATGCTCCTCCACTTTCAATGAAAGGTGTAAAGCCTAATGTAAAAAAGAAAAAGGGCTCTGACAACAGCATTTACTCAGCCACCAGAGAAACTTCCCTTAGCACAAGAACTGACCAGAGAAAAAGCAATCTGAGATGTCCAGGTATCTTTTAGGTTGTTACACACCACGCTTAAGGAGAGGAATCAAAAGTAGTAAGACCATATTTGACTATGAAGTATTATAGAGTAATCACATGGTTTTTAATTCTCGAATAGGTCTTCCAGGTATCTGGTACGTTCCTTAAAATTTGCTTAAGCTTCCTTTCAACCTACTTCACTACATTACTCCTTTAAGCTACACTTTTTGTTATTAAAATGGATTGGATTATTACAAATGATTAACAAGAGGGTTCCAACTCTATCATGTTATCATTCTGCAATAGACATGAGATAGAGAACACAAGACTAGAAAGGACATCCTGGGTCACTGATTTGGTCCTCTAATACTAGAAGCAACTGCATCATGTAGTCCACTTACCTTCCTTCATACATCAGAGGAAAAGTAGTACACACTAGTATTTATTATGACACTCCAAAAGTCTTAGCAGTTTACAGGGGCAGGAGAATGACTACTACTGTGAATTCTACTACCCCCCCAATCTGTCTCTGCCTTTCATTACCTGGTCTATGCATATTGATTACAAGCAGACTTCAAAATGAAAAATACTTAGACGTTCTCATCTTGGCAACGACTTTGCAAACTGTGAAGCAAAGATACATGCTCAGCTCTTAAAACTCCATCAGCTTTCATGACTCAAAAGAAAACTTACTTCTTGGAGTTAAAAAGCTTTTTCTTCAAAAACATGATATTTGAAAGTTCTCTTCCCATAAATAACTTGGCTTCTATAAAAAATAATATTTTAGAGACAAAATATCATTAGTCATCAACAGTATGTTTTCAGCTGTCTTTAAAACAGGGTTTTTTAAAAAGCGACTATACCAATATGAAGGAAGAGATCGCTCTGGATTGCCCACTGCTCTTCTCTTCAGAGAAGATACAGTATCAGTTGGATACACCCCCTAACCAGTTAAGTCCATGTCACCACTATTATATGAGACATTGGAGAGACTATCTTACTGTAGTCTTTCTTTAAACCTTCTTTCTCCAAACAAAAATAACACCTGAAAGTATAAAGTGTTAAGTTTTCCCAAACCTCAAGGTCATATAAGCAAACTTTTACTGCACAGCTGTTTGGAATCAGCCAACTGTTTTCCTTTTGAAAACACAGATTTATCCTTTTAAAGGCTATTTGACAAACCAAGTTCAGAAAAACACACCACAAAATCCCAGTTCAGTATCTGCAAGACAGCAGGTATTACCAGCAGGAATTCTTGTATATTTCCAGCTCTGGAGCCCCCAACATAGGAAAGACACGGACCTGTTGAAGCGGGTCCAGAGGAGGGCCACAAAGATGATCAGAATGCTGGAGCACCTCTCCTATGAGGACAGACAGAGAGTTGGGGTTGTTCAGCCTGGAGAAGGGAAGGCTCCAGGGGGACATTATTGCAGTCTTCCAGTACCTAAAGGGGGCCTACAGGAAAGCTGGGGAAGGACTTTTTACAAGGGCAGGTAGTGATAAGACAAGGGGTAATGGCTTCAGACTGGAAGGGGGTAGATTTAGATTAGATATTAGAAAGAAATTTTTCACTTTGACAGTGGTGAGACACTGGAACAGGTTGCTCAGAAAAGTTGTGGAGGCCCCATCCCTGGAAGTGTTCAAGGCCAGCTTGGATGGGGCTTTGAGCAACCCGGTCTAGTAGGAGGTGTCCCTGCCCATGGCAGGGGGGCCGGAACTAGGTGATCTTCAAGGTCCCTTCCAACCTAAACCGTTCTATGATTCTATTAGCACAACACAAAATCTGAACGTAACTTTTTTCATACATTTAAAATTGCTACGCAAAAGCTTTTTTAACATTCTGAATGATGAGAAACTAGGTAAGGTTTTCATTATTAAAAGCTTTGTGTTAGTTTGAATGCAACATTATGTTTGTGGAGTTTCTACATATTTATTTCAAAAAGTTAATAAAATAAATCCCATACAGGAAGTAATAAACACATTTTGATCTTAGTTGAATCATCAGAAGCGTTTAAAAAAAGCTGAAAGACAGTCTTCCATCCTCTCAAAATCATGTCTTACACCTGAAGAATAAGTTTTGTCCTTTAGTTTTTTCAACTAACCTATCAAAGTTTAGAATCAAGCTGTAAAAGCTCCATCTTAATGAAGAAAGCAGCAAGGTAGATTATTAATTTGCATATATGAACACTGCCTAGGTATAAGCTGATAGCATATCAATTCAGTACCATAAAATCTGAACTGTTATTACAAAGTTAACAGCAAAACTGCACTATATATTTGCAAAACGTTTGTGCACAAGGCATTTTAAGATCATATTTTTTAAGGTACCTTATCTACTACCTTTGAAAATATATACTAGAAATGACAGTGGTTTGCATATTACAAGATGTATTTGAATATGGATGCACTCATTCTGCATACCAAAGTGACCCTTACCTATAAGAAAAGATTGCACAAACAGACAAGCTACAAGCGAGCAGCAAGTAAGAAAGATGCATCCATTGATGCAGAAATAGCAGTCCAGCAAGAACAACAATGGGACAAGAAGAAAAATCCAGTAAGGGGAAGTGCATACACAAATTGCCATCCTGGTTGTTTCCAGGTTGTAGTGCAGTGCGGCGGGGTTTAAAATGGAAGTAGTAATACACCAGGAAGCTCAAAGTTTAACAGCAAAAACGTGTACCCCAAGAGTCCCACACGCTGAGCAAAACTGCACAAGGTTTCTCAAAGTCCCAAAATGCCTTGCTACGTTTCTCTGTCCAGTAATTGGAGTAGTAACTTTAAACTTGAACAACTGACCTCATGTCACTTACATGACAAACCAACTATACAAGCAAAACTGTTTTAAAGTAGGACTCAGCTACACACCAGCAATAAGGAGCTAATACCTCTATCAGCATTTTGTACCCTTTTGTTGCCAAAGGACTCCTTTTTCTACTGGCATTCACTGAGCATCCTGCTAATGAACTGTGAAGAGCTAGCTAGGTATACAGAGCACTGTATTCTCTGACCTTTTTCAGATCAAGCTCAGTAAAGACTTGTTCACTAACAGGATCTTAGAAACCTGTACATAAAAGCAGCAGAGCAGTGCAAAGCCAGAGGTTGCAAATGACCATACTATATTGTCTACTCCAATTACTATGGAGATATTGTACATTTACTTCCTTTCAATTACCAGTTTTTCATTTTAGTGTTTCTATAGCACGCATTTGACTGCACAATTTAAGGTGGTAGGTTTTGGTTGATTAACATAGCTCAGCCATTGCTTTCAAGAGACAAATCATAAGGCAAGATTCTTCAAAAAACAAGTACTTTCCAGCCTGCTTATCCCTAGCACAAGGAAAAACTGACAGGGCACTTAGTGACTGGTGGAAAATTAATTTGGGTCACTCTACAGTACAGTTGCTATGGCAACTGCATGCAAAATGTAATAGGCACGCTCTTCATCAATGTTAATATAACATCAGCCATTCTTCACGAATTTTTAATCAATGTAAAACAAAGTATGTTTCATCACCAGATATAAATTAAAATAAAACTTTTGTGGTCAGCTCTTCTCTGTCAAAGAAGAAACGTCACCACCTTTCCTTGTTGCACACAGTAATCTGTCACATCATCTTAATTTCTCAAGAAACAATTTCCACACCTAATTGTCACATAAATACAAGCACATTTGACTAGAAGTAAGGGGGAAGTGTCAACTTGAAGGAAGGTTTTTTCACTGGATGCATGAATTTAATACCTGGGTGGGTTTTTTTACAGTAAAGCTCTGAGCTAAAATTAAAACCCAGTATCACCAGTTTAAACCAAAACAACTCTGCTGGCTTTACACAAGTAATACACAACTTTATCTGACCTCAAAAAGATATACTTTTGACAGATATGGTGGGAAGTTAATGCCTGCAGCCAAGAGCAGTTTTTACATATACATATCAAACTTAGCTTCGTTTTTTCCAGGTTATTATTTATTTATTTTAAGGTGAACTTTCATTGCTTCTGAGCCTGCTTTAACTCTTAAAATCTAAATGCGGTTGAGCATTTTAATACTAGACTTTTCTGCCAGCTACAATTATATCACAAAACCAAACAGGCTTGAGCTATAAAAGGCTTAAGAATCATAGTTTGTTTCCTAGACAATGCTAGACTGATTTAGTTTTAGATCTTACACCAAAGATAGTGCAGTTATATAAATATATACAACTGAGTAAATCCTTGATGCTACAAAACACACCACTCCAAAAAACAGAGGACTCCCCCAAAAAGAAAGAAAATCTATTTCCCTCTTTCCCACTAACAATATATTATACAAGTATTCAAACCAACACAAGATCGGAGCTGGTATCTTACTTTTCACTGTATATCTACATACCATAGCAAACTGATTAATACAGACTTTTGCAAAAGGTTACTATCTTTTAAGTCTTCTCCAAGAATATAAACTGAGACATCAGAACATGGTAATTGTGGATTAGTGGGCAAGCTTGCAGTGATGACATGGCTTTGCTCAGCATTATGCTACTTCAAAATGTCACTGCACCGAGGGCAACTATGTCACTTGATTTTTTCATGGGGCCTGAACGTGATTTTGGGGTCTGGTAGTTTCCCTCAAGTCAAGTTTGTAGAGTATGTAGTTGATGGAACCAAAACAGAGATGATTTTTAGTACAGATCTCCACCTCCTCTTGGCTGTTTCCCAGGTAAGTTTAAACAAACAAGCAAGCTGGTTTTGAACTGTAAAGTCACCACATAACTGAAGTTGATGTTGATACTAAAAGCTGAAAAACTATATTCAAAGCTTTGTATTTGAGTGATCTGCCCCAATCTACAAAGCTGAAAAAGGACAAAACTCTACTAGCCTTTGGTGTTACAACAGGCATTAACTTGCCTCTATAATATAAACCAGGTTCAAAGCTTTTAATCTGGATTAAAAAGGAAAAGTCCCAATAGCCATTTCAAGTATGCTATTAAGACACAGCTAAACAGTGTTGGGGTTTTTATTTATTTTACAAGAGTTGGAACACCAATACCTCAAAGGGTGTTAGTTTCCCCAGTCAAACAATTGATGAGTCTAGCTATAGTTGCTCCTAGTTCTTCAGGATCTGAGAGCAACTACAAGCTTTTATTTATTCTTATTTCATCCTTTTTAAACACAGTAACATCTTTTTGGACCAAATAAATTGGTTCTGTAATTAACAGAGTATTATCAAGAAGAATAGCAGACTACCAGAACTTGTCTTAGTACTAAAACAATGCACTTCAGTGCTTGGTTTTCAAAAGATGGTGGGGGACATTGTGGTTGGTTTGTTTTATTTTGTTTGTTTGGGTTTTCTTTAAGCACTAAGTTGTGAGAAGGGAAAAAGATTTTGCAGCTGTATTACAGATCTGCCATCATCTGACAAATAGATACACCATGGAAGACTATAAACAAAAAATAAGGCTTTGAATATTAAATATTGAACAGCTATTAACATTATCCACTGTCCACACTATATTTGCATCTAAAAATGGTTTAATTTTTGTGCATTTTTTGCCTTAAAAATTCTCGATGCATCAGTACCCACCTGATAAAGAAAGACACAGACAGCATAATGCACACAATTCAGAGCTGGAGAGAATGAGGATGTTATTCTATTCTTAAGCCCAATTTTAAATTTAGATTGTCACTCTATTAGGCAGAGGCACCCTACCGAAACAAACAAAAGTAGTTTTATGAAAAAATATCCACTTGAAGACAAAAATCTAAGGCATAAAACTAAAGAGGCAAAACAAATTGTATAAACAATTTCTAGTGAAATAGATGCCAAGTGTTCATGGTTGATATACTGCACTTAGGTTTTGAATTATTTGGATGACATTTGGGATGAAAGAGGTCTTATTTTATACAGTAAGATTATTCTCTAAATAGAGAGCTTTTCCAAGGCTGTTTAATTATTTCATAACCACAATAGTTTGGCTTTTTAGGTTAAGCAAATAATACTTTGAGCTCAGAGAAGTTGAGAACAAACCATTTCAATTCAATGAGTCTTTATCAGTATGATAGGTTTCTGAATGCACAAAAAGAAGGTACTCCCCAGATCTGTCATTATAGGCCCTTTCAGGAAGAACCACCAGGAGAGAGTTTTTGTTCTGGATTCTCTAACAATTCCTATCCATTCCTTGTTCAGTGACTAGCAGATACATTGCCGAGTATTTTAAGTTACCTGAGTTTTCCACATATGTCATTACAGACATAGACAGATAAGAAATCCAGATTCAGGGTTTAACTAGCAATAATGATTTGGGAAATAATGATCTGTGAAACAAAGTTTCTGTTCCTTTTTCTTTCCACACAAGAGTTTTCAGTATTCAGATTTAGTCACAGGCACTATTGCTGTCCTACCCCCTAAAGTAACCAAAACCCCTATGTTCTTCTGTGGGGGAGCTTACCAAATCCTGTTTGTTGAAGCTGTTACACTTCCACACTGAAGCACTGAGGAGTTGAAATTAAATTCAAATCCTCCATGGCAACAGTATAATTTGAGCCTATGTCTATCATATTTTATGTGAACCTTTTTACAATTAAACAATTTATATAAGAGACCCAGGAAGGATGCTGCACTCTAAGTTAACAGACACCTTCAGACACGGAGGAAAAAAACCCAAAAACCTTGTCTTCGAATCCTGACAAGTCTTAGTCTTGGCAATGGTGAATGGCTCAGCATTTGAGGTAAGTCAGATTAAGACCAAAAGCACAACATAAGGCAGTTAGGGAACATAAGCATCAGAAATTCAAGTGCTCAGAGACTTCTGGCATATCCAGAGTTTGTGACAGTTAAGCAGAATTTGATGGTCTAAATTTGAGTTTCAGGCAAAGCTATTAAAACACCCTAACAAATACCTTAGATATTTAAAACAAAACTGAGGAGTTTTTCTGCACTGCAGGGAACCAAGGAGAGCAAATGGCAGTATTTCAAAGGGCTGGCGTGGAAATAAGCATATTACACCTTATGAAGTGCTCACTAATTTGGTCAGAGAGGATATTCAGGGAGAATAAATTGTGTTGAAAAATTAACTGCAACAATCAAGAGGTTTCGGCTGAAAGCATTGTGTATTCTGTTAAGCAAATCCCCTTTAGTAGTTCAGAAGACAAAACGGTAAGAGGAACTAATAAAATCCAACCTTAATTGGCCTCTGGCCCAAGCGGTATCCACCACATTCAGTATCTCAGGTCAAGTTTAGCATATACAATGTATCAAATCAGTAAGTTACAATGGATTTCTGCTAATAAAAGTGAATGACTCAAACAGCAAAACTCTGCCACGAGTCTAGTGCATGACTTATAGCTCAACTGGCTTTGCCTTCATTTAAGCAGTGGAAAAAGAAATTATACGCAAGCCCTAACAAACATAGTGAGATGTTTCGTATTCCACATGATTTGCTTAATATAGTGCTTTGAGCCCTAACAAAAATAAACAAAACCTTTATTGTGCTCAGCGCAGTCCATTATCATTTCTATCTTTTAAACATAAGTTTTTTGGGTACAGGAAATAGTTAATACTTTAACGACCAAGTGCCACCAAACAATTAAGCACTTAAACTGGGAATAGAGCGAGTGTCTGGTAGGACTTTATTTATCTGAAGCCAGGGTGACTGTAGTAGGCTCACCCTGTCCCTCAGTTTCCAGCTGGAACTTCAGTAGACCCAATGGCATCCATACTATCACCAGCTGAAAACAGTATTTCAAAGCCCTCACAGGCAGCAGCCTCAGAATTCTCAAGATCCTGCATTATATTGCATACTTGTTCAGGCAACTAGCTTGAAAACTGGAAGAAGAATGAATATGTTCATTATATTTACATAATTAGTGACCTTATTAACTTGGCCCTTCAGACATTAAACCTTTATCTATACTCTTCTTCTCCCCAAGTTTATTGCATAAACTACTTAGCATAATTAGAGCTTAGCATAATTGTAACTTACTAACATCATTGTAGTTCAAGGCCTGCTTGCACATAGATTAAGGGTTTCCATTCCTGAGGAAAAACTGACAATAAAAATCTAACCTGGACTGACATCTGCTAAGTGGGATACCTGACTTTGAACTAGAGTTCAAATAACCAGCAATTCAGTTTTAAACAAAGCCTTAACAACACGTGAATTGAGGAAGCACATTTCCTCCCCCATGGGCTCAAACCATACTACTACTAGACAATACAAATTAGATATATAAAAACATATAACTAATGCTTAATTCTATACACATGCACACACAAAGTGCCATGACATGTAAAATCTGTCAAAATTAATAAAAGACTGACAGACATCCTATTAAAAAATGGTTTCTACTATAGCATATTAACAATTTACACCTATCCAAGTGATATGGAAAGCAGAAAGTCAAAGCTACGTTGTGGTCAGTGGACCTGTGTGTGTATGTATATACATATATATATATATGAACTCGCCTCAGTTGCGCACTGAATTTCATAGCTACAAGCAATTGAAGAAGCAAAGGGAATACATCTGCTTAACATTTGGCCAGTGATTAAATACATCTATGTAGCAAGTATTTAAAAACAAAGGACACTACAATGGCTCTCAATACCAGTCACAACTACAAAATCTGGGCACGGTTTAGAGGGCCATGCTAAGCTGTCTATGCAAAAAAGCCTCAAACTAAATAAAGTTAACACTAAATTTGAGCTGGTTTGTTTATCAAGGGCACATGACAAAGCAAACAGAATAGTTGTTGATTAACAGGATAATTCTGATCAGTACATTGACTTCATGAAATGTATAACAAACTAAATTTTTGCAGTTGCTCCCTTCATGTTAAAACATACTATTGCCAGCAGGCCAAACATCACTAAAAAAATTAACATCCATAGTGTTTCTTGCATTATTTATACAGCTATGTAAGATAGCCCAGCTGCCCAGACTAATTGCCTTAAAAGAACATTAATACACCAGGACTTACAGAAAAAAGGTAAGATTTTTTTTTAAATGTTGTACTATTAAATTGACTATAGCTAAAATTTCACAGCAGACAGTATCCTGACCATTTTCTTAGTCTCACATGAGAACAAACCAGGCCATTTCAAGTAATTAAGACTATATACATGCATAATATCTGACATTTGACACATCTACTCTGCACAATTACTATATGTAGTAGTCACAGAGTAGTTTAAAGTATTCATAAGCTTCAAAGTGTAAACAGAAGTGCTTAATTTTAGAATCAAAAATTGCAATGCCAGAGAAGTCTCTGGAACAAGTAATTGTCCATCCCCATTTTACCTGTTCCTGACAAAACACAGGTTTGCATCACATTAGGTTTACTGGGTAGTGTCTGTAACACCAAAACCCATCATGCAATGCTAGAAGTGGCAGGTGTAGCTACCCTAATGTTTGTATTTCAGATCAGGATGATGCTTTTCAGGTACCTCTCCCAGTAGTCCCTGTACACAGGTCTTAAGGAACCGTCAGATGTGCTTCCTCTGCATCAGTAAACTTAAAACTGTGCTCCAAGACTGCCCCTAACACATCACAGGCACAAATAGGCATTCGGTCCACTGGGTCACTCTGAAAACTGTAAAGGATTTTAAGAGAAATCATTAAATCTGTATACTGTAGACATACAGTCATCAGGTCTGACTGCGCCGCTCTACAGCTCTCCACCTATTTATCCACACAGCTTGCGAACGGTGACGTGGCCTAATTAGTGATGGGGCTGGACTCAACCAGTTTCTGCAGTGCGACAGGATCCCATTTATACTCGCATATAATATGATGCAAATCTGCATTAGGGAAGTGGTCACAATCATGCATTTTATCATTACCAGAAAAAATTGTTTTATTTCTGCTTTACTCACCAAGAACACAAAAGCTTAATTGGTATCGTTTGCTCACTGCATTACAATATAATCATGTGATCTGATTGTTATGTTTAGTACTCTTAATCCTAAACATACAAATTATCAGAACTTTCGGATTGTGTTCAAAATATGCTAAGAATAATGCAACTTGATAGTAAAAGCACCAAACTGAATACTGCTAAAAGCAGCCACTATAGCCCTCCAGCTACAGAAATGCATAAGCATTAAGAGGAAAAAGAGCAAGTTACGTGAAAGAAAATTTGAAATAGCACTTCAGTAATTGTTGATTTTTCATATTTAAATAAATTACTTTTGCTGGAAATAACTTTTTGCTGATACACAGCAAGGTCCTCTTTAATCTCCAAGATTAATATACCAGTTTAATACATGCATAAAGCATAAATTAGGGTTGGAAAGTGCGCTGTAAATTCATATTTATAAACATGCAGCAGTCAAAGTTTATGCAACAGCAAACTGCATTTATCTGCTGACTCAAATGTTTGCTGAGTAGAGTATAACTATATTGCACAGGTTGCATTATCACTTAGTACAACATTACAACTTCAACTAAGAAAGCCTTTTCCAATGCAAGAACCCATGAATGCCATTTGTACTTGGTTCTAAGAGTTGAGTAGCTCACCCACCTGTGAACAAGAAGTCTGAATAAGATAGGAGACCAAAAAATAAAAGAAATACCTGCTTATACCATGAGAACTCAGCAAGCCACAAATGCTTAAGAGTACTCTTGAGCAGTCTTACTACATGCCTACCTGTAATAATGCTCTTTCTGGCAGTGTCCAGAAGTAGAGGGCATTGATTCTTATGTTAGTTAATTCACATTAATTATCCCAAAGCCACACCCAGAGCCATTTATGAAACACCCCATTTGTTTTGTCAAACGACACCCTCCTTGAAAACTACTGGTGTCCTCACACCTCATAAGATAATGAAGCTCTTAAGTTCGATCACCATAAAAGCAAGTATTTGCTACAGTTTAGTATCCCCAGCTGAATTGCATCTACTCCTGAATTAGTTGCAGCTGTTACGAAGCCTAGTCTCAGGCACAGAGAGAAAGTGAACCATAGGAAAACAAGACAGCACAGAATAATTTACTTAGTGTTTGTCTTAGTCATCACCAGGTAAGACTGCAAGTTCGCACACATTGTGCTATACCTTGAGGAGAAGAATGGGAAATGCAAACACATCTAGTCACAGGCTTTTTTGATAGAAAAGCTTGCTGTATATTGTAGTACTATGACTACTGTGGGAATGAGAAGATCCAGCTCAGGAAACTGTGGAACAAAACATGTCACTGTTTATAAGTGTAAGATTTGCCTACTGCTTTTACACCACTGCCCCCAATAATTGTGTTTAACTTCTGAGATCTTAAGGTATTAGTTTTTCTTCAAAATACCATAGATCTCCAAAGGAGTTTCCATTACTAAAAGTTCAAACATTCCAACAGGTACATTTTAGACTGTCTCAAAACTGAAAATGCAGATAGCTCAGGTAATTATGCAATTTACAAGTCATAAGACATGCTATTCATTTACCAAATCATACATCCTCTAGGAGAGGGGAGAAGTAATGTTTTACATTTTTAGATTTTCATGCTAAAGTAACTTAACCCTCTTCTAAAATAAGTTTCAGAATAAACCCCCCAAAATATCAACATAACTCACATAGCTGACAACGTATCCTTTATCACATGAAAGACGCAAGTACTTATGATCACCTGGATATCAGGCTCTGCCAAAGCCATATTCAGCCATCTTGAGTAAAGAAGCATTCTGATACTTTTTAAACCAAAACCAGATTCATCTACATGTTAAATGAGGCCTTTATAAACTCACCTGTGCAAGATCCCCCAATATGAGCACCATACGAAGCCCCAGCCCTGCCATACTTCCTGACCTTGGCAGAGTTTTCATTGCAGACAAAACTGACACTGAGACGAGTCTTGTTCTCCAGAAGAATTGAAATTTGAACATGGCAAATCAAAGCTTTGCTATCAGAAACGATTTTGGTTTTACAGAAGTGGCATAAAGAACAAAAACTTCAAGCTTCCATTTCTGTCAAAACACTTTAATATTAAGACAGAGCTCCAAAAGACTTGGAAAACTGACACTTCGTAAAAGCAGCTATCATTTTTCACACAAGGGTAGATTAAATGAAGAACAGTAGGACTGTGCCAAACAAATTTATCTCTGCAGTGCTAATTTCAAATCCACTTGATTGAAATGAATGCCGGATTTCACTCTCCCATTCACATTACACAGAAGCGGGTATGTAACAAACCCAGAAGTTTGTTATACACCAAATATATATAACAAACCCAGAAGTTTGTTATATACCTTGCTTTAAAGCCGTCTTTGGCTACCTAAAATTGCTGAACTTGAGTATATGTTACGTTAAATTGCATCAACCTCAGCCACCGCAAGAAAAGTTAATTCCAAATCAATGTCAATTAATCACATATAATATTTTCTTTGAATTATTCCTTTCTAGGGTTGGCATTTGCATTCACACACAGGGCAAAGTTTCCACATCGCAGTCTCACTGAAGCTATCGTGTGTTTCCTCTGGGCTGAGGAACCTCCACACCTGAGGTGCCAACGTCAAGGAAGAGCAGTGACCTGCATTTACCCTGCCAAAACTTAGCTTCCACACCAAGTGAGGTCTTCAAGTCACCCACCAGAAGCGCAAAGCCACGGTGTGAAATGAAACCCCCCCCACAATNTCCCCCCGCAGGCGGCAGCCCCGCGGCCGGGCCGGACCCGAGGTCGCCCCCGCCCGTCCCTGCAGGCGGCGGCGGGACACCCGCCGCTGCGGCCTCGGTCCCCGCCGAGTTCTGCTTCTAAAGCATGACATTAAGAGTCTTCTGAATGGCATTAAGGCACGCCGAGGCGCGTTTGTCGCAGAGATTCAGGCNAAGGCACCCCGAGGCGCGATTGTCGCAGAGATTCAGGCTCATTTTCCTACCGGAGCCGGGCGTTACCGGTGACCGAGGCAGCGCGCCGCCTCTCCCCCACCCGTTGCCACAACAGGTGCGGGCCTCTGGGCATCGAAACAAACCCATCAAGCCTTCAAGCCCCCGCGGGAGATGACGCTGCTCCCGCACACACACGCAAAAATAAATAAATACATACAAAGGATTTTTTANTTTTTTTTTTTTTTTTTAACCTCAACACAGCACTGGCCGGAGCTCCGCCGGCAAAGCCTTTCCCCTCACGGGCCGCGGCCCGGCCCGGCGCAGGAGCTGCCCGATGCCGGCCCACAGCCGCCCCCGCCCTGGGTAACACCCGTTTAAAGCCGCGGGACTGTCCCACCATCCGTCCCCACCTGTGAAATTAACCAAATTAACCAGCCTCCTCCGTCCTCCCGCGGTCACCTCTCCCCTGTCTTCCCCCCGCCCCCGCCAGGTGGGGCAGGCAGCTGAGGGAGCTGGCTCCGAGGCCGCTTTCACCCCCCATTATTAATCTCCCGTTCCTTAATCTCCTGTCTCCAATTCATCTTCCTTGCACTGCTGGCCCAGAGCTTGACAAACTATTCCAGGAGGAGTTATTTCCAAGGTCAAGAAAAAGCGTATTCCTCCTACGTGACCTTCTCTAGGTGGAGCAGCCCCCTTACGGCAGGGGCTGGGGTTTGCCCGGGGACCCCCTGCCCGTGGCCGGCAGCTTACTGAGGACATCATTGCTAAAAATGGGACAATCCCTGCATAAGTTCTTACAACTGTACCTGCCTAACCCAATTCCCTATCCACAACTGCGTTTCGAGGGTTTTAGCACACACATCATGGATTTCACTTAGCGCTGTTTCGAGTTCTGCGTTATTTGATGCAAATGTATCACAAAGCTTTACAGCCATGGCAACAACGCTATTAATTTTCTTAAGCAAAATCTCAGGAAAATACATTGAATGAAGATACAGCACTAAGAGCAGTTATCTTCGAGGTAAGACTGTAGCCGCAGATAAAAACTGCTTCTCCTTCCACGTATATCATGTTCTGTTCCCTGAAACTGCTACGCTTAAAACTGGAACTGGCTGACTGACACATAAGAAATTAATTCAATATTCTCTTTTCAAGATTACTTTTGGACAAGCAGGTCATTACGAGGAGGTGGCTATTCAGAATGGTCTGATATTACATCTATGTTAACACTTCAGCGTTTAGCCAATTTGATGAGTTGTCCGTCGCGCTATTCACGTTTGCGGTTTGTCAGATAAATCAGGCAAAGGTTATCTTCCTCCTGACTGCATCCCAGACTTGTGAACCAACGGAGAAATCAAAAAACATGCACATTTGTGGGGGGCTTTAATCACATTTGTTAGGGAAAAAGATACAAATACTAAAAAAATATCACAAATGCTGTCAGAGCAGGTATGCAGTTTTTAATCAGATATATTTTCCTGAATTATTTTTACAGTAATGGCCCAGCTCCCAATGCTGTTACTTTTCTTAGCCTCCTAAGCTTGGTATTACTGCCTCATACTGCACTTAAAAAATAATCTAAAATAAAATATCCATACATTAACACATCTTAATTGAGCATAACCAAGTGATGCAGCCAAGTACAAGCCCCGAAAACAGTTAAAGACCTAAATTCAGAAAGCGCTATTTTAGGGAGATAGAGCTGTTCTGACAAAAATCAGAATAATGTACTATGTTAATGTGCTAGGACATCATCCACAACAGGACATTAAGGCATTTCTTTGTCATATCTGACAAATCAATATTAATTTCAACTATAGCAAATTAAAAAAAAACCCTACAAGCTTTGTTTATAAATGGTTTTAATGTTTAAATTAGATGAGAGAAATTTATTGTAAGGGTTCATTGTAGGGAAAATTAACTTTTAAAAATGGGCTACAATAAGGTTTTCATTTTCTGCATTGAAAAAAGAGTTTAACAAGGTAGGTTAGGTTGCTAGTCACATTTTCAACAGACAAGAATTCAGCAGATGGCTGGGATGCTGCACTTTTGATGCCATTCCCCTATATGATTAGAACAAGACGTAATGCTGAAGCTAGAGCCAGAGGACCAGATATGGCAAGATTCGGCCATTTTATTACTGTATGAAAGGTAGAGTACCATCTCTACCTAATCTCTTCACAAAATAACAATGAAATAAATAAAATTTCCATCACTGAAATAACCTCCTTCCTCTCCACCAATTCTACCCAGGGATGTATGTAAATATTATCATCTTCTTTCATACATGAGAAAACAAGGCACAGGGGAAGAAATGCCTCCGAATCCAAATATGTAGCAAAGAAGTACAACACAAATATTTTGAAGAAGCTGGGGTCCAGATCTGGATTGTCCAAATCTAGATTTACATATTATTTCAGGTTAGCAAAACAGAATATTAATACCTGCCGTGTTCTTAGAGTGAAAGCATGAGACACACCATCCCCCCACCCCCCTCCATCACAACAACTTTTGCATACGGAAACAAATTGCAGTTGAAGTCCGAAAATACTTTCTTGAGAGGCAAGGGTTTATAATCTTAGCTGCGATGCACAGTACAGAGCCTAACATCTTGTGGAACGTAAGGGTATTTGTTGCACAGCAATTTCAGCTATATTGCCAGCTCGATTATCACAGTACAGTGCTGGCAAGTGCAGCTTTTTCTGTATGAGACTATCTCATAGCAGATTTCACGGTTGCTAGGTAGCTGTACAGCTCAAGGGCCCTGAAGGAAGCACAAATACTGCAAATTGGTGGTACCCAATCAACAGTCAATCTGTTTAAGGTCCATTACTTCTCATTACCTTTTAACCATTATTTACTTTCTATTAGTTCAGACAGGATGATTGTAAAAAGGATGGCTGAAAAGGGCCAACAGAATAGACACTTTTTCAAGCCAATCCTAATTATTTTTGGTATAATTACACAATCCATCAAAAGATAAATACAATCTCCAGTCCAAACTGGCATTGTTTCTAACTTTGTACTGGCTGGTCGTGGACATATTTGAAATGTGATGATGGGAAGGAAGGAAGGAAGAACAGGATGTTTCCATTCATATGCAGCCTTCACTATTACTTCACTCATGCAATACATGCCTGCATAACCTACCTGTAAAGCCACGACTGCAAACCTGGAAAAGTCAGGGCAGGATTTATAACGATAATGTTTTGATAACTGTTTAATTTTTGAGAGAATTACTTTTCTAGATCTGTACAGCCTGAAAGAGATTAGCAGAGTGTTTCTTGAAGAATGAAGTCATCATAACAATTCTGATTTTCAGAGTGGTGAGCTTTACAGTATCAAATATACCTGTGTAAGGTTACAAATGCTTATCTCAGCTTCGTGCCCAAGATCACAACTACTAGCTGTCTTCACAACCTGTGTAATTCGTTCATGCCCTTTTTGGGGGTTTTGTTTGAATGACTGCACCGTTGTAGCAGCCTACTACATAATCATAAAATGGCCACTGCTATTTTGTGTCTGTTATTTGCAAAAGACAGCACAGCTGAGTTTTGATACAACCACTCCGGCATTGCCAGTTGGTTTTCAGAGTGTCAATCAAGTTTATCCTTTCATTGAGAGTGAAGAATGGGAGTGGGGGAGGAAGGGGGATCAATTGTATTCTTATTACACACTTTCAAGAAGTCTGGATGGAACATACAGTTCCAGAAACTGAGCTCTCACATTCAACCTACCTCACTGTGGTAAAAACCAACCATCATTAATGAAGTTTCAGGGAAGAAAGACTCCTTCCCAAAAATAGCTACTAAACTTTGCATGGAAGGAAAAAAAAAAGAACCAGGATTCAAAACCAGGCTGCTCATGAACCTTATTTACAGGCAACTTTTGATGTCTTTTCTTCATTTGTTTGTGCAGTAGAACCTGCTCAGATGCCTGTTTAAACTCATTTGTCCTGACACCAATGAAATACTATCTGGGATGCGAGATGCCCAAGTTATCAGTACATCATATTGTTAGTTCTGCATTCTGGGAAATCTCCTCACTCCCATCCTGAATTTCTCAAGCCTTTAAAACCCCTAAGACCTTTCAATTTGAAGTTTAGTTGCAACTTATATTTTCTATGAGAATTTTTAGTCACTGGAAATTATTACTCAACATATGGGTTGTATTTTGTGTCCATCTGATTCAGTCGTACCTTATGTAAGGTTTAGCTATTAGAGCTTCATCATCTGCTTTTGCTCCTATCTTTTTGTAATATAACAGTTCCATTGTCACAATGACACAAATATTTTAGTATCTAATGATATGTTCATTTTGATTTATTGATAAAACTTTCTGAAGGTGTTACCGGAATTGTGCTCTTCATTCCATGATATTTTCAGCACAAGTAACTTTGCATGGATCCTCTTTGCAGTGCAATAAAATCTTTAACAAAGATGAAGTCATTTGCAGACACATGACTTTTTTAACCTTCCAAATGAAATTGAATTTTCTCCCTCTCTTCACAAATCATCTGCTGCAATATTCCCACTTAAAAATCTTCACCTGTTTTTCAACAGTGTAAAAATGTGTTAAAAAAATCCATCTACTTCCCTTTTAGTAAATCTGGTTAGTGCCCCAAGAAATTTAAAGTTTTACTGAGAACCACATGCATACACACACACACATAAACACAAAGTATAAGTCTAGATCAACAAAATGTTACCCTGTGTGTTTATGCATCTCATAAGATTTGAGCAGTAAATGCCAAGCACAAATTCAGAATGCCATTAGCCCTTCTGCTGCTCCAGTAGCGTGACCTTAATAAAAGTTTGCTCATGTTTGAATTCACAGCTGCTGATTGACACTACAAGTGACATAGAAGAGACAGGTCCCAAGAGAGTGTGAATTGACCCGACTATAGTGAAGCTACACAGATTTCACATAGTGTGCAGCAAATTATCTTCAACATGAGGAATCATTTTAAATGTAAGCAGATTTAGGAATTGCTCTGCAGAAAGCTGTCTCCTTTATTTATGGCAAAGACTCTGCAGCTTCCAGCTCTTTCATTCCCTCTGTGAATGCAACACACGAGTTATCTGCTGTCAGTGTGAGTGCTCACCAATTAATCTTCAGCTGCAGCCCTCTTCTAGAACATGTCACTGCTGTGATTTTGTTTCCCTCAGATGGCTTTCCTGTTATTGTGTTCTCACATTTGGATTTGTATCTTAATTACATGTTAATATTTCTCTACAAGGAAGGGGGTGAATCAATCTTATGAATTAATAGTGAACGGAGTGATAATCCAGGAAGGATAATGCATTGACAGAAGTGCTCTCATGGGATGTATTTTACAAGACTGAAAACAACAGCTCATAAAGAACTGCACTGATTAGAGGTGATTGAAGGGGCATGTAAGTTGAGGATGAGCAGAACAGATCAAAGAAGGTAAAGTTTATTTTAACTGAAACAGGAGGCACATTAATTTATATGCAATTTTGAAAAAGTGAAAAATGCAAGTGAGGCCATTAAAAACTACTTAAATTAATTAACAATACTTATGGATGTGCTTTTTTCCATACACAGAATCCTGTTGCATTTACCTTGGCATATGCTAGAGGTGATGTAAAGGGTCACTTCTGTTGCAGATTACTTAAGAAGGCTCTTCCAAAATTTGCTGTCTGCTACTAGATAACTTCCCTTCTTCTTTCCACCCTGGAAGAATCATATTCAGGGCTAAACTGAACTGCAAAGTAGTTAGGAAAAAAAAATGGTAGTAAAACCAAAAGGTAAAGCAGAGTAAATAGGACATAGGCAAAAATCCATATGCTTATGGTTGAATTTTCTTGTCATTGGAAACATGTAAATAAGCTTCCATTTCAAAAAGATATGAAACAAATCATCAAACTGGCAAACAAACTTTGCCCAAATACTGTTCTAATTTCATAGATTTTTTTTAATATTGTTGAAAAAAATCATGGAGGTTTTTGTTTCAATTTTCTTGCCAGATCAAAACTTCTCAGCATTGTTTTTCCTTGTGTTTCCATAAAAGGCAAAGATTGTCCTAGAAGCTTTGGTAAATTAAGGAGGAACTGGCAGATGGTTTATGAATATGAGCAGTTTTGAAAAACAAGCTTCATTGCAAATTTACTTTCAAGCAACTGCTCCCAACTCCAATTAATCTTCTATGAGAAATAGGGAGATAATGCTTTCATGCTTTTTGTTCCAAATATGGCTAATAAAAGAGAGAGAGAGAAAAAGAGACTTAGAACCAAGCACTCTAAATAAAAAGTGTATCTCTTAGGTAAAAATTGATAATGTATTTGTAAAGAAATCTGAAAACATCCCATAATCATTAGGAGCAAGGAAAAAAAAAATCAAATGGGAACAAAAACTATAATGGAAAACAGTTAATACTATCATTATGGTTGTAAGTCTATTATTATACATGCTTAGAATTATCTATGAAAAAGAATAGATGAGGCAACCCGAGGAATTTCAGCTTGTGTGTTTTTGGGATCCAAATTTGTTTTAGATATCTGATATTTCAACATTGTCTCATCAAAAATTGTTATGTGAGGGTAGACTTAGTTCTTTTTCTTAAGATCATTCCTTTCAGATTTAAAGGGAATTTATCTCTGACTTTAATCTCCCCCTCCATTCAAATAGCAATCATTTTCCACATCTAAATCATCTGAAAGCATCCAAAGCACAGACACTGTGGTTTTCATAAAGAGATTTTCAGATTTTAGCTAGAAATACAGCAATCAAAACTTGAATTTCCTTCACTGGTACTGGCATCATGTTTCTAGCTACTTATTACTGATACAGAAATATTTTTTCAATAATAAGCTTGCTATTGATATTGGCCCAACCTCTCTTCTCAGTATTTGCCTTTTTTAAAACAGTAATGAATGACTGCAGAAAAGGCAAAAAAGAAGAATTTTATCTATTAATCGTACTGGTTATAGCTCGAGTTTATGGGGAGGAGAGGGGGTTGAAAGACAATCTGAAAATATTTTGTCCAAATCTCTCCCAGCTGCAGCTTAGTTTGCCCCTTTCCATTATTTAAAATCTATATAGTTAAACCCCTAGCACATAAAAGAAATGTACAATCAAACTTTAAGATGTTTAAAATGAGATGTCATTTATGGTGTCTGTGCACTCTCATTTTTTTCCTACTTTGAAATAGTTCCACAGTCCTTTCCAGATTGAAAGTATCATGTTTTCACCTGACAGCGATATAATAGGACTATTAAAGTTTTTTTTTAATTATGAAATCCTTCATATATCTTAATATCCTCCTCATTTTTCACAGCAGATAACGATGACTCAGCTTTTAATACATCATTCTTCCACGGAAATATGAAAGAACAACAACAAACTCCCTTGACATAAAAATGAAGGATCCAAACAAGTGGTTTGAAGAAAACACCCAAACTAAAAGATTTCTTATGTGTGCAAACAGTATAGTTGCTGGAAGGCTCACAAATGAAAAGTCTTTAAATAGACTATTTTATTTGCTTTGTATTCACGTTCTTGTTACTATTCTCAGGACAAAATATTAGGCATAGAATATTGCCCAGTATCCCAGGAGTTGATGCAAAATGAGAATTCAATTATATTCTTCTAGCGTCAGCCAGCAAGAAGAAATACATGCTGTAAGTAACTGAAATTAATACCAGAGGGAAACTAAAGCACTAAGTACTATGACAAATTGTAAACTTTAAATCAACAGAATGTATGTAAATAGGAGCTGGGTTCCAAAGGCCTCTCAATCATCTGCTACTTCTTTCAAAACCCAAAGCCAAAGGTCTGGTCTCTCCTTTAAACTGGATATATATGCAGGAAACTTAAGAAGCCATCAGAGACTTATCATCATCATCATTAACTGTAGCTTAATTACTGAGTTGCATAGAGAACTACATTCCATTTCCAAATCCTTCAGTCCCAGAGTCCTTTTTTTTTTTTCATGATTTAGAGTTATTTTACATCTCTTTTGCTGACCAACTTCATTATATCCCTTGAGTGTTATTTGGGCTCAGACTATAGCATTTCTAGCTCAGCTAGAAATAGCAAGTTTGAATTAAGCATATTTTAAAAGTAATTTTAGTGGTGCCAGCAAAGAGTCTTTCTGTCTTTTGGAAAGTGTTTTCCCCTCATGCTCAATTTATCCATGTATAATCTAAGACATTTGCTTATAGTACTCACTCTCCTTGTACACTGAAGATTTCCAACACTTTTAAAAAATGTTACCACCTACCATAAGACCCCACTTAATGCACTGGTCACTAATGGCATAGTTTTTACATAAATACTAATTAGGTTAAAGATCATGCAAGTTTGGATTTTGTAAGATTCTTGTAATAGAGTCTGCAATGTAGCTTTAATATCTTATTTTTAATTCACATAGATTTGGGTAGAATTAAAAAAAAAAGGGGACAATCCGTGTACCTTTTTATTTCTTGTACCTAAGGGTTTAGAAGATAAATCAGGTAGGAGCTGAAAGTACTGACAGTATACATGAGAAAAGAAGAAAACACTGAGACAAACATTCGATTCCCGGTGTGCATTCATATTCACAACATGTGAAACTGGAACACGAAGTACTGTTTCTGAGAGAAGCCACGTTACACCCAAATTAGAAAACCAACCCACATCACGTAAAGAGCATCAGTCCCCAACAGGAAGGTTGTCTGTTTTCCCTGGGCCGCAGAGGCTATGCACAGGAAAGCCCCCTTTCCCCACGCTGAGAATGATGCCTCCACCAGAGGGCAATGCTGCCGCTGAGAAGCAGCTGATTCCTAAAAATAAGAAACTTCACCCCATGAAAACCACTTAGAGAAATTCCACGAGTAACCAGAGAGAGGGAAACCCTGATCTAGGAGTAGGTTTTAGATCGATTTTTGAATGGGGAATATAGAACTGATGGACAGAACCTTGCCCAGAATAAAGGGATAAAGCTGTGAGACTGAGTGGAAATTAGAGAGAAGGAAGCATGTCTTATCCAGAAGATTTTACCTTTGTTGAAAACAAATATGAATATATTTGAGAGAAGAAGTCTAATTCAAATATTGGCAGCCTACCTTCACTCAAGACGTCAGTGGGATGTGAAGCTTTTCATCTCACTAAGCTTTGGTTGCTTCACTCTACTTCCTACCAACAATGTCCAAAAAAGTCATTACCGCCTGCCAGAGAAGCTACACATTAGTTGATAGTCTTAATACAGATTTTATTTAGAGACGCAAACAGAGTAATACAACTTTGCAGCCCCAAGCTGGCACTCTTCTTGGCAGCTGTGAATGGACCTGATAAATGCAGAAAGCAACCCACCTTCATAAATACAGAAATTGTCCAAGCTTGCAGGAATCATGGCAAAAGGTGAAGCACACAAGATTCTCTTCATCAGCTACAGCAGCATTAGAAATCTTTCAATGAAAACCCAGGAAGCTTGGAACAGAGTCAGTGTTCTTATTTAACTTCTCCACACTTCCAGGACAGCAGTGCTGAAAGGCCAGAGTTAAATCCCAAACTGACAGGCTGACAATGCTTTGTCAATGGAACAGCACTGCCTTCAGTGGCTCTCCATCAGGTGTGAAAGTGCTAATGGCAGTTTTCATTGCAGCTCAGCTTCTCAGACTTTAAAAACCTCCCAGTTCTTTCCTCTCCTCTTATAAAATGGAAGAAACATTTACAGAGAGAAGTGGCTGGTTAGCAATGAGGATTTCAAGTCATCAAGCCAAAGTTTTGTTTTATTCTCTAATCCAGACTACATTAGGAGCTATGAGCATTTTAACTTTCAGTTTACTAAGGACTTCCCAGATTCAAAGGCGACCCTTTCTATCCTTCCATTGGTTTAATGGGACAAGAAAATTTAAAAGTCTTAAAGTTTTATTTTAAAATTTGCTGTGTGTATCATCAGAAAATCTCTGCCTAGTAATAGAGCAAACCTACTACTGTAAAACTAATCAGAAAATCTTTAAATTAGTCTCTTGACAAACATGCATTCTGAGGTACAACTGAATGACCCTGGAAGCCAGCCAGCTGACAGAGAGCATGGTTTGCTTATAATGTTTGTATTCAAGATTTATTAAGTTGAGGGATGTGTGTTATGAATAATGAATTGTGGCATTCCCAGTTCTTACATCCCTGCCACTGTTCCGTGCTTAGTCTTGTAACAAACCTAATCAAGCTGGGTTTTCTTCACACGCTTTTCAGATTAGTCTGTTCTTTTTTGGGATAGGGAACCGTGGGGATCAATGCATTGCCCTGGTCTTGGAGGATACACTTTCACAAGGTTGAATCCAAAAGGTTATACATTTCAAGAATTCAGTATGGCTACCCCGATACTTCTTACAGCAGACTTAAAAATCTCATTTTGGACTGGCAACACATATCCTATTTGACAACAAAACAAAACAAAAAACACCCACTCACATCTTCTTTACAGATGCTTGTTTTCTAGTGTCCTAAAGCCCTGTTTAATTTTACTGAATATGCAGTCTGATGGAAACCTCTCTGGAAAATGCAAGGAAACTCAATGAAAAACTAACTTAAAAGCATAGTGGAGCTACACTTGAAAGCTTAGTGGAGAGAAAAAAAAGTTATCTGGAAAGAACTGAACATGACGGGACTGATACTTTAAAGGAATTTAAAAAGACACAACAGGACAACTGTAACCCGTGTACAAAATGAAGTGAAACTGAAATGAGCCTCTCCGCTTTGAGGTTTTTAACTGTTTGTTGTAATGATTCTCTGCTAGGGTAGCGCTCTGTGTGCAGCAGCGTTTTTGTCAGTTACCTACAGCTAAGCATTTGTAGATAAATAAATCGCAAGTTTCCATGAGGTATTTAAGCTTGCAACTTACTAAGCATGAAACACCTTTCGTTTTGTAAAATTAAAACAATTATTTAATTACTGCATTGTACATTACAAAATACAAAAGCACAACACAAATTCTTAGCCCCAGTTCATTAGAGCTTTTCAGAGCATAACCGGTTACAGAAGTTCAGGGGCTTGATAGTCGGATGCAAAGCTGTGCAATTAATGAAACTAATACCTGAATTCTGTATGGTTCCAGAAAGCTATGGTTAATTTACAGTTCTGGTCCCACTCCTTACCTTTTCTCTTTGATTTAATGTATTTCTCAGGCGAACTTTTCCATATTTAGAGATCTAGTCATTTAAATCATTCATCTTGCATTCATTCATTCAGTCAGTCAGTCTGTCCTTCTGTCTATTTCAACATATTGTGTGAAATTTTATATACTAATTGGGGTTTAGAACATGCCTGTGCTGGCCATGTTTGAACAATGCAAACCTATGGAGTGGAGCCGAGAATTCAGAATCCGATGCAATTTTTGTAAAAGTTACAAACATACGTAGGGCACTGGCTGAAATACCAACGTTGGGGTTCACATTAACAGCTCGGTACAGAGGTGCTCATTTCTTGCCTCATTCCCCCTTGGTTTTACAGGGACCTGCAGTGACGTTGCTTTCCTGAAAACTGGGGTTAAAGTATATCAGACTGGGCACCAACAAACAATCAGGAAATGATTCTGAAATGTAGATCAATGCAATTATTAAAAAAGAATGTGGCCAGCAATAGGTCGTTAGTGGTTTAAAATACCTAAGTGTATTTCTGTGGTTAGGGTTAAGGGGCTGAAGCTGATATTTATGATGCTGAACATGTTCTGTCTCTGCAGCAGTGTGCAGTAGGTGTGGTTTTATTGGATAAGAGGTTGCACCCACTCGCCCCGTTACACTGATTCCGTTACTACCTGTATCTGCATTGCCCCTCCACCTGCACTGTAAGCAACTGACGTTTATCTGACATACTTAAAGTATAAAGATGTATGAAGTCTGACAGAATGTTGCTATTCTAAAAGCAGACCAGTCTAAAACCCAAAGCAAATATACACACGCACATATGAATTTATTGACTTGAAATGTGAATTTGATAACACAATTGGGCAAGTGATCAATATTCTATTTTCCCTAGAAAAAAAAAAAAAATCTAAATGGGGTACCTATATAGCATTATTCTGAACAGTCAGGGAACTTCTGATCTAAATAGCTGTCATCAGATACTTGTCACGTAATAAAAACTAGGAATATTTTGATACTGAAATCAAAACTGCAATTATACTTTTAACTATGACTCATTGCTGATTTAGATTGTTGTGATTAAGTATGTTTCTTTATGCATACAAATTATATATTCAGTTTGCAGATTGTGTGAGAATTAGGACATCCTAGCTAGACATTATTGCTGCTAAGTGCTTGGACTTCGTGAGCGACATTCCTGGAAAACACTTTGGTTGCTTCTTGAAATCTTTCATTATTTCTGAAACAAATTTGGGAGTTTGGAAGTCTTTCTATAAAAAAAATGTACAGGAAATGCCTGTATATTCTCATCTACTCATAAATATTTATTTTTTTAAAGAAAATCTTGGTAATCACAGTGAATTATTTCCTTGGGCAAAAAGTTCCATGTGGGTGGTTGAATGAGTGAAAAACAATTTTTGTGGAGGAATTAAATTGAGAATAAGTGGTTTCACAACTGTTCTTAAACCAGTACTACCCATCATACTCAAAGGAAACAATTTAAATAAATACTGCAAAGCAACACAAACATAGTAACTTACATAAACAAATCAACACAAGCAGACTGCTATTACCAGACTGCATGTAAACAGCTCATTTTATAAAGAAAGGTTGCTGCTATAGATAATTGACCATTACCTATATATAAGCAAAGAGGGACTGAGTTACAAAGACATTCAATAGCATTCCTCCTATTTAGGCACCTACCTACCACTGAAAGGAATTAGATTTCAGGCACCTTAAAAATTTAGGATTTAGGTACCTTAAAAATCTTCCCAGTCCTCTCAGCAAGTTGTTGGCACAATACATATCATCGGGGTTTTTCTTGGAGTTACTTCTTTTTTTTTTAACGTGACAGATGGAAAAAAGAAAGAAACAACCCCCACAGCAACAGTCCAGAAAGACACACTCTAGAGAGGGTGTGTGCCAGGGCAGTGGTGCCTTCAGTCACCAGACTGTCTTGTCCCAGACATAGCTTTAAAATACCTCCTGTTCATGCCCACTTAGCAATGGTGTCCACCACCCAGAGGAGCAGCGAGTGATAGTAAGACCACAGGATTACACCTCGCCCTGATGTGTTTGGCACACACCGCCAAGACATTAGGCAGAGGTTGCAGAGAAGTGACCATGAGGTAGCTGTTTAAAGCCATGGGCTTCTCAGCAACCACAAAGAAAGTACTCAGGCAGTAAGAAACCCAGAAGCCTGCCTGCCAGGCTAGGAAGATGTCCTGCAGAGTAGAAGGCAGAGGGCACATCGCACTGGCCTCCCACACCTCCCCTTACAACTAAAGCCTGAAAATCAATGTCTATATCCAGCAGTAAACCAACTCAACTAAACAGCTTCTTTCCATACCGCAGTCATTTGACCCTAGCAATACCTAGGTACGCTTAGCTAGAGAGGGGATTTTTGTTCAGACTCTCTATGAGAAGAAATGAAGTGTTTCTCATCCTCACCTGTAACAAAGGAGGCTCAACTATTCCCTTCGAGTTACTTTCTGCAAGAGCTTTGGTTTTCAAGTACTCATCCATACAAACATGCTTCCTCATCTGTGTTTGTCACTGTTATTTTTAATACGTAAGCCAATTATAGTTAGCTTTAAATAGAGAAGCCTAATGAGAAAATCTATCCCATAATTAAAGGGGAAAAGAATCAAGAACTTCCTGCCAACATTAACTCCACTGATTTTACAGCAAGGTTGCCTAGTCTTTTCTTCCATCTCTATATTTAAATTTTTGTGGGTTTTTTTCCTCCTAATTAAAAAAAAACAACCCTTAAGGTATTTACTGAGGATTTATTGAGCTAAAGTTTTCCTTATAGAAACTTTTGCAACTTTTTCCATTGCTAATTTAAGTCTTTACATATTCCTTTCAAAATCTCAGTCTTGTAACAAGGGAAATTATGTTTCTACACTGGCAAGAACCCAATTACACATTCTAAATACTGTACATAGTTAAAGTATAGCAGACCATCTTAAATTCACTGGCTGTCCATTTATTAAGATTAAATATACATTTAAAGGAGAAAATTGTTTCTTCTTTGGCTATCTAAGGAAAGATCTATTTCACGCACTTCTCTGTTCCAGATACAAAACTGTAATTATCTCAAGACTCCTATTTTGTATTAATATAGCCCTGTCAGCAAGCCAGAATGTTTAGTATGCACTGCTCCTGTGTAGGCGTATTAATGAAGAATTGCCTGCCATTGCAAAACATGTTAAATTCCAGCATTTCCATATGGTAAGATACCATGTCAAAAAGGTTTCAGGGCAGTGTTTTTTACGCTCCATGTCATCTAGCCAAGCTCTCTGCGTTTGGACACCCATGCAAAAATGTCATTCACAATAATTTGTGTAGATGGTTGAAATTTCTCACCACATTTTCTGTTGAGCTCCTTCTTGATTGGTTTAATGAAAAGTAGAGATTAGAATTGGCTAAAAAATTAAGTTTTAAGTCTCCAGCTAAAAAAAGATTTTTAAAATAGAGTTTACAGTTAAAAATATAAATAATGAAAGGATAAGACATGAAATGGAATTGCAAGCAAAATTTTATGACATTCTATTTCAGAAGTACTGAAATGCACCCAGTCAGTGCAAAACAGCCACTGGACTTCCCAGGGGACTGGAAAGTAGAACACCTCCGATATATGCAAGATTTACTCCACATCCACATTTGATAGGACGAGGGGGAATGGCTTCAAACTGGAAAAAGATAGATTTAGATTAGATATTAGAAAGAAATTTTTCACTTTGAGTGTGGTAAGGCACTGGAACAGGTTGCCCAGAGAAGTTGTGGAAGCTCCACCCCTGGAGGTGTTCAAGGCCAGGCTGGATGGGGCTTTGAGCAACCTGGTCTAGTGGGAGGTGTCCCTGCCCGTGGCAGGGGGGTTGGAACTTGCTGATCTTCAAGGTCCCTTCCAACCTAAACCATTCTATAATTCTATGATCCTACACGAGGAGGTTGATGTTCAAGTCCCTGGCTTTACTGACGCAGAATGAGAAATTTACTCCAAATCTCAGCTGAGTCCTACATTCAGAGTTCACAAGCAAGTACCAAGAAAATGCTGTAATGTGATAATCACTTAATAGTGAACAAGGACTGTTCTTTCTTAGACTGGTTCCCAGTCAAAAGTTGTCATATATCCCAAAAAAAGGTTTTGGTTATTGACAAGTGGCTTTTGCAAAGATAATGCCTTTAATGCAAAGCTGATTTTACTGTTACTAGCTTTAGAGTCATGAACCCTCAAGTATGGTGGTACAGGTTGTTTCAGTGGCTAGAATGAGTCTTAGTTTAAATGAAAGCTGAGATGGAAGACAGAAAATGGGGAGAGTAAAAGACTTTGTAAAAAAGCAATCTGACCTGGACTTTTTATGGAGTAATTCAAGCATGATTTCTCCAGTTCAGATAATCATTACTTCTAGCACCTTTAAAAGCTTTCAGTGCATGTTGCATGACTACAAGTTCCCTTGTAGTCAGAAAAGTCACTCTTGTCAAAGCAAAAGCGTTTATTTCAGACTAATATTTTCCAGTCAAGATAAATCATCTTCAAAAAAAAAAAGTAAAAAACCCTGAAACAAAACCAAATTATTTGCCAAGTTATATAAACAGTGTTAGATTCATTTCGCTTTGACACTTATTAAAAATAGATGATTTTGACTGATATGACATTATAAAAAAGAATTGCTTAATTATGTAGAATATGAATTAAAGCTAATAAGATTCAATTACAGAAAACATGTTTACAGCATTCACTTGAGCTTGCTACCACACAAGCTGTTCTACTTCTTAACTATTCTGAAAAATATAACATCAAGACAGTCATTTTAACAGAAGTTGTCCTGTTATGGTCTCAATTTTGTGCGTTCCACTGAACTGAATGAACTGGAGTCACAGTTTTGAGTAGACATAGACAAGAAAAATATGTCATTGTAATGAAGCAAAATATCATATGATTGATGCTTCTGGCCAGCCCTAAAAAGACTTTTTTTCTTCTGAACTTGACACGAACACGCTGTCCCCCTCTAATTTGTTCAGTGCTGCTGCAAAACGCTTTTGCTCATCTGTTTTTCTGGTCATCCTTTCCCTTAGCTGGATACAACTTCTCTGGAGAATGTTCTTAGGAAAAGGTCTCAGATCATTTAGGGAATGTGTAAACTTTTGGTCTAAGTAGCACTAAAAGCTCTTTGCAGGCCTGAAAAATCACGTCTGTTTTGAGGCCAGCTTGACTGCACAGACGAATTTTGAAGTTCGTCCCCCAACTTTTACCTATGAAAATGGTTAACTATGAACCCAGCATACCAGTATAGCTATTTGTGGCCAGAAACACAAATCAATGGTTACATCTTAATTTCTGATTTAAATTTATGTTGGTTGCAATTTCTTTAGATAACATTTAGAAGTGCATGTTCATGACACAATGAGCGGGGAATTATATCCAAGTTAAACTGCAGTCTTCTCAGTAACACACATCTTGGGCAAAGGTTGAATCAGAGAAATAAGAACAGATTTTCAGCGGTTATGCTATGCCATCTGTCCTTCAAGATCTTGTTCTAGCTGTTTTTCAGTCTCCTAGGAGGAGATCACTTAGATGGATATCAAGATATTGAGAAATAATCTCTCCCTCTCTCCATCCTTTCATATATTTCTTCCTTCTCTTCTTTTCTCCCTTCCTCTTCCTCCTCTTTTCACCCATTTTTCCCCCTTTTTTCTTTTCCACAGTTGTATAACCATCACAGCAGCAACTGGAAAGCAACATAAACACCCCTGAGGTAGCTTTAAATAAGAGACACTGAGTATACAGGTATCAGTGCATGGAGAGAAACTGATGCAGACTGCTTAACTCAGACTCTAAAGCTGAGACTCAGCACCTGCACATTGGATTGGGAACCGTGCTCGGGGACTTGTCATGCCCACCTGTCCCCTAGCCTGATGCACAGGAACCTGCCTGCTGCTGCGGCTCCTCATGGGTACCTGCCACTGCTCTGTGTCTTGCACCAGAACTCCTTTCCCAGGAGAGGCAGAGGCAGGGCTTGCCCAGGTCTCTCTGCTCTTCTGACCCATCCTCTGATTTCTGACCACTACCTCAAGCTGTGCAGAACTGAGTTTGCTCAGCAAAAACTGTGATTAATCAGGATACAGATTTTGCTAGGAGTCTGCACCTATTTAAAATGAGGGCATTTTTTTCATCTGTTCATTTATTTGTACCTAATCTGAGGAGCCCGCTTGGGCATACTAATGGTAATTACACAATGTGAAAAAACATACTCCAAATATATACATGGAGAGAACATTTTTTAATTTTTTAACATCCTGATCGATTACAGTAATTATACATTTAACTGGTCAACATCACCTAAATGATAGAGCTTTTTTCAGAGGAATAAATGGAACCAGCAATTATATCAAAGCTATATTTGCTTCCAGCTGACGTGCCGTTATCACATGGAAATTTTGCCTGTTTTCTGTGATTCCTTAAATCAGTGCCATGCCTTTCTCCATATTAGATCACCTGGGAACTGTCTTTTAAAAACGTAAAACAAAGTGGTTTTGTCAGCAAATGTGAGATGAATTCCAGGCACTTCCTGCAAAAAAACGCACACATGCAGCCACTTGCCAGTGTGGGTTTCCTCAAAAGACCAAAATCAAGGGAAAACATGAGCACCACATTGTAGCAGAGAAGTAAAATACAGAAAAAAGGCGGCTAAGGAGCTGAGGTAGTATCCTTATAGCATTAGACTTACCAGGTTTTGGCTATGACAGTATTAGTTTTAAAAATGCCATGGCACGTGCAAATTATTTCTTTTGTTTCAATTTGTCTGAACTAGCTGCTCAGTCTTTCTTTCAATAAGCTTTTGTCTGACTTCATTATTCTGTATGATATCTAGAATTGACTGACTGCTAAGCATCTAATATTTTGTCTCCAGGTACAGATACAGGGTATCAGACTATGGCTGTAAACAGGATGGGAGAAGGCAGTACGGAAAATTGTATTTTTGCTAAGCTGTTTGTCAACACTGTTGTACTGTTTTTTCAATACAGATATATTTTACAAAGTACATTATACTGAAGATGTACATTCTGACGAAATAAAGTCAGCTATGGAGGACAACAACTACCTGTATGTCACGTTTTATCCTGGCAGCTTTTTCAACAGCTGCTTTGTTATAGTCACAAAAATATTGAAAAAAAGGAATAGTACAATCACAGGATAATCATAAAATCAATCACGACCTTTTTTGTCAATAGCTACATTTTTTTCTGTGTGATCTCTAATCTCACCTCCCCTAAAATGATACAATCTGATACATGTATCATAGGATTTCATTTTCCAGCAGCGGATGCTAGCTGACTGTTGATGAATTAGTATATAAGTAACTCATGTTCATGTTTCCCCAATTAGCAGAGGCTAATGCATTACTGTTCTTGCATTCAGAACTCACTTTAAATCCACATACTTTTTTCTTTAAATCGAGAAAATAACATACCTGATTGTAACATTTTACAACATGACATAATATGTTGTTACATCAACATGTAAATGTTGATTTACGTTTCTGTTCAATGACAGAATACTGAAAGCAGATCAGATTTTGAAATTTCTATTGTTTAAAATACTTTGTGTTCTGATTAAGAGCAGATGATAAAAGTACAAAAAAAGCCGGCAAATTTCAGTAACATTTTTATTCAATATCTTTAGGAATACTATTTTGTCACATACCTTCAGGTGAGACAGACGATATCTGTATTGATACCTGCTTATTTCATCTTTAAAAGCATAACAAATACTTAATCTTTAATTTCCTTAATAAGCTGAATTGACCAGAAATGTAATTTTCACTTTGCAGATTGGTCCAGTAAGCATGACACTGGAGAAGAATACACATCAGATATTCTATAAAAGTTATTTCCTCTACCATGAACATCAGCTAGTCAAAAACGAGTGTTTTACAAAATACATTGCTCTACCTAAAACAATCTTTTTGCATTTCTTTCTAGAAAAAGAATGACATCTAGCAGAATTTGTCTTGGAAAAATTGCTTTCAACCTGCTACTTACTATTCCATTTGGAAATCTCAAACTTGTTTTGAGAGTCTTGCCACAATTATCATTTAAAAAAAAAAAAAAGGAAAGAAAAAAACCCCAAGATCTTCTCACTACAGACGAACAAAATCAGATTTCTGTCCTATGGGAAATGTCACAGTTTCATCTGTTTTTATCCCAAATTGCCATGATAATGTGTATGTATCTGATACTAAATGGAAAAGGATTTCAAGTAAGCCCTGTTGATGATAACATTTTTACCAAGACACAGCTTTAAAGTCATATATTATCCAAAATAAGAAACACCAATTCCTATTTATTTTCAAATTTTATATTCTATTTCAGACTATACAGAGTATTTACATAAATGATACTGTAAAGAGAAAAACACACGTTTTTGCCAGTCTGAACTAAAATTCACACTATTTCTGGTGTGTTTAGTTTTTCTTTTCTCTAAACAATGTCCATGTAACCTGATCACTATTACTTTTGGTATTTTATGAATTAACAAAGCAGCATCTGATCATTTTCTAACATTATTGCCTTAGACATATTTTTAAATGATCCTCTGGATTTTTACCTTTAATTTCAAAAAAGACTGTCAGAGTTGTATAAATTCTGAACATTGGATAAAAGCTTTTTTTCTTGAATGCCTTTACTATTTAGGGTTGCTGAAAGTTAACCTCTCTCTACAACTGCATGACTCAGGTATAGTACAGAGTAACAGTATTTCCCAAGGACGTGGTGGGAAACTGGACAGATTTGTGCAAAGGGAAGAACCTTCCTGGTTTTAGGCATTATCTTCCAGACTTCGTTGATCAAAGTATTATCTTTGAATAATTATTAATTGGATTAAAAACCAATGATATTTCGAAGTGAAAATGAATCAACCTGAGGTGTGCATTTAATTGAGAAATCATGTCCCAAGAGTATTCAAGTCAGTAAGTCATTCTTTCTATGTTATAATAATTAACCACATCCCCTGTCATTTTTTACTGTTTATGATACCGCTGAGATTTCTTCCATGCATATTCTTATTGATTGGCAAGTCTATTCCTATAACACATCAGTCCTTCCCTGGAGTTTGTTTTGTGAACATCAGTTTTGTCATGCATTTCTATTCCTGTTCTAAGAAAATATTTCACTTATCGGTACTTTTAATTCAAGTGACATCATTATCGTGATCCTAATTAAAAGGATGAGATTTAAAGAAAAAGGTATAATGCATGTGCTTTGAGGATCATTGCAGTCCCCCACTATGATAAATTGTTTATAATGATTACAGAGTTCATTTGTTCATTTTCAAAGTTCAAAGTCCCAGCTTCGAGAACAATTTTAACCCACTTTTCAGATGGCCTAGTCATTCTAGGTAGAAATTACTCTCATTAAGAAAGAGAAGATTACAGACATTTAGAGCCTACTCTTTCAGAAAGCATGAAAAAAGCCTGATGTTGCAAAGCCACATCAGTGCAAAAAGGAACAGGTTGCTTTTGTCCTCCCATTGCCTCTTTCAAGCTGTGCTGTTTTCCCAGTGGGAATATAGAGCAGATTGGCTCAGGTGCTCAGAACACTAAAGAAAATAAATTAACACTCAGCATGTGGAAATATAATAAAAGTATTTGTTTGGACCTGCAAGGTAGACTTCTTATGTGATGACAATGACATCAAAGTCCTGCACGTTAATCCTGTTATTTTTCTGATTATATTAAGGGACCTCCTCGCACCTATTATTATCTATTCAATTTGGGTGCCTTGCTCAGGCCAGTTTTGCTAGGTAGTGATGCAACACTTTTTAATACAGCAAAAAAGCACTGGAATAGCCGTAATCACATAAAAAAAAAATAAATACTTTAGGTGCATTGTCTACGTCATGTGGGAGAATGTGGTAAGCTCCACTTCAACAGAACTTCAGTCCCTGCAGAGGGTACTAGTGGCAAAGCCTGTTTGCATGTACCAGACATCTTGAAATGTCAGTCCTCTTACGAGCAAATGGGCACCGAGCTTTGGAACAGTGAGCCAGCGCCATGTGGGTAGTATCTTTTGTGGAGTTTCTCTGAGGGCCTGTAAGGAGTATGGGTAGCTCACAGAGAGGCAGTGTGTTGTATCCTCCATGCAATTTGTTTGCGGGACTTCAGGTAATCTTGGCACTATATGAAAATAGGACTAAAATTATTTCTGATATGTTTACCACTTGGCCAATTAAAGAACTAGGGACATCTTCATATGTAATTACACAGAAAAAAATCTTTTCTTTTTAAATGAGGCTTTAGAACAAAAATTGATCAGGTTAGGACAATCTCACTGTTAATTGGAACATTTTTTTAATCTGTCTCAGTAGGACCTTTAACCTGTGGTTATTGTTCCAGAACTACAATAGTAAAGATAACAAGCTTTTATATAAAATTGTGACTTGATTTTATAAAGGTTATAAACAAATCCATCATCAGCTGAAGTCAACAAAGTGTAGAAAGCCAGCAACTTGGTAAAAAGCAAGTATAAGATTTAAGGCAACTAAAGGTGCCCATTTGTACTTTAAAACTTAAGTTAACAAACTTGATTTGTGTACAAGAGCAGTTAGGTATCTACTCAATAGAATCACAGAATCATAGAATCCCAGGTTAGAAGGGACCTCAAGGATCACTTGGTCCAACATTTCTTGGCAAAAGCACGGTCTAGACAAGATGGCCCAGCACCCTGTCCAGCTGAATCTTAAAAGTGTGCAATGATGGGAAATCCACCACTTCCTGGGCAAGATTATTCCAATGGCTGATTTTTCTTATGGGGAAAAATTTTCCTCTTGCGTCCAATCGGAATCTCCTCAGGAGTAACTTGTACCCATTACCCCTTGTCTTTTCCATGTGTCTCCTTGTAAAAGGGGAGTCTCCATCTTCTTTGTAGCCACCCTTTAAATACTGGAACTTGCAAGCCAGAACCTTGGCAGAATGAAAGAAGACTACAAAACCCTGGGGGTGCGAGCAAAAAGTGTTGGCACCCAGGTTATCTTTTCTTCCATTTTACCAGAGGAAAGGGTGCAGCCATAAATAGATATATAATAGGTTGTATAGAGATTTGCAGTTCCTATGTTTTGTGAGAAAAGCTTAAGTTACATTGTCTTATAGAACTGAAATCCAGAAAACTTATTGTTTTTTCCTCTAACTTGTAATGTACTGTAATTTTAGATTAAAAGGAAATACAAGAAAGATGGAGAAAAAACAAATCACTGATTGTTTCTGCTGTAGAATGATGATTAGTAAAAGGGACAATGTAGCTGTGATACAGTGAAACTTGCAAATACGAATTTACATGAATTTCATATATTAAAGGAAAAAAACAGGGTTAAAATGCAATTAAGTCTTGTTTTTAGAATGAAGTGAACCTAATTATTGCTGTTTGCGTACTTTTTACTACAGCTTTTCTTTTGTACACCTAATTAAATGTCAACAACCAATGAATTGGTCATTATGAAGAGATAATTGACCACTATAGCTAGTTCACTTTCCCTTAGGGACAAGATACACACCATATTTTATGAAGGCTGATTGTCTCATGTTAATGGTCATTTCAATTTAACATTTCTGTAAATGGAATCCCCATTTTCCATTTGTGCAGCTGGCAGAGTTTTACACTGTTTTTACATCTAAAAGAAATTAAACACCAACTTGCAGCGCCACAGACATATATCAAGGGAAAACTGCCAAACATGTCTAACTGGAAAGTAGAAAAAGCCTTAGTTAAAAGAAGTTTTTTTGTTGATATAAAGGTCAAAGAAGTTGTAATAGAAGCCAACAAAGCTGTAATATATTTATGACTTGGCAGTTGGCTAGAGTGAATTGGGGCAGACCCAGAGACTCCAGCTGAAATCATAATTATTAAAAAAGGTACAAGCCTGCTCTGCAGCTGAAGTGTTTGCATTTCTGTATGGTATTTATACTCTTCTCTCAATCTGAAAATTATATTAATTTCTAAAACCAAAGCAACCTTTTTTTTCTAAACAAGAAAAAAGGTTTTTTTCTGTTTTCTAAAAAAAAAGTGTAATTCTTTTTTTCCCGTGCTGTTTTATAGTTATTGCTCGGTTTGCAGAAAAACATGATCATTTCATCTTTGATTTCAAGCAACATGAAGTCCTGCTCTTCTAACACTTGGCCTTTTCTCAATGAACCATGTCCTCAGAGTTCAACAAAGAGGCCATTAATAAAAGCCCAAAACCAGTTATAGATTGTCACACCTTCCTGTCTGCAGAACGCAAACTAATTTATAACATTTATTTTCTACTCTGAGGTTAAAAGGCAGAAATTATGGTCTAAGGGACAAAAAAATTAAGACATAGATAATATCTTCAAGAGGCGAGAGTAATTTGTTTTATCTTTTCTCATACTAACTTACCTTAAAATAACATTGATGTACCACATTTGTAAATAAGCTTGAGAAAGCACACGCAAAAAAAAATATGGAACATTAGAAATAAAAGCTATTTTATAAACTAATTGTTCTGCTCACTGTAAAAACATGAAACAGTTCCTATTGAAATTGTAACAGACAAACGATTGGAGAGGTTAGTAAATGTTGCACAGTTATGTAGTTCAGGAAAGCCAGGTTTCATGAGTTTATGTGGAAGCACTGAGGATTCACAGCAGCTGGATACAGACAGCCTTTACAATTGGAAGATTTCTGAGATAGTAAAAATGTATGCATCTTCTGGGATGGAGGAAGACATGTTAGTGTTCAAGAGGTGACCAGGGCATCTGTACTGAATAATTAACTTCATTAAAGAGAAGAAAAACAAGCACTTTCTATTTTTCCTGTTAAAAATTGGGAGCAGAACCTTTGCTATGCTCTGGTTTTGCCAACTGACACCCTACAGCTAGTCCCTGACCTCAGCAGAGACACAAGGATAACAGTGACTTCAGCAATAGTCTTTTCCTACGCTCAGAACTTCTGAAGATTTTGAAAGCAGACATGAACAGTTTTCATCAATAAATAATTCCAATTGATCAATAATTTCATAGCTGATACAGATTTTGCTGGCAGCCTGAAGGCTATGCCCAGCATTGGTAGGGTGACAGATTCAATACTAATTCTGTCCTAGTTTTATACATTTTTTATTTTCAATATTTCTTCTTCACTTTTACATCCCAGAGTTATGTGCTGTAAGTTTTAACTAGTGCCTGATCAGAAAAAAAATCTGTGCCTTAGAATTGCTGCAGCAGTATAAAATTTCACCTTCTTCATCAATGTGCAATTGTTAACACGAAGCATGCTTTTTTTAAAGATTACTTCTGGAATTACTTGGCATATGCATAATGTAAACTCAAAAGTTTTCATCAGAAGTTACTAATCTGGAGGAAAAAAACAGATTTAAGCTATCAGATAAGTCTGCATGAGAACCAGAAAAGGATTAAAGGTGTTGACTTTCTGGGCATACATTAAATCCTCATAATGAGAGGTAAAATACACACACGGGAAACAGAAATTCTGGTCCTGGAAAATGTAGCTTGTTTTAAAAACCTTTATGAACTGTGATGCATGTAGGATATATATGTATCTCCCATCTGCTCCTTGAGATGAAAGCAACTTATCGAGTCAAGAATGGGAAGGAACTATCTGCATCATTGATTTCTTGTGTCTAAACCAGCTAGGCTTTTTCCTGAAAAGCATTTTTTTTTCAGTCTGGACCTGTTGTTTCTGGGAACGTGCCAGTACCTCTATATATTTTGCTTATCATCCTGATATAATACCTTGGTAGTTGCTGATCTTTTTCACAATGTAGGTATAGCCAGACAATTTTGTAAGCAGTCAAACGGTCCCTTGCTTAAATCTTCAGAAGGTATTTAGGCATGAATCTCTATTTGAAATACCAACGAGCAAAAGAACTTTAATAGTTTTGTATCACGGATACTTGAACTTACTTTTCAATCCAGATTTCTGTTTCAGTTCCTACAGTATAGATCATTAATTATATGAGAGAAGGAGCTGTATTTTTAAAAGTCACTTTATCAGGTAAGTTGTAAAAAGGGATAAGTACTCTTCCGTAAGAAGGCCTTAAATCAGAGGGGAAACTGGTTTAAAACAAACAGGCAAAACTCTTGTACTGCCATCTTCCTGAAAAATCTCCTATTTGTTTTTGTCCACAAGGTTTTCAGCAAAGGATAAGATACTCCAATTCTGAAAAGCCCTTATGAATGAAGTCCCATAACATTTTCAGCGATAATAGTCAGGATACCTCTCTGAAAATTCAGGAAAAAAAGGGATAGAGGAGGGAACAAATTCATTTGTGATCAGTTCCAGTATTAAATCAGTCTTTCAGGATTTTATATTCCCTTTAATAGTTCTCTTATTATTGAATTATAAGGCTATAATTTACATCAAGACATTGGACTCATTGGATTAAAGGAAAAGTGTATCTTCTTATCATGTAAAAAAACACAGAGACAGTTCAAATTATCTGCTAAAGTAAGAACATACTCCATTTAATGTTCTCTTACCCTCTTTTATTGAGCTCAGAGTAACCAAAGCACAGTTAATTTCCAGAAAATACTCCTGTGAGCATACCACTATGCAAAAGTACATACAGGTATATATATCTTTTGTTACAAAAGCCCTTATTTTTCAGCACAAAGCCTTTAACTTTTCTTCACCTTTTTGCACACTGCATTGTGGACCTGTCTTTGGAAACCAGTTGCTTTTGACAGGGAATGATGATATCCTAATTTTGTGCACATATGTAAGTTCAGTCACAATCAACGGTGCTTTACCTGGTGATGACCCCTAGTATTTCAAGTCCTCCAGTGGCCAACTTTCCTTACATTACAAATTGCATACAGAAAACTGTTTCTGACAAGGAGCTAGATAGCTTTAGTTTGGGTTTTTTTTGTTGTTTGTGGGGGTTTTTTGTTTTGCTTGTTTGGGTTTTTTTTGACACTAAAGAAATAGTTCCCATTTAGGAGATGACAAGAGTTTTCAACAGTCCTTCTGATCTGTTTTTGATGAAGAACGGCCTGCAGCAGAAGCCCAGGGCACTAATCTGCCTCCTCCATTCCCTGCTGGCCTCCTTCCTTTCACAGGTGGAGGGGTGTTCAGGTCACCCAGCAGCTTTCCCCAGCACAGCAGTGTAATCAGCTGTGTTACAAAAACCGGCATGGGAGCCATGCTCAAACCAAATCTGCACTACAGCGCAGCTCAAGAGCTACAAATCGACCGCTCTTTCCAATGAGAATCTTGATTCTCATTGTGGCGCATAATAATCTCAACTTTCGTTATGAACAATAATCAAACTCTAATGAACAAAGCTGGAAAACCCAACCCAGAGCTTAGAAGGCAAAGGACTAGAACGAGGAGCCCAGAAATCAGTTGGAAATCTCATGACTTTCACTCTGATCATGAATCAAAATTGACTTTTAAATACTTAGCATAGAATCAGGTCTTGGAACAAAATTAGCAAAGATAGACCCTTACCACCCAATTCCATGACAAATCATGAACAGTTAACTAACCTAAAAGACCATATGGACCTGAGGTCCATAAATTAGGGATGACTGCACCTGAGATGCAGAGATACTGTATCCTGCTAGTTAGCAGTGCATTGAAGTTGATATCCTACTTCCTGAGAAAACGCTACAAGAATATACTAAAAAGAAAAAAAAAAGAAGAAAAAAGAAGATACCTTCCATGCCTAAAACAAGAAAGCTGTCACAGACTTTAAAGATCTCACATTGGAGCCTAGTCCTGTACTATATCAGGTCACTTAAACTTTGTAGAGTGTGGAATTTCCCATCTATTCCTCTTTTATGCATTTATTTTTAGCTAGCTTGAGTGTAGTGGCCTCTTGCATGCCACTCCACATGTGATCTGCCCTGACTTCCATTTCTAGATACAACTTAGTATGTGAAATTTCTCTTTGGGATCTGAGCACCCCCAACCTTGAGGCAGCATTTCACATCTTCTAATGCTTTTTTGATCTGGATCTCAGTAGCTACACATCTGAGTTACAATGACATTGTCAGTGAAATTATGGCCATCTGGAGCAGATAATTAATATTACAAAGACAATACAGAGGTCTTTTGTGTATTCATTACACATGTAGGCTCACCTGAAGCAAAAATCGCTAGGAATAGAATTGGGGAAATTTGAGAAAAAATAGTGGCCAAATTAACGTTTTAGAATGCATTAAAAGAGCTTCCCCAATATTCTGAATGCCTAAACTGAGAAGTTCTTTAACTGTATAATCTAGATAATATATAACTAAGACAATGAACGTTTTTCCTTTAACACAACATCTAATAAGCAGCTATCCTGCATGGTTCATATCTCCTGTGATGCTTGAGTTCTGCTTTTGCAAAAGTTGGTCTGTTTGAAAAATACAATACAGTATGTTGTCTTAAATGATTTCTATTCTACCTCTCTCTCTGGAGAACTGGTCATCAAAGATTTATAACAGGCTATGAAAAAATGATGCTGAACTGACAATATATTTCATGAAAGGGAGTGGCTTCAAAGTCCAGTAAATGAGACAAATATTAACCCTGATATACAGGCTTCTCTTCAGACTACACCTTTAGCATTAGTCAAAAAATCTGAGGAATGCATTAATTTCCCACAAATAATTGAAGCAAATAAAAATAAACATACATACAATCAAATACTGTACATAGAGAGGAGAGCTTTGTTAAAGTAGCTTTATATTAAGGCAGAATGAAATTTTATAAAAACTGCCTGGCTCACGTCTGCAAAAGCCATCTTTATCATATCATCACAAATCCAGAGGGGGAATACTCGACTATAGTGTCCTACCAGTTCAACGGGGACTAAATTATGACATCTTAGGGAATAATAGGTTTTTTTTTGTTTGTGGGTTTTTTTGTTTGTTTGTTTTTTAACAACTTCCTTCTTACTTAGAGCGATGGTGTATGGGATTTCAGCTTCCTTTCTGGCCCTGCACTTTTCCACACACTTCTATGTGAGAGGCAGCGATGGGTACTTCTTCCTCCCCTCTTGAGCCAAGTCCTAGCCTAGGATACCTCTGTATCCCAGATGAGGGACTAATAGAGCATATAATGCTTCTTTATGTGGTTACAATAAGCTCCATTTCCACCATTTTACTTTCATAATAATAAATATTATTGTGCTAATAGCAAATAGTGATGTTGTGGGAACATTTTTAAGAAAACAGTAATCCAATGACACTTAGGTTTGGCCGCATAGCCCTGAAATTACTCAGACACTAAGTGAGAACAAATGGCTGTGCGAGAGGCAAAATTGTAGCTATGGCTTACTTAGACCGGGAGCACTGCATTAACTCTAACATGCTTAGGAGCTTAAAATGTAGGACCGTATCTGGGATGAGATTGCTTCCCATCCTGCTAGCCAACATGGAAGTTTTAAGCAAGGAAGGAAGAAGACAGAGTTCTACTGTACGTTACACTCAGTAAATGTGCCGGTCATTCAAGATGTACAGAATTTGGATTTGAAGACGGTTTTATCACTTGCAGCTTTCCCAAAACTACCTCATCTTTTTAGAGAACAGACGCTCAGCCGTGCTGATATATGGCTGAAACATATGGCTGTGGATCTTCAAGTTAGGAAAGATATAAATAAAATATGCATGACTTGAAATAATATCATACAACACTATATATATATATCTGTCTTAGCAAAAGTCCAAATTATGATGGCTAAATATTTATTGAGAAAAAGAGAATAATGTAATATCATTGTGCCACAGGAAAAGAAAGGAGGTTGTTCAATATCGGGTGGAATTCCATACCAACACCTTGTCTGCCTGCAACTGCCTGATCCTAAAAAGACCTCAAAAGATGTAAAATCCTGGGTAGCGGTACACATTTCTTAAGCACTGTCAGCAGGGAACATGCCAAAAATTCCAGCTGTCCTGGAAAAGTATTTGTGAATTGCTTCATCAAAATAGTAATTTAGTCCATAGACTAGAAATGAAAAATTATCTCTTTAGATCCAAATGTATACTAAGAAATAAAGTAAAAGCTATGATTTTTTTTTTTTTTTTNTTTTTTTTTTTTTTTTTTTTTACTAAGGTAGATGTTAATGCAAACAGTGTTTTAGACATAGTCGAATAATGTACTTGGATGTCATGCTCAATTCAAATCCTTTTTATCAGAAGTAGCTCTGCAGCTGGCTATAGCATCTGTTGGTTAAGCTAACAGGAAAAGTCTGCAAGTTTCCTTCATCTTCTTAGCACATAGTGTAAAAAAAATCTATGATACTAACAGTTTTTTCAAATCATAGGATCATATTACGTTATCTTGGTTTTTAACAGGACTCAGTCAAAATACCTGCCAAGAAATCAGCACAACTATGTTCCAAATAGTGAAGAAATAACATAGACCTTTCCTTGAAAGAATGTGTAATGACCTCAATGCATTTTTGGCACTACGAAAAAATAGCATTGTATTACTTTCTATTTTTGTAGCTAGACGTAATTATAACATACACTAGATTAATTATTTCGGGTCATAAAGATCTTGGAAAACTAACTTTTTTTTTTGTCCTTGCATGCTCGAGTTTGATTTGATTTGGAGGAAAGGAGAAAGAGGAAGTCTCTGCTCTGATTTTCAGTGTGACCAAGATGGGAAATAAAGAGCATACAGTCCCTGGAAAACAAGCCCAATGTATCTGCACCAGAAATTACGAGAGGACACTTGAAACTGGTTGTAGCTAGGTGGAAATTCTTGCTTGCCATAAAATGAGAGGCAAGGTCACATTTATCTACTGCTTTTGTTACTGTGTTTTACCAATAGAAACTCAGTCCAACAGTATACTAAATACATTAAAACACACATATATGTAGTGCTTAGAAAGAATATTTATTACTCTGGAAATACGACTGGCATCTCACAACATCTCTCACATTTGCAGATATGGGTCAAAAAGTTCATATACTTTTTGCACTGTAGGAAAGAAGGTATACATCTTCCCATATTCATGAAGAGAGAGATTAGGAATTTATAATGTTTACATTCTCTCAATTATTATGAATAGTAATTGAATATAAATAAATATATATTAATATAATTAAGTATAACAAAAATATTACAAAAAATAATGTAAAAAATTTAATGAAACAATACAGAAAAAGTATCATAAAAGTAAATAAACATTTTTTGAGGAGGAGGAAAGAATGCTAGATTAGAAAGTCGAGTTTCTTCCCTTGAAGGCTAACTTAATGAAATGCTTTAAGAATAGTCTATCCTTCCATCTTTCATTGCCCTTGAATGTGGGTCAGTGTTAAACTGGGACAGAATATAACCCTATTTCCCACTGCATGTTCTGGTTTGTGATCTCAAAAACCCTTAAATGAAGCCTCATGAGTAAGTTTTGCATACACTTTCAGTGACTTCTCAGGAGTCCCTCTCTTACCTACCCATAGTGGATATTTAGGTGACTTATTATTAACTACAGCATACTTGACTTATTTTTAAAGTCCAGTCAAGAACCAGAGTCTCCCAGAAAAAATGTTGTCATATACTTTAAAAAAAAATTCTAATATATATTATACTGCATTTACAGGCATACTAGCAAATTTCTCTGGCCAGGGTATATTTTACAAATGTAGAAGCCAATTCTACAATGAATTGTGATGAGGTAAGTCCCTGCGGCACATGTGATGCTCAAATTGAGCATGTGGCCCAAGACAACTCCAGATTGCATCCAGATTTGTGGCTGTATATCCTTTTTTGATTATGATTCAATGAATCTCACATCAACACTATTTCAGTAATAGCCAACATTGACAAAATGTGTTACTTCACAGAGAGCTCTGAAAACCCAGTTTCTATGGGATGAAAGTTAGTTTTTAAACCCCAGAATCGCCCACAGAGTAGAAACTATATTTTAATCACAAAGGCATAAAGCAAATATAAAGATTTTAAAATGTTGCTATTCTGTTATGGACCTATGCTGTACTGATTCATAAAAGTAAGAAAAGCAGCTCTGAAATCAGTACATTACATAGCAAAGAACCAGGAAAAATCTTCCAGTTGGTTTCCTTGGCCTACTTCTCATGACCTCCAAAAACGCATCAGCACTTAGAGCACCTACCTAACTTAAACAAAGGTCAATGGAGCAAGGTGGTAAGGTTTACAGGGTTCTCTCCAACATACCCAAAGCTTTATATCTTTGTTCAAATGCTCATTAACAAGAAGCCAATCCAAGAAAAAAGTATTTAGATGACAGACACTAAAGACACATATGTGTGGTCTACACAACCATCTACCACGACAGTGCTCGTGTGAGGGTCTTAGCTTGGCTGGAAGTGCTGCATTTAAAAACTAGCAAACCAAATCAGGAAGTTCTTATAATGCAACTTACAGCAGAAGTTGAGATTGATCACCCTTAGTCTAGTTGTCATCAGTGTGGAGTAGAGATGCTAACAACGGCAACAGGGTGAAAAAAGACCAGATCCTTAAACAATGTACGCTGGTGAACCTGGAGTTTTTATCCTACAAGTAACAGATTTTTGAAAATCCAACCCAAACCATTGACCTGAAAATCTGGTTCATGAGGCTTTTTTAATGACTATTAAGATGACTGTATTTTAAAAGGGCTATTATTTTGGACTCCTTTTTGCACAGGAGTATATAAGCATCCAGTCCCATTAAAAAAATGGGAATAATTTGAGCAGCATTTTCTTTTCTAATATATTTATTGGTAATCACTTTTCAGAGCACTTTATCAATGACAGTAGTATCTGTCAAACTTCTCATCTCAGATCAAAATCAAAACCCAGCAACTTCAACAGGTACCATAAAATAATTCTACGTCCCAGGCAAATTTACAAGCCATCTCCTCTCTGACTCAACTTCATCTTTTGGATCATATTTTAAGGTTATATGACAGAAAGGATACAATTCTTCTCTCTCTTGTGAGGTGTTGGTTTGCTTTACTATTGAGCCCTGCTCAGGTACATACATAAAGACGACATTCATTTACAGAGAATGCTATCTAAATCTGATTATTGATTCTTATCTTTTTTCTTCCCTACACAACGTTCACCCATGAGGGTGCTCACGTGAATTTCTTAAGCTGCACTATTAAGTGTTGTATTTGAATAAATAAATGCATCAATAGTATAGAGTTCTTAAAGTGCAATTAAAAAGTCCTACAATTTAGTGCTACTTATGAGAAGTATCTAGCAGTATCCTGCTAACGTTCCTTAAGATACCTGTCAGCATGTTCAAAGTGAGCGATTAGGTTATTGTAAAATTTTGGAATGAAATTGGTATGCACCTTGTCAGGCAGGGGGTGAAGAAAGCAATCTTTTTTGAAGAGTATGACGTACTTCGGGAGGGAGGCAAGAGGAAGAGAACTCGTGTGCACACTTTGGTCAGTTAGCACAGCAAATTTACAAAAATATAAGCGTATATTTGAAAAGAAATATTTAACCTTTTGCATACTAAGGGTCACTGCATTTTATTTGCAGTGATAACACTACAGGATGCCTGGGTACAGCTTATATCTGAAGGGAAAGTGATTTTTCTGCTATTCATTTATATGAAAAAAATGCTTCTGTTAAAAGAAAAAAAAAATCAAGTTGGGAATAATTTATGACAGTAAGGAATTGCTGATTATTAAAAATAGTTTCTATCTTGTCTCTGGTTTGCAGCATTGTACATTTCCCTATATAATCATTCTGTATCAGACAGAACTGAGGAGCCAATAGCAACAGAAGATTTTCTGCTGATGATGCTTGTTATCCAAAATACTCTCTGAATTTATATTGTGAAGAAGAAAGCTCAGGGTCTGACTGCAGTAGATAAAAGTCATACGCATTTTGTATGTTGAACATATTGATCAGGGGAACATTCCCTCTCAAAGAGAGAGAGACGGTATCAATATTTTAGCAGACTGCCAGAAGGACAAAGTCCTCTCTTAATGAACAGGTATTTCAGAAGGCGAGGCTCTATATATAGATGAACATTTACATAAAGTGGGGAATTATGACTATCATTTAGAACAAGCACATTAATATGAGTGTTAGAGTTTTTTGAAGCCTTCCTCACCAGCTTGTCCCCTATCCTCTGGTAGTACTGTTGATAATGAAGAAGTGATTTTAAGTATAGTAATGAACTCTATTATTAATTACAAATTTTATAGCCAATTTACTGAAATCATATTACATTTTGAAAGATAGTGATATTCTGGAGCAAAATGTTGAAGCCTAAGTTATTTATGATATATGAAAACAAAAGTAGTGCTAGTTTAACATATTCCATAAAAAGATACTTCTGTAATTTTAGTTTAAATTTGCTTCTTAGAAAATTATTAAGAACTTCTACTATTTGGGGAACAGGAAAGTTAGTTAAAACTGGTGAGGTCACAGCACACTGACATCTTAACAAAAGTGACAAAACAAAACAATCTCTCACACTCAAGTGAGGAAACATTTAAAAAAGTTCTTGCTCTTCATCTACAAACTCTACTCAGTAATTAGCAGATTAGAAGAAAAACATGAGAATATTTAGCGTGCTGCCTGCTGAACAGCTAATTCTTGACGTAAGCAACATGATGCAAACATCCTAAGAACTACTTAATTTTAGGCAGGAAGACATCAAGTGCAAAACGTCGGTGTAAATCTTATCAGTGCAAAGTTTAGCAAACTGAGGACAGCATGCAAGTTTACATACAGTGAAGGATTTCACTGGCAGTGGGACAAGTTGTAGATGGGTTTAAACACTAACTTTAAAAGGAAGGGATTTTTCTCCACTGCATTTGTCTAAATTTTTGGAAGTAGACGGAAGACTTCTTCTCCCTATTTCATTCCATTCCTCCTAAGACATTCCCTTTCTCGCCTTTTCAATCTCTCTTTGTTCCAAGATTACTTCAAATGGGAGGCAAGAGCAAAAGGGAAGCCTGTTTAATTAGCACACTGAGCACAGTGCCATCTTTCCCCACGCAGAGGCACGCAGGAAGAGGCTCTCACATCTTCCAGCACCCGCTCTCAGTTGGCTCAGTCATTTGTGGCATGTTTGCCAGTCTCTCTCCTAGATGCTCTGAACAAATATTGCAGCACTCTGGGGGAACATTCAATATGAATGGGGCAAAAGAACATGCAGAACAATTTCCAACACTTTCCTCAGGAAAGCATTTTATTTTATCTGTTTTCATTTGAAAACAGCAAGATATCCTTCCTCCAGAAAATATTCTTATTGCATGAATTTCATTAGCGTAGCTAGGGAGTTCCAACTGGGTACCAAATGGTATGACTTACATTCATGTATATATTTTTTGCCATATGTCAAGGAGTTGGCTGTATCTTGAGAATATTATAGTTCTGGCTGATTCAGCACAGTGAACAATCCACAGCCAAACATTTAGAAATATGTGCTTAAGGGAGGGAGTAAGGATTTCCATGCCAGTCATTTTTATTTGTAAAGATAAAGAAAATCACTGGCTTATGAATGTCAGAATCAACTGAAGTTCCCACATGATTTCTTACTTATGCAGGATAATAAAAATACATCACATATTACAGAGAAATACATGATAACTCCACAAACAATTGTGGTTTTATTTGCAGACCTAAAAACAATTTTGTAACTATTTTCCATACATCTAAGATTTAAATGCATTTTGCTAACAAAATAATTTTTAAAAAAATTGACAGGATTTACCTGTCTACAGCATATTGTCTGTAATGTTTTCCCACGATAAAAACATTTCCATAGTCTATAAATACCAAGATCTTTCTTTTTCTAGTTCAGAGAAAGTATGGAATTGCAAAACATATCCTAAATATTTTTAAAATTGAGCAATGGCATGGAACATAAAATAACAAAATCTTTAGATTGTCTACTCTGCTCAGCTTTTGGTAAGTTAACATGTTTAGTACTTCAGCTATGACAGCATTATAGGAGATATTTCTGAGAAAATAAAGATACAAAAGATGAATCATAAGTCTCTACAAAACTATACCATATTAAAAGTGAGATTTAAGAACAATCTAAAGAAGCAGCTTTGGGTTCAGTATCTAACATTACCAGAAAAGTGAAATTCCCATGAAGCAGTGCTCTGTCACCATGGCAACCTTGCAAGGTAGCACAAAAGGGTTCATCTTTATGCAACACAGTTTTATAAAATCTATCATCCTAAATGTGACAGCATTGGGTCTGCTGTGACACCACAATGCATAGGAGTTATTAAATATAACCAATGCCTCATTTATTACCAGTCAAAGAAGTTACCTTTTAAATGCAAATGTTTAAAATTAAAATGAAGGGTTTAATCAGTAAAGCTCCCCAACCTTAAATTACCATAGGGAGAGTAACAATATCAGCTTTGCCGTCATTGTGTTTTAAACATACTTTTAAAATATTAATACTAAGATCTATGCTTATTTTTGACAACTGTGACATGACCTTTAGAAGTTAAACTAGTAAGAGCAGTATGACCATAGTCTTTGGAAATAAAACCCTGTAATCTCAAAGCATGAAAGCTATATTAATACATGATTACAAAGGGGATTACAGTGCAACCTAGAGAGTATATCTTTAACAATTCTCAAGACACCCTTTTTTACCACATAAATATAATTTATTAAACTTAAAACATGCTTGAGAGCAAGGTTACCAGGCAAAACTGCATCAAGTATTCCAGGTTAATTTGATTCAAGTTATTTTCTACAGAATGTCTAATTGTGAATGGCTCTGCCTATTGATCTCTTGCTTGGATCAATAACTTTCTTCCATCTTTGTGACCCGCACAGGGAGAAGAGAGAAAAAAAGAATTATAATAGATTTCTTGCACAGGGGCTGGTCTCTCTCTCTCTTTCTTTTTCCCCCAGATGTCATTTCTTATTTTGAAAAAAATCCTACAAAACAAAATCTCCAAGGGAATTAAATGAAAGTATGCAAACTATAATGAATCATAAACTTTCAAATACTGTGTTGAGGTCTTATTTTTTCCTATTTTTTTTTTCATGCAACTTGTAAAAATCTAGAGAAAGATATTTTAAATGACCTTTAGGATGTCACAATATGCACAATACTGGCTTAGTGAACGTAACAAAAACCCGCAAGTAACCTTCTCATGAAATTGCACCAAAAAAAGAACATTTTCTTTTCCTCCCAAATTAGGCTTATGACCTCAGGCATGGACTTAGTAATAGAAATATACATCCTGATGCAGCTTGGTTTCAAAGGTTTGGTTTGTAGGTTAGTGTGACTAACAGGCATGTCTCTTAAGCAAATGTCTTCGTATGTCAGCAATAGAATTCACATTCTTCAGAAATAACCTGTTCAAGTATAACTAAGATTTTGAGAATAATTAGACTAGGGAAGGCACAGATGTGCTTTTTAAATAAATATAGAATATAGTCTTAATGAGGACAGAAAGGAAAGTCAGGATTATCTGAGGAACCATCTTCTTGTCTAAGCACTTTTTGAATTGCAAGTGACTTCATTAGGGAGGAAAAATAAAAAAAAGGGAGAAATGCTATGTCATGTGTCATAAGCACAAGACAGCACTTTTCCAGCTTTGCTACACCCTTTCAGGGGACTCTGATTAGAGAAAAGGGACTCTTACAACAGTTTAGCCAGCTTTCTGGGACTTACCCCAGAGCGAAAGAAAGCCTTGCATTGCATAAAGTTGGCAAATAGGCTCTCTGGCACCACTTCACATTACACTGCCGCAAAGAAGGGCGTCCCTCAAGAAGCACTGTTTCCCATTAATCCCTTGATGCAGTAATGGAACATTCAAAGTCACATAATTTGGCATGAGTATCTCTCAGGTGGCCCCAAATTCGATGGGGGCTGAATTAGATCCTAGCTCCTAGTAGAATTTATGAAACAGTATAAGGTTTCATAAAATATACCTGTTGGCTCCTTTGCCCTTTTCTTGCCCTCCAATTGCTCACATGAACATAGAGTTTTATAAATCTGTGGCTAAGATTTCATTCTTCAAAGTGATGTAATGAAAAAAATCTTCAACATAATGTAGAGAAGAACAATAAAAAAGTCTGTAAATGACATCCACAGCCTTCCAACCTTTCAAAGATAATACTGTGAAAGCCCTATTACTGCTGACCTTACATGCGTAAAATCACTGCTAGGATTTCATGTAGAAGCAGCTGTAAATTGGATAGCCAAGACCCACCCATGTTAGTCAAAGAGTTGCTGCTCCTATCCCACAGAAAATCTGAATGGAGAGGATGTAAATGTCAAATGTAGCAACTTGGCTTTGGGTTGCAAGGCCTAAAACACATTTTGTTATTCCTATACCTTAAGATTGAACTACTCAGACATCTAAACCACATATTTTTTCCTTTAAAAAACATCTCTCTTTAAAAATAAAGATACAAGTTATTCAGATGAAGAGTAATAGTTAAACATTTATAGTTTATAGCAACCAAAGCTGGAATGACGTTGAAAACCTGCTTAGCACATCTATGCTTTTCCTTGCATCACACAGCAGAGCCATGTTTGATTGACTACAACTTTTTTCAGGAAGAGCGTGATGAATAGCAAGAATCAATTGTCAGATGATTCTGAGCAATTCATCTTAGCAACGTATTCCCAGCTCTGAAAGCAATTTCATCTCAGCATTGCCCGTATTAAAACTGTATTTTAAATAATATAGTATTGTGTCTTCATCTGTGTTCTGATTTGAATACAGTGATTAACACTAACTGCTTAGTATCCTTGATTAAGAAATTACTTATAATACTTGCTGAACTTGATAACTCCACAGTATCATCTAATTTCTTCTCTACCATAAATTTGTGACTTACTCTATTTTTGTGACTAGGGTTGTTGTGCTTTTGCAAATACTGTGTAAAATGGCAATTTTCTTCCTATATATTTTACATACGAAAAAATAAAAAGAAAATTTATAATTATTCTTTAACAATTCTATAAGATGTATGTCATTAGATCTTAAAAAATAATAAGGCTGAACTGCCATCCTCATTTTAATCAATAAGAGTTTTGCCGTGGACTCAGTGAGGCTAGAATATTGCCCTTAGAGGGTTTAACTAATGAACAAGATCACAGCCAGATTATTGAGTCAAAGTAAAATTAAGGCTACTCCATAAAGCTCAGAGGAAAAATGTCAATATATTTGAAGTTTTGAGGTATCTGAGTAATCTGATTTTAAATTTATTACTTCAATATAAAGTTTCAAAAAGGAATTTATATAAACATAAAATTAGTGACTGAGTTCTATACTAGTCAAACTACTGCTTCATCACATTTAAAAATCCTACACTTTTCCAGACTATCCCACAGTTTAAACCTGACACAGCTCAAAGTCTTACATCAAAGCCCAAAGTTAAAAAAAAATAAATATTCCTTCAGCAGCTATTGACTATTTCAAGGCATAGATTGAGGGACATATATTTTCATTTCTTCAAAGTGGAGAAGAGAGAATGCACTGTCCAAGACAGAAAGGTCATGGCAAAGCAATAATGCAGGAAAAAAAAAAAGCAATATTAAATCAATAGTATTATTAGCTATATTGATGACCGTTTTCATTACTACCACTCTGAACACAAAACAAATTTCTACTGTATCAGCCTGCCAATAATATCTGTGGGCTAGACGAAGGAGAGCAGGTGGGGACTTTTTTCATTTTTCTATAAGCAATTCAATGATAAGAGCCACAGTCACAACTTCCCACATAAGTAAATTAGTAGCTGACATAATACCTGGTTCTCATGGTAGAAGACAGGCTTTTATACAGTAATATCTGATACCTTTAAAATAAATAATACCACAGTCTTCCTGTCTCCTCCCTTACAAATTTAGAGCAATTAGTTGTTATTCCTGAGAGACAGACTATGAAAAATTTTCTCACTGTAAAGATACTGGGTTTCGCATATTTGTGCCCTATCAACAGCTCTGCCAAAATTTTAATTCACCACAGAGGTAGCAGTAGCGCTCTTCAGCAACTTCTGTCTATTGAGGACTTCTGCTTAGTAGAAAGGTGCCTTTTGAAATTAGTGGTCTATCCTTGACAGCTTCTTCATTGCTTAACCACAATGGACTTACTGCCTGACATATCTTTGCCTACATTTCTACCCCCTCCTTCGCGGTCCTAGACTCACCACTCTCAGCAACTGCTGAGAGAGGCATTAGCTATAGGAAAATTTGGCTCCAGTTTTAATAAAGCAGTTAATAGAAAACCTGCCAAATTCCATTCTGCATCACGCTTGCAGGCTGAACTCCTGCTCAAGAAAGTGGGAGTATTTCCTGCAGCTGAACAATATGACTGGGACATAAGGCATCAGTTGTTTTGTTCCTTCACTCCAAAGAAAACACGGAATAGCAGAAGTTCAACAGAAGATTCAAAAGAAGCAAAATAATGAAAACAATATTGTCTTTGTCATCTCTGTCCTTATTTTGATATATAAAAAACAGTGAAAAAAATCACTTATTGACCATCAGCTCACAGCTATATGTGCATTCTTTCTTTAAGACAACTGAAAACTAGATGATGACATAAACAGTTTGATAACAAGAGGTGAGTTTGTCACACAAAAAAGTAGGTATTAGCTGACATTTGATAATATAATCTATATGCAAACCCTCAATGGATTTGTAAGGCATTTTTCCCCAATCCAACACTTCTATACTAGTGTTTTCTTAAGGAAAGTATTAAATCATTGCGAGTTGATCCGTAATTCTAGAAACTCACCTTTTTGCATTTGCAGAAGGCTACATTTGATAGCTAAAAGAGAACCTCAGACTTTTCTTTACAATATGATACACCAAACTAAATGCATTCCATAGCACCTCATTCAGCACACTTCAATTTTCACACTTTTGTGGACTTTTATAACAGCAGATGAGTCCTGAACTTCTGAGTACTGGAAGGGAAGTAATTTTACACCCCACATATTCTAGGCTGATCAAAACCTTAAATCTTTTCTGAGTAGGTCTCAGTCAGTAGCAATAAAAGATTCGCGTATGCGGGATTATACCATCCCTCTGTGATTCTGCTGTCTGTGCTGGATCAACCTGTTGCATGGCAGCAACTCTGCTCTCTGTGCTTAAGTAAGGCTCCATGCTACAGCCCAGCGATATTCCCAGGTTTGGTGTCAGCTATGATGTAAAGGTTTCACATATTTCTGTAATCTTCATCTTTTTAGGCCTTCTATCCACACTCTCATTAGGCAAGGAAAGAGAGGTCAAAGGCCAAACAACAACCTTGTTCAGTATTTATATACTAATCAAATGTTAATATAAGCTCATATTTTAATGAGTTACTAAAATCAGGTTAACAGTCTGTAACTGTCATTAAAATTATAGACGCATTTAAAAATTTATAGACGCATTTTTAAAGCTGCTTTGAAATAACATGTTTCAACGGATTTGAATTCAAAGATACCAAACAAAAGCTAGAAGTTGCCAAAACACACAGAGGGCTATGGCCGTGGATGTGCCTTTTTAGCATTATCATGTTCAATAACAAAATTAACATGTCTGCAAATTCACAACGTAGATTGTGACAACCACAGTTTAGACCACACAAAATTTGCTCATCCAGTTCTTCCCAGTTACAAGTTTCTAGTACTAAAATTCCCCCAGTACCCAAAGACGCTTACTATTTTTCCATGTATTGTAGAACCATCCTGCATGCTACGCCAAGGGTTGTGAATTCTGGTGGGCAGGATGTCTCTAGCACTTTGGTTCAACCTCTGTTTGCATCGCAATGCTTAGGTCCCCTTTGTAGAGCTAGCCGTCACTACAAAAGGATTTCTTTTCTGTAAAATTAATGGTAAGAAAGATTGACTGCCTCTGGATGTATAATTCAATTTGAAGAATTTGAAAAATGGTACTGAAAATCACCGATTTGCCAAAAGGCTGACAAGCTATTTGCACAAAACCATAGAAAGAATTCTGGGAGATGTCAATAATGAATAGGATAAATGTTCTCCAGCTTGATAACTGAAGAGAGCTTGCTGATAAATTTTAAATGCATTCTGCATGCTGCATTGTGCTCTAGAGCCACTTTATATATTGCTCCTGGATTTATACAAAAAGTAGTTCTGAAATAGTGCTACTTCTGTTTCAGATTATTTGACATCTTAATACATATAAGTAATGTTTGTGTGCATGTAATGTATGTATGCCATTTCCTCATAAATTTTTAGACTTAAAAAATAATGGGGGTTGGGGGTTTTTTGCTTTTTCCATGTTTAGATATAAAAAATTCAACATCTTTCTTTAGGGGGAATATAAATGTTTGGGCATTATATTCAAACACATTATTTTATTGAATAACATATACTCTACCTATTCCCTTCTCTTTTCATTCTTTTTTCTTCTACTATTATATTTGATATTAGATTTGAAGCATTTGTGCTTCAAGGTCTTTTAAGCTTGTAATAATACGGTTTTGGAATAGGCATCTAGAAGTACCCAGATACCTTATACCATATATAAGAATTAGATACCTTCAAACTTTTAAAAAGCTATCCCTAAATGTTTATGTTTTGGAGAGTCAGAGATTGTTTCAACTTGTTCTCTTTATTTAAGGCTAAGCTACACAAAACCTCATGAAAATTTTGGTGCAAATGGACAGGAGCTCTGTTTACAAGTCAGTGGTGTGAAAAGATGAGGTAAAACTGGTTTTGACTGTTTCAGCTTGCTTATTTTAGAGGCAAACATAGTAAATTCTTTCTCCTTTCTTATGCTTTCTTATGCTTATTTCTTACTTCTTTTGCCACTACTATAAACTCTTGGATTACGTGAGAGCACCCTGCTACTTGTTTTGCCCATGGACCTAATCTGGTCAGGCAAATATCATGGACCTCTGCTTAAGGCTTAGAGGTCTTGTGTTTCTGTCTTCAATAGCCTTCCTCTCTTGATATAGATCTACTTCACATCTTTCTCAACTGGTCTGAAAGCACGTACGCTAAAGTACACACAGGTCTATTTAATTCACTGTATTTGAAAAGATTCTTTGCTGATGTACAAGTGATGATCAAATCAAGCCTATAGCCTAAATATTTAATATTACTTTCAGAGATATGAGTTAAAATATAGTAATGAGGGGAGGAGGATGGTTGAAGGAAGCTTTTTTCTCTCAAAAAAAATGTTGTCATGAACTTAATATAAGTAATTTTGTTATCAAATCAATTATGAAAATTGAAGATACGAAAGCGTTGGAGTTGAAATGTCTTTGACAAAAATAAAGCATTGTTGAACTCTGATCATACATCAAAAGTGACAGAAATGCATAAGCAGGGTTCTTCTTTTTAAAGATTAAATGAACAACTAGATAAGTTTACATTAGGCACGTCTTCCAGGTCTCTCAGGCAGTTTTCTCTGTGCTCTCAAGCCAAGCAAGGACCTTGTGATGCTGGAAGACTGCCAGGTCTGGGTTTTGCACTTCTTAATTGGGGTCCACTCCCACACTGACGGCTCTTTCCACTGCCCATTCTTCTAAACCTCTCATCCCCTTCCTGAACCTTGCCATATAAATAACAAAGTGGACGGGGTGGTTGGTTTTAGTAGTTTGTCTGGGCCTATTGAATATTAGAACAGTCAGTCCTAGGAGAAAATACTTTGCAGGAAACAGCTAGGGTGTTTTAATGCTTTTGGAGCGGTTACCTTACCTTTCTCCTAGCAGCGGGGAGACGCAGACAGTAGGAGAAAAGAATGCAATAATAACATCTTTTATGCCTGTATTTCTATAGCTCTTCAGAGCATTCCTGGCTTCATTGAGACTTCACAGACACAGGTAGTTTTCAAATCCGTCTAGAAAGAGATTTAAATGTCAGCCTACTGAAGTTTGCCCATGTAGTTTTCTACCTAATGCCTCAGCTTTTCAGGGGAAAGTTTTGAACATGGTAACCCAGACGAGGCTGCTCTTACCACCTCGTGCCAAAAGTCACAGTCCTCCCACTCTGCAAGCATCTCACGGGTACTACAGCTATTTAATTAGCAAAGTACTTCACAAAAGAAAGATAAACTTTTGCACTGTACAGAAATACACTGTCCTTCAGGAAACAGGAGGGACAAGAAATAAATACATAAAGTCTTAGTGCAGTTCCAGTCAGCTTTACTCACTCTTTTCATATTCTCTGAGGTTTCTACTTAGCACAAGAAAAAGACTTTCTTTCAGTCCATATTCACACTACTGCCTTGATCATAGGAAAATTGAACACCTTCAGTGCACGATAATTAAGTGCACCTGTAATCCAATTAATATTTCATCTGTCTCCACACAGGCTTTGTTCTTAGAGCACAGAAACCCTGTTCATTACTCATTTTAGTTTACACACCACCCCACCCCCCCCACACACACACCAAGGCAGAAGAAAAAACAGCCTAAACATAACTTGTGTAGCTTCTAAAGAAAACTGAAATACCGAAAAATATAGTGCTAATTTAGGTAACAATACACACTGAAATCTACCCAGCAACAATGTTCGAAATTTTCTTTTATTCCTTTCTTGCTCTGTGTTACTACTGATAAATTTCTCTTCCCAGACCATCCTGATTGGCACTACTGTGAGTTTGGTTTTATTCTTAGTGCCTACTTACAGACAAAAACCCTACAATAAGCTCAAACATTGAAGCAATCGGAGGGGCTCCATGCAGAGCCCCTAAAAATAAATTAATCTAGCTTTTGAATCAAAGATATAGCAATTCTGGAGTACTGGAAAGCTGTTTTTTCAGCACGAATAACATGTCTGTGCGTGTCAACAGTCATGACCACACTTCGCTGATACTCAAACATCTGATGAAACTGTCAGCAGATGTACTAAGGGCAAAATAGTCATTGAGAACTGTACTTTAAGGTACAGAAAATTCATGCTTTAACTGCCAATTAGGTTCTCCTCTGTCCCTCAGCATAATGACAGATATTTGAAACCATGAACTCATCAGGGCTTCATCAGTTCTTCTGCTAAACAAAAACTCTCAGAAAACAGAGGCAACACAAGATAAAATAAATATAAATATATAATATATTGCAAATATAAAGGAAAACAGATTGTGTGGGGTTTTTTCCCCTCCCATGTACTCATTTACGTGAAGGCGAATATTATAATCCAATACAAATAATACAAAATTGTCTAATTATAAGCCCTGGAAGGTTTGGGGTTTGTTTTGGGACTTTTTTTTTTTCCCTCCCTCTCAATATCAGCCTTCAAAAATATGATAGCATCCGATAGGGCATTTCAATATGCCCTATTCTCAAACACTTCCACTAAACTAATTTATCTGAAAATATCAGATGCTGCCAGTTCTGAGGGATGACACTGAGCCCAAGCAGGAAAATGCTCGCAGAACTTCTGAAGTCCCCACGCTCACAATACAGCAGCACAGGAAAAGTACGGGTGCGTATGGGAAGCCTGTTCCTCTGTGAGGCACTGGTACAGTTTGAACGGAGTCCAAAAATATGAAAAAATAGCATTCAGCTTTTCCTTATGTGAGCAGACTGAATGTCCAGTTTCCCACTTCCCTATGACTTTTCCCCACAGAGGAACTGTGCTGATGGGTGTGTAAGTTCCAGCTTTGTTAAGGATGCAAAGGCAGATTAGAAAATGAAAACCGATGTGGTGAAAGAGACGCCTCCTGTTTACTACACACAGAGATGGTTCCACATTATATATTGAATAATTAGCACATAAAATAAAAATTGTAGCATAGACTCCCCCCATCCAAGTGAATATGCTATTGTATTATCCCCCGTGGCACATATTCAGCTGTTTGTACATATATTTCACACACTGTATTAATAAATTATCAATCAATAACAGGATGTTAATAACCCGAAGTCTGTTTGTCTACAAGGTGTGAAACTGAACATCAGTAATAATGCATAGAAGATATACCTCAGCGATTGGCTTTCCTCCTTGTCTCCAACAGTAAGCGTGCATTATCAGGGAAAAGTTTGGAATGCTTTTAAACTAGAAATAGTCTAACTTCGTTGAATTAAATAAC
>RSEF01000003.1:8352700-8445616 GCA_003993805.1 Himantopus leucocephalus
AGTCTGACAATTTTTTTACATGTTACCACAGTAATTTCTGTATTACATGTGATTCACAGGCTTCAAGGCCAGAAGGGTTGGTTTTGATTATCTAGTCTTATTTTCTGCATCATACAAATTACAGGCTGTCAGCTAGTACATGAGAGACCTCCTCTTCAAGCAGTTTAATGGCTAAGAACCTAGGAAATGTATTTTTAGACTTTCTGAAGCCTGCTCTTCTGACTTGGGTCTCAAGAGTATGCCAACTAGGTAGAGAAGTATAGCCACATTCTTGCCTCCCAAGGTGGGTAATTAGCATGACCTAGATAGATGTACATTTCTGAGAGTTATATGTACTTATTAAAAGCTATAGGGCTGATATACAGATCTTCTAGGTGTTCTGAAAAGGAAAATATTAATTACACTTTTGTATTACTTTTATAACAGCTGAATAAACGTAGACCTTTCAAAAAACTGTTTCTTTAACAAGACTATTTCAGAAACACCGCAAGGCATAAGTCTCTCATCTATTTTAGAACAATGAATAAATATAAAATACATGTGTTTTCCTGGGAGAGAGAATAAATGACAGATAGTAGTGATTTATGGATGCAGACATGGCAGTCATTTTTATTATGTATTTGTCTTTATAGAAAACCTGAGACAGTGGCATTTCTGAGAGGTAAACTCATGAAGTATAGCAGAACTGAATGGTTTCAGGGCATTTTTATTTATCCATGTATGTGCCTATGTCCTGAATGCAGCTACATGTATGTATGTTAAATGTGTATAGGCTATTAAAAATTGTTGAGGAATTTGTCCTTTAGAATTGTGAATGACTTACTGTGTTTTACTCTATGTATTCAGTGCTTCTCAATATTTTCAATAGGAATCCAGGAATATATCCTACATAGGAATATATCCTCTTCACAGTAGTCTAAACAGCTCCCTCCTGTAGACTTAACAGTGGGACTCAGGTGGCTTTATGTAATGTGCCGAATATAGATTTGCCATAGATCTTTTCCTCTGTCTCATATAGGATGTACGGATATGTATGAACACACCAGTTCTATACAGACGAATATGTTGTACAAGAATCACAAAAAATTACCGATTTCCAAGTTTACCTTTGTTGCTCCAATCTTGCACTTAGATACTTTTACATGATGCTTTTCTTAAGTCTAAATTTTCTTCCAAACCTTATAATACAGTTACAGTCATGGACAGTATCCTTATTTGCATGATTTATTGCAGAGAACTACAGGGCTGAAAACTTTGCTAAGGACACCAAAAAAATCAGTTCATGACTGACACAGACACAGCTGTATTTACATGTGTTTGAAGGTTCATAATGATATAAGCACCCTGAAGCATACCTGCAAAATTTATAGTTTGCACAAGTAATTCAGGTGGAATGACAGCACCAGTTCAGTACTTGTCCCACAATGATCTGGGGGTGTTTAGGTATATGAAGATTAAATTAAAATAGAATCTGAATTCTTTTGAACTCTCACATCATCTTTGTGATGATGCAAACATATGCCAGTGTTACAGGTCAATATAATTACTTCTAAATAACTCTTCTAAAATTGAAAACTACGTAAGAACTAGTCAGTAATTGCAGTTAATACAAATAATATCAAATATCCATTTAAATGACACATCCATTCATAGTGATAACAGCATTATCAAAAAGGCATTTAGCTCTAAAACTAATTTGTACTTCGTTTTGCACAGGTTCAACAGTAAAATCACAACATTAAGTATCTCATATGCATGCAAACATAGTTTTCAAACGTGATTTTCCTGTAACTGAGCTTGGTGGGGTTTTTTTTTAAGATTTCTTATGGACTTGTGCAAATACTAAGCATAGTACCTTGAAAAACCAAGTTGATAAGCAGAGCCATTAACTGAGAAAATCAAAGGACCAGCTCATATTATCAGTAAAATGTCTGTGATACCCTTTTGTCGAGATGGAAAGCACTTATCTTGCACCTTTTTGATATAACCCAAGCTCTTCCTAATAAAGATACTCAGGTTCAGTGAAGTGGGAAATCAGGTAAATTATTTCTAATTTTTAATCCTAGAGAGAGATGTTACTGTTGGGTGGGAGTGGGGTCACATAATTATCAGTGTATCTGGTATCAGGCATCAATCTTTTAGGGTTTTCAGCCAACAGTTACATTTCAGAAGCAGAATATTAATGGTCACAAGAAGATATTTAGCCTCCTTTCCTTTGGATGGATACTCCTGAAAATAGGATAACAATGGCTCATGATATGAAACACAGGACAGACCTATTAACTAAGGGCAACTCCAGTGAAAAATTTACAGACTTATACTCACTTACTGCTGAATTTTGCTTTCCAGGCGGACTCCCCTCTGTCTGAAGACTATGCAAAGGCAAATGAAAGGGATTAGACCCAGCTGCTTTTATTTCCTCCCACCCTCAATATAAAGAGGCTACTCAAGTCAATGCTGTGATGCCAACAGTGCCAGGTGCAGCCTACTAGTTTCTCTGGTAGCCTTTTGTTATCTGAGGTTGCTTCTATACTGCTTTAGAGAAGGTGCCAGTGAATCAGTCCAGATGTTTCCCTTCTTTAAGGAACAAATGTCTACTTTAAGCAGGCCACAAGATGTACCAGAATCTCTAAGTGACATTAGCAAGTTACAAAAAACTGCCTTTTAATTAAATGGTGTGCTAATCAGAAAATTAGCGTAAGTGGGTGCCAACAGAAAAAAACCCAAATATAGCTGATGTAAGTGGGAAAAAATTACTTCTTTCACTAGAGTAAATGAATTCAATAAAGAGATTCAATCGCTTTCCTTTCCTCCCAAGTCTGGGAAGAAGATATTTGAATAACAGGTTGCCATGTATGAAAACGATTAAAAGAATGCTGAAGGTAGAATTTCATAGCAAAGTCCATGGTCCATACTTAGTTCCTTCGAAAGTTTTCTCCTTTGTGCTCCTGAATTTCCCAGTTCACTGCACAGTTTCAATGTTCTACTGATACTTAATTGCTCTGGGTGGTCCCTGAAGTGAAGACAGCAAGCTACCTTCAAGCAATTAAGAATGACAGGGTTATAGAAGGCTTTGAATATCAGGAAAGAGACATACTACTAGTATCATTGCAAATTATATTGTTTAATTAAAAGATTTTAAAGGAGACTGGATAATTCAAATTTTTGTTGTTTCTAAGTAGCTTGCATATTATTACAGCCATAGAAAATTACTGTAGGGTTAAAGTGTAGGTTAAAAATTTTGTATGCAGCATTCTTACTTCTACAAGAACTATCAATTCTGACCAGACTATTTAAATATCTTTTTCAATTCTTTTGTGGGGAGTCATTCTTGGTGGAAAAACATCATTATGATGTGCATTTAGAGAGCATAATCCACATTTTCAGTTATATCAGTACAATTTTAGGGTGGTTTTCCTAAGAGGTCTTCACTTTCATTAAATTTATTTTTTTCAGAAACTGTGATAAAGTTTACTCCTGAATTTAGTAAGCTTGCATGTAGACAAATCTAGAGATATTTGAAAATTCTCCTCCTTAGAGCTCTGATTTCTTTCCACTGAACTGGTGAAACTCCACTGAGTGCAATTCCGATAGGATTAATGGTAAAGGCAGTTGAGACTTCTGCTATAAGTGAGATGTACAATAATCTCCAATTACTTTTGGTTTTAACTGAAATAACAGAAATTAGAGTCTGTTGGGCTGATTTGTTTAGCTGCTCTTGTACATTTCAAGGACTGAATTTTATCCTAGGAAAATCTTAGCTGTAGTGCAACCCTAGAGCGAAACTGTAATCCTCAGTGTCACTCTAACAATGTATTTGGCTCAGTAATGTCATCAGATATTAAAAGAAGGTGTAACGGAGAAGGTTCCAGAATATTCTACAGGCTATCCAAGGAATACACCTTTCTGAAATCTCTGTTTTCTTGGAAATGCCTACGAAATTTGAATGAAACTCCCATGGAATTTCATTGTGTGAAAAAGACATAGATCGCTGCAGCTTGTAATTCTCATTTGCTAGGTATATTTATATATACACAAAATGACATTTTTAAGCAAGAAATGCCTAGTTTTCCCATTTCTTCATTGCTTACCTGCTCAATTTTTATTTTTTTTTAACCTCTTCTGAGTGACAGCTTTACTGTTTCTCATCCTCAATAAATCCCCACCATTTTTTTGGCCTGAAATATATGTCCTTCATCTTAAAATAGCTTTAATATTATTTTGAAAGGCTCTCTGTCAGCATACCCATCTTCTGGAGAAATCTATGCTCAGAAGCGGAGCCTAGTGTCAAGGAAGCCAAAAACTAAAATATGTACTATCTTATACTATGATACTTTCCAGACCCAGCAAATCTCCACTTTTGCAAATGTAACATTTCTTTTGCATAAAATCCCTCATAGTTCCACATTTGTTTTCTTTCCTTTGAATCCACAGGAGACCTATGATATATATATGATATATATGATGTATATATGATACATGACAATTTTGAGTGACATCAGAATGATTCAGAATATGGTAAATGTTTTATTTTGGTGGTGGAAAGGTGCTAGAACTCACAGCATGGATTGGACATTATCACATGGTGACCTATGTCAGAAAAATAACATTTTAAAAATAAACGTGTTCCCCTTTCTTCATATAGTTTTCTTGATATTTACAGCAGGTCCTTACAATTTCTTTTCACGCTGCTGATCAGGAATCAGCTATCTCAGATATAATTTTGGGCATATGTGTCTCAAGACAGAATTTGCATTTCTGGTCCTGATGTTGATGGATTTCTTCTGAGCCATGTACTTCAGACAGAAAACTTCTTCAATAGTCATGCTCTGCTGCATTTTTCTCCTTAGGGAGCATTAATTGATCACATTTCAAAATAAAGATGAATCTGCAGCTCCAAATCCCATATTCTAGGCTTGCTAGGTATCACCCACTGAAGTGCAAGTAAATTATTTGCTTCAATGCACCACAACTTTTAAATACATAAAGATACCACCCTTCTGATTAAAACATTTAATGTACAGTTCATTATGATATTGAACAAAAATTTGAACAGATTAACCATAAAAATATAAAGATAGTATAAATATTTATTGGAACATATATGTGTAGGCATATGTGCAGGCATATGTGCACGGGTTACACACAAGAACTTAATTGCAGTATTTCTGGTGAACATCAGTCACTATTTAGCTATATTTATGAGGTTCTTTAAGAAAAAAAAAGTTACTATAGAACAGATACGATGTGTAGTTACTGCTCTTGGGGCACTTTGAAGAGCTTTATATTTAAAGTTCCTTAATTTCTTTAAAAAGGTAATTCTCATTAAAACAAAAATCAGGTAAATTTTATACAGAATATTTTTAAAATTCTTGTGCTGATCATGTTGTAAATTATCTCACAATGTTTGGGACTTGTTAAATAGAGGATAAATTTTTAAAAGTTATTGATTTGTTCTTTTTTATCAGTAGAAGCAACTATGAGATTGAGCAGGGAAACGTAAGTTATCCATTCTGCTGCTGTAATATCACTTAGAAATAATTTCAGTTACCCAAGAATGGCAACCCCATTCTGTGTAAAACTCCTAAATTAACTCAGTTCAATTCTAGCAGTGAGTCTTTCAAATAAGCTGCTATCACCTAGCATATGTAACTCTGTGAACAAGTAGAGAGAGTCAAGAAAGCCCTCCGTCCATATTTTGTGCTTGCCAGGCAAAAGCCAGCTGCAGTTAAGAAGGCATGTCACTGAATCCATGTCAACAGGGCACCGAGCCAAAAATACTAAGCTGTGCTAGAGCTCAGTGCTGTACCAAAGCACTTACACGGCTTCTGGACTATTGGTGGCTCAGGTCGAGGAAGGCTGGAGGATGTGTGGCTTTCAGACCCACTTTGAAGCAGCACACACAAAAGCAGATGAGGAAAGGCTTTTCAACAATCCTGGGAGGATCAGGCAGCATGAGAGGTCAAAACTATTTTAGTTCTTTGAAAACAGAGCAAAAATGAAAATCATCACAATAAGATGAACTTGCGGTCGCATTGAGGTTAATGACTGAATTTCACATAATTTGATGTTAGGGGAGGTTACTGGCAGAAGGTGATATTTGTGTTGCATGATACAAGCACTACATAATTACTTAGCTATAACACACCATTTTAATGCTCATGGTTAAAGTTTTATTTAAATTACTTTTATTTTTCAGTGCCCTATTTTTCCCATTGTCAACTGAATTGTGTGATTGATAATTAACAAATTCTGCTCTTAAAAACATCCAGTGACTTCACTTTGGTTTTACAGATATTGTACGATAGCAAGGAAGTTGACACATGTATAAATTGACATTCTGAAGTCTTTCTTCAGCGTTTATACATAGTATACCAAATACCAGCACATCAAAAGCCTGTAATCTAATAGAATAAATTGCAGTTGCACTATCAATCTTTTGGTAGAAACACTTATTGCTCAGCTAGATATCATTTAATAGTTTGTTATGGACCTGAGTGACTCACGTACAATTTAAAGCTGCACATAATCTCTAAAGTAACAGAACAGGAATATGAACATAGTGTTTAGGTATAGAATGAGTAATATGTATAGTCAAAAGTATGTTATTTACATAGAAATTAACTATAGGTAAAAATACGTATAAGCTTAAGAGAACTGCAATATAAAAAGGAAGTAATACATGTCACTATATTACAGTAACTGAATTATAAATCCCTTACATTGCTCATCAAAAGAAAATGAAAAGAAGTAGAGGAATTTTTTTGAAAAAATAAAGAAATGGAGTGTTTTACATTAGTTGCCATGTAATCTCGGTTGTATTACTATTCATCACAAAATAATTCTGCATGGGAAATTCAAGAGGTACCAACTTTTGACAAGGTAGGGCCTATAGGTGGAAATGGTAGTTTTGTTAGACTAGTTACAATAGTTGCAGAAAGTTGACAAAATTTCTTTGGGCACAAATTTGTTTTGGGCAAACAAATCCTTTTCCATGTCTGTTATGAGCAGCAGACTTCAAGGTTTGCTTCAAATTCAAACGATTGCTCTGAGTAGCATATTCAAGTGGTCCAATAAAAATGTGAACCCCACTTACAAACCTTACCTTGCCTATGTCTTTTCACCACCACAGCTGCACCAACTCTACTGCTAAAGTTGTATACAGGTAGGTGATTTCCAGGGGAGAAAAAAAGGAATTCCTAAGTATTTCTGAACATATATGATGCTTATCAGAAAATAAACAAATGCCAGTACAACTAAAAGCTTGCGGCTCTTCCTAGAATTAGGCTGAGCATCTACAAGGAGTAATGGATCAGGAAACAAGTTTTGTATAGCTCTAAAGTTATGAGACAAACTTCTATATAGGCTCTCGGCTTTATGTTATATCCTCCTTTATGTCAGCTGGTTTTGTACATAGATCAAGTTACATGACCTTGAGTACTGACAGATGTCTCAGCACTGTGACATCTTTCTGATGCCTTCATCTTGCTTCTGCCTTTCTCTAAGGGACAGAGACAGCTTTGTTAATATTAATAAAGTTTCAATAAAAACTTTTTGGTGAAATTATCCAATTTATATTCACAATTCAGTGACAAATAGCAGGTGCATCCAGTGAGATCGTACTGGGTTTTGTATTGCTTGCCCACTTGGAAAGGCTGCCTCACCCGTCCTTCCTCTGTCAACACCACATCCCTGCCCTGTCAACATCCTGTCCTAATTCTGAAGGTACATTGTTAACTTTTTCTTTTCCAGTATCCCAAGGAATATCTACAAAGTTAAAGAAGATGATGATACTTCAGACATATATGTAGGGTAAATTGCACAGTAAAGCTTCTTAAAAGTTTTTTATTGCTTATATTTCCAAAATAAAATTCATGATATAATCACTCAGAATTTTGCAATCACTTTTGTTACTGACCTTACCTACCTCTAAAGGAATCAAACTTATTAATGAAAGACAGAAATAGGTGCAAATGAATTCAATGCTGAGATCCTCTTTTGTCCCTTCATTCTTTTCCATCACCCTCCTACTTTGTTACCTTGTCATGTGTTAAAAATGTGTGTTATCACCACTGTTTCAAGGTCACATGTTTCAACAGCCAATATTAGTGTAGTTTCAGGACAGTCAATAAAACGAGGCCATTTTCCCCTGGTTGAGGATATGGTTCAATATCAAGGGATATTTTCTGTTATAAGCAAATGGAGTTTGTACACATATAAACCCTTTCAATCCATTTGAACAAATATACAGTTATATTTGCAGAAGAAGTATTCTGATTATCAAAACATAGTAATCAGCATTCCCATACAAACTAGATAAATCTAATAAAAAATTAAAATGTGAAAAGAAAAATGTAATCAAATGATTAGATGACTGGTGACTGGTGTTTAAATTATGTCACACGGCACATCATTAAACATTAAATGTAGCTAATATATCCAAGCTCATTTCTTGGTGAATACAATTGTTAAACCTTTTAAAATAATAGTATAAATGTCTAACTATTGCATAATACTTGCAAAGTTTTTGTTTTGCTAAAATCTGTTTCCAGATCAACTACTAATCATAATATATATTCATAATAGTTATGTTTTCATCCTTTTATACAAAAAACCTTCAGTGTTGTACACACTACATCATGTATTCTGTATAATCTAGAAAAGTAATTCCTTAATATGAATAAAAATTATCTATAATGTCACAGTTCAGTTAGTATAAAACGTCATTTTAAGGTAACTCCACCCAAGACATCTACCGTTAAGGAATAAGATAGTAAGTAATAAGGAAGTCATATGTACAGGGTACTGTTAAGAAAAACACAACAAGGATCTGCTATCCAACAAACAAAACAATCCTATAAAACAAAGAAATCAGTAGATTGTTTTTCATTCTACTTGCTTAAAACTTTTCTGAGGCAAGAAGATTTACAGGTCCAGAACACACACACCCCTTTAAATTGTATCCCACCTAGAACCAGGTACACTGTTTCTCCATAGAGTCTGATATGAAGAGGAATGAGACACTACAGGTTTGCAATTACAGTCTTTGCATCACAGGAACTTTCTAGGTGTAGAAACACTAAATCAGCCAAGACACCAAGGAACCTGGAAGGTTGTTTCTAAATTAACTAGTTAGTAAAGTACCACCACGCAGATTGGATTTCTGCTTTATACCAAGTGTAGGCACACCCTGACAAATGCTTAATAGAACTGTATTATTCATCATATGTAACACAGATTTAATGGCTTTTAATGACCAGCTTCTTATCATAAAAATATGTTTACGTGACGTCTGTGAACAATTATCCTCATAGCAAAACCTGGTGTTTATTTATACAGGAAAAGTCTTGACCCTACTGCACATGTTCCCTCCGGGAGAAAGTAAGTCAACATGCTGATATTCGTCAGATAAAGAAACAAAAAAGAGTAAAAAATTCTGAAATAAACCCCCCAATTCTCTTTGGCGTTCATTCTTCCTCGTTCCTCTGTCCAATTCTTGTCTCAGATATAATCAAAGTCATTAATATACAAGGAAAATCTCAGGGCAAATGTGATCAGCTGATAGCAGAGACTTGCTGAAGTCAGTGCTATTCAGATTTAAAACTTACATCAAGCTGTGGACTGGCCCTGGACAGATTATCTCCAGAGAGTCTCTGTTGAACAACATCATGCTTTTCTCTGTGCCTGGTGGCTTAGACTACAATTCTTTGAGAACAGAAAAATGCATACCTCAAAATGTGGCTGTTATTTCATCCTGAATGCTTTCTATAACTGTAGCCTCCTTTATCAATGCCAAAGCTTTACAACTCTCACAAAACCAGGAGACAAGCTTTAAAAAAGGTCAGCCTGTACTTTAGGATAATTCTCCTTACCTTGATATCCATGAAATATTTACTTCAAAAATATACCTACCTCATGTTATCAGTGCAAAAAGATTTACATTTATTTGCATTAGTTATACATACATTAAAGTATACTGATGGCATTAAAAATAAAGAAAATCATGTAATACCTTTACTTTTACCTATGGATTTGGTGAAATGGTTCCATGAAGAAAGCATTTCCAGACAAAAAGAGAATAAAGAAGAGGAGAGAAACAACAGTAAGAGTCATGAGTATATGTAAATGCAATAGTATCTGAACATGAAGAGACAAAGTATAAGGTAAGTGTCTGGAGACAAATGGAGATGCAATCAATGTCGTATTAGGGATTTAGTTTATTTTTTTCCAATCATGTACATGCAGAGAAACACAGAAATAACCCATGCTTAGATAAGAAAGAGTGACACAAAAGTAACATGGACAATAGGTTAGGAGGAAAAAAAAGTCACTGATTTCATTAGGTTGTAAAACTGTACTCTCAGCATTCCAGAAGCCAGGAGCAGGTGCTTTCTGCACATTTCCAATCAGCCATGCATTAATGTAAATGGACTCTTCAATGTGTACAATGTGACAAGCTGAGTATCTTCTTTCAGGAGCTATCTGAAGAGTGCTCTTGTGCTTTGCTTATCATTTATAAAATCACCCATAATTGTATTTTCTGATAAATACATTAAATTTTCTTAATCACCTTCTTATTTCTCTCACCTCTTTTCAGTTATTGTATTGCAAGAGGGGGAGTTGAGGAGGCAGGAAGGACAAAAGCTTACGGAGCAAACCAACAAAAAAAAATAATGAAATAAGAAAAGATGTGACTAAAACCATGTGTTTATTTGCAGCCAAAGACAGCTTTCAAGCATTTGCCCATCGTTTGCAGTGATGGATTCAAAGCAGCTACAGAACAAGAAGAAACAATGAAAGCAGAGTGGAAAAGGAACAGAGCCCATACCTTGGTCGCCCATCATCAGGTGCGCCAGACCTTGAAGGGAAACAAGAGCACAGTCAGCAATGAACAAGGGAGCACGGGAAGGTGGTGTTGTCACAGTGACAAAAATGTTTTGTGACAGGCATCTGTTTCCTATGAGATGTCTGTATCACAGAGGGAAATCAAAGAGCATTTTTCAACCACTGGTTGGAATGCTTTGGGCTACGAGTAACAGAACTGCAATTCAAACACTGGGTGCTGTTTTATTGTGTATTTCTTCTGTGCAGTAGTTGGGATGACAGAAAACAATAAAATGCTTTCAAATCCAACCAGTTCCTTTAATATTCCATCTGTCTTTATGTATTTCGATTACATTGCTTTGAACACTTTGCTGGGAGGACTTCCTGTCCTCTACATGTGAAACGATGTTAAAAACCTGGAGAAGTGTAAACCTGAAAAATGGGCTGGGTCTGATCTTTTTCCCCTCATAAAAATGAGCATTTCAGGTAATTAAATAAAATTTCTTCGTCACATTGAAATGATAATGCAAGGGATGTCTCCTTATTTGTGTGAAATGTGACAGTAGAATGAATTTGTTCCAGAGAAGTCAAATTATTACATATGTAATATAAAATACATAGCAATAAAGAAAATTTAAGTGACAGCTTCTGCAGCTACTTCATAAATCTGTGAGAAATAGATTTTGCTTTATATTTGTATTGTGAGATGAAATCTGATCATACCAGTATAGGTCTAGTGACATTTCAAAACAGATGTCCATAATGATAATCACTCAACTAGAGCCAAATTTCATTACTCTTGAACAAAAAATACTCAGTTTTTTTAATTCATGATAATAAAATGATACTTATCTTCTCACTGAGAATAATGTGATGTAGGGAGAACATATTTCTAGAAATATGAAGGTTTTTCTCATTTTATGTCTGGTTTAAAAACCAGGCTTACTCTTGTTGAATGTAGCTGTTTTAGGTTCCATTCTAGAAGTTACTAATTGCTCATGCCTTAAATGTGCTCCTCTTCTCCAACAAGTATAAAAAGTGATACATTATTTTCTTATTTGAAATTAATTAAAATTAATTCACACAAAGAAGGTGTGCAATAAAATATCCTGCTCTTTATTGGAAAGCAGACTTCCTAGAGAGTTCCTGTGATTTCTAATTCACAAAGAAAATTAGGTGCACAGATGACTCACAGTACTTGGGGGGAGTTCAAAGAAGATACTGCTAACTGCAATCAGTCTTAAAGGATTCATATCTTATCAGTTCCAAATCTCAACTGATGTTCCAAATAGACTAACAATGGTTTTGCTGAATTAGTGCTTTTAATGTCTATGCTTTTTTAGATGTGTAGTTAAACTGGAGGGCCTGATGTGCCCCATCTCTTGTGTAACAGATTCTGTTTTCAAATACAGCGCCTTGCAGCTGGTGGGATTACCTGGAGCTTACAGCGATGTAAATGAAAGCCGAGTGGGATCTTGAAGGGATGCCGACATAAGCATGGCTTGGGAAGCATCACACAGCTGTGCTGCAGTTCACAGTTTGTGATAGAGAGTAGAAATGTTCTCACATGTGTTCTTTCTCTGTAAGTGTTGCTGCAAGAGAGGCATGCTGAATACACAAAGTATAAAAACCTATGGTCAAGCTTCATTCTTTTAATGCTGAACGACCTTGCTTGGATCCCTTGTTGTGTGGCCTTTTGGAAGCATGATTATTTAACCTGGCTTTTGGCTTTTAACTTTTTGTATTGTCAACTACAGTAAGAAATCTCAGAATTTTGATTTCCCTCCATATTCGATAGAGGGAAGGTGAAACTAGTCGAACGTTACAACATCTTTAACAAAATTGCGACTTTTCAGCAGCTACTTTATGTGAGCTCTTTCAGCTCTTATAAGGTATGAAGTAAATCACTGTCATGTCTCCTAGGGGAATGAAGAGAAGGTAATCTCTTACTAACTTGCATTTAAATATGATCTTTATAGCTATCAGGACCTAAACAAAAAGCCTAGTTTCAGAAGATTACCACTGCTTGATAGCTACTATTTTTGCTAAAATGATATGTGAGATTGGTCAGTTGTAAATACCTGATTCTTATGTAATTTGAAAAAAACGTAAATGGCAGAAGTGCCTCTTGAAAACATCATAGAAACCACTTGAATTTTAAGAGTCACTTGCAGTGCTGTTCAACTAAAAAAGGAAGTCAAGTGAATGTTAAAAAACATACACTGCTCCAACCAATCATCTATCAATTAAAAAATTTAGTACTAGTCCTCAAGACACTGTATTTTGTTTGACTCTATGTTACTTTATTTGTGAAGGAGTAAGGTTCCTTATACTTACTTGCCAAAAGCAAGTAATACTTTATATTTTTGCAATTTATGGATGAAGGCTATGGAAGAGTGAAGAATTACTATGACTGCACCTGTGCAATCCAGGGTGGTTTAAAGTGATACAGATAAATCTACCATGATAGTAATCACCACTAGATTTTCAAAATTACAGTCTGCTTATAATAGAGAATACCACAATGGACAGTCATGGAAAGTTCTAGCCTTAACTAGCAATGTACAGGTGTACCATACATTGAAAATATTCATCTGTGCACCATTACTTCATAAGCGGAATGATAAAAGCTTTTTCTTTGTGAACTAGGAATTCAAGATTTAGTAGGAATGCCTCATGTGTGATCCACTCCACCTTTATACTAAGCTTGGCTCTGAGAGGAGAGAGTTAAGGGGCACAGGATGGGAGAGTGGAAGCGGATATGAAGATAGGATATTTTCATAATTTGGTGTGTTGAGTTCCATGCAGAGCACAGGCCAAAACAAAATTTAAACATGGTAAACCTGCAGTGAGCGTGATCAATCCTAGCACAACTTTTGTATAATGAATAAAATGTAGCCATTTCATACCAGCAATATATGCAAAATTAACTCTGTGAATACTAAATCCTTCTGTTTTGTTACATGGCCTAACTTACAGAGATGCTCAGATATCACAGAAATCAAAGACAAAAAATTATAGCTCGATTTCCAAATTCTGCTTTGGATACACCATTCTATGCTTCCATTCTTTACATATACGTCCTTTGTAACTTTAATGTATGCATAAGTATCCAGACCTTTGTTGGAATAAATTTAAGGTTGCAGTTTTAAGAATTAGATTCAGGGAAAGTCTGGATTAACTGTTATCCAGGCTTTATCTCGTACTGCTGTGCATAAATGAATACGTGAAATGAAATTGAACCTTCTTATCTAGTTATACTGATCCTAATTCACGTTTGAGACTCATGTTGACATCAGTAAGAGTTTTATGCACAGATCAAATACAAGATTAGGTACTTATTTGTAGGCTTTTATGTTTTTCAGTTAGAATTCCTGTCCCAGGGTTGTTGAATACATTTTTATTTCACAATGAGAAGGACAAGGTATTGATATGTATGTGTGTGACAGTGCACACAATTAAAGCATCAGAATTGTTTACGTTTTTTTTCTCCTACTGGTAACATATATTTTAGTAAAACTGCACGGCATTGTGTATGTACTAAATCTGAGCACCTCTCTTTGCCCTTGAATACAGTAGCATAGAGAAATGTGGTACCAATACTTCCAGGCTTTTTCAGAAAATTGCCACTGAACAGGCAGGCAGTGGCCCACGGTGACTTGAATCCTGGATGAACTCAGGCCCCACAGTGACTCACTACAGGACCTTGGGTCAGAGCTGTGCCAGGGCAGTCACTCTGCATATGAGTTAGTTTACAAAGTCCTTAATTTCAAAATAGTTTTACAAGTATTGGTAAAAATAAATAAAAGTTATTGCTCAGTTTAGATAAATAATTTTTTCAGACAGGTAATCCAGTATGCAAAGATTCAGCCCAGAGAGACTTTTAAAAGCACTTGTACACAAAAAAGCACCTGCACCTTCTGGCTTATAAGCAAAAAGACAATCTTGATTCCCAGCAATAACTGATCTGCGAAGCATATTCTGTACCTTTAAAACTATGAGATATATGTGCACGCAACATGTTTTACCAGCTAATAGACTTACTTACCAATATTCAGGCTAGATGGCATTGTGCTTTAGTTTCCACTGCCCTGTGCCATACTTTCTTTAAAGGAACTTAATTACATACCAACATTATTATTAAAATCACATGCTGCTTCTTTCACAATGTCCAAAAGGCAGAGTGCATCATGTTGAGAAGTTAGACAGAAAAGCTTTTTTCCTAAAACTCTGTGCTGTAAAGTATATTACAGTAAGCAAGATTTGTAGTGTTAAAGAGAAAAGCGCTTTCCATTTTCCTAAGCAGTTAAAAGATAGGTATTTAACATGCATTACATTCTTATGAGGAGGATTTATGCTCCACACTAATGAAACAAATCGTTTCTTGAAGTGTTTTTCATACAGAACATGAGAAGAAATCAGTGCTTCTGCAAATTTCCTGAATGATTTTGAAGGGTGATATCAGTCACATGAGAATAAATCCCATTGTTTCAGTGGGGAAATTCTGGAATTACACCAATAAGGCCAAGATGAAAATGGAGCTTTGCTTGTGTTCTGTATGAAAAAAGAAATCACACTTATTTAATAAACTTGAATACCTTTATGGGTAAAGAAATGCAACTTACCGTACTGAATGATATGCGTACTTTAATAACATTAAGCAGAAGGAAAAAAAACCACTAAACAGAAGGGAAAAACAAGAGCTTAGGAAAATAAGGTAGAAAGCACCCACCTTCCACATAGTTGTCTTCTGTAAGCACATAACAGGGAAGGAGAGAAAAGGAAAACATTCATTAAGCAGCATGCAGACTGGAACTTGCCATTGCATGTCTTCATCATGCAAGGCATCAAACACAACATGCAAGTGCTCCATTGCTACAATCCAGAGGGGAAAACAAAAGCACCAGGGAAGCAGTGTTTCCTCTATTTAACAAAATTTACATGATACGAAATAAAATAATACTGTTTCCAAAGTGCAAAAATTGTACAGGATTTACTGCAGCTCTTTGTAAGTTCAATTACTATTAGTCATTAATCAGAAGATCTTCTTGTAAGACTTTTATAACTATATAAAGCCATCAGTCATTTGTGATAAGGTTTCTAAGTTCATTTGCTTCTACTTTTCCATTCTGAACTTTCCTTATTGACCTGTATGAAGTCAATGATTTTAAACAGATCGAACAAGATAACTTAAGTTTTAGCATATGCTGTGAAGATGTTACCACAGGCCGCATGGCTGATCCTGCACTCATTACTGAGGCACTCACCCTGGTCATTGGGTCAGATCTCTGAACCCAGTGCGGAAAAAGCATCACTTAAAATGGGTGGAATAACTCAGAATTGTAGGATCACGTCCCACAGCATTTGTCAGCATCAGAAACTTGCCCATCTTAAAAGAACAATCAGTTCTCTGCCTGGTACAGCTAGCAAAGGCCACAGCAATCTCAGCCATGGGTTCTGCCCCTGGATTAGATCAAAAGGCATTTTGCCTAAGTAACGGCTGCTATCAACAAGCAGTAATTTGGCCTTTTATCCCCAACCCAACATCAATACGGGACACAGGAAAGAAGGTTCCCCCAAAGCCTATAAAGTGAGAGGGGACTAGGAATTGAGCCTCAGCTAATGAAATGGCCAGAATTTAAAGTTAAGAAACTGGCTCAGTGTCCTAGTACTCATGCTAGTCCTATAGTCCTCAGCTCCTTCACTAAGTAGGTGATTTTGCGGCAGTATGCATCTGTTGCCCATCATGATTTTTACTGGGGAGAGGATAGGAGAGAGTACAAAGATATCTCAGGGAAGAGAGAAAATGGGAAAGGTAAAATAACAAAGGAAAAACAACACGGAAGTGAAGGAGATGGACTGTGCGAAACCAACAAAGAAACAGGGAAGGGTGACAACACAGCAGGGTAACTGCTTGGGAGACCTCTTCCTGCAGTTTGTGCTGTCTCCACCAACGCTTCCTGGGGAGCCAGCACTCAGGGGCAATTGCAAATTGAAGCCCAGTTCTGTTATTATAGGTCAATTCTCATGGAGTCTTCCTATAGGAAAATACCTTTTCACATGACCATTAAGAAATGCAATCTAAACTAATTTGGATATATTGTAAACCAGGAGTCAATAAAACGAGTTACACAGAACTGGGCTCAATGATGCCTCTTAAGCATAGCGATTTCCTGCCAGAATGCGTTGCTTTCGTAATGAAAAGCTTTTATAAGTTAATGTCACAAAACACTGAAAAATCTAATCATAACTAGACATTATTCCAATAAATAATTTGCAAACTTTAGTACTTTAAAAATAAAGTACTACTATAAAAAGTGAATACTAAGGGTTTGTCTCTCCGTTTTTAGTTGTAATACTCATAGGTCAGACCAGATAAAGTTATTTGGCTTAAGACATTATAAATCACCTTTTCCATGCACATAGTCTAAATTTAGACTTGTAAAATCTCACTGCCTGAAATTTTAGTTTGTTATGAAAGTGCAAAGGGTACATACTGTTTCATGCATTTAGGAAAGAGGCTGAAAAGAATAAAAAATATGAAAAGCAGTATGTCTATTGTGAGTAAATACCTGAAGATCAACAAATCAAATAAAGTTCACTGAGAAAATGAAAAGCACCCAATTTCACAAGATAAAGATATTATGTTCTATACGCCGTGTAAATTACAGTGTTATTTGGGCTATTCGAAACAGCTACTTACAGCTAAACTTCCCTGGAAGAGCCTTCTTCCTTTAACTGCATATAGTAATTTCCTTTCTTTAAGCACAAAAACCTCCAAACTTAATGAAAAATAAATTAGTAATTTCAATTGTAGGATAACTTCGGGCTCCTTCATCTAGTCCTGGTTACTGCAGTGTTGGTATATTGTAATACCAATACTGCAATGACATCCTTTTTGGTGGCCATATTTAGCTTAACATGATTACTTAAAACCAACGCAAGAACTTGCTAAAAGGCCATTTCTGTTGCTCATGATGTCAGTCAAAGGGAGAGTTCTGAAAATGACATCACAGGCAGTGTCAGATGGTTAAACTCATCTGGTTACAGGTTTAGCTTATTTTCTTTTATATCATGGGCCCTATTCTTTGTAGTGATTGGTATTTGGTTTTTGATGACTGTCACCTGAAAGATTTACACTAGCTGAGCAGCTTCCCCTAAATGTCTGATTGTCTGATTGTTGACAGTAAATTAAACTGTCAAAACATTTTGAATTAAATAAAATTGAAAGTGTTGAATTCCTGCTCTGTGAATAAAACAGTGTATATAGCCAAACCCTGACACATTAGTAAACAACAATGAAAATTCATTCCTCCCCGTGTTTTTGTCATGGTAAGTTAAACCATCTTAAACAGTTTTGCAATCTAAGAAAAAAATTAGTTCAGCTTCTTTACGGTACTTTACAAGGTTTTTACATTAGATTAGCTTTGAGCACTATTATATATTTAAGGTGGGTTTTTTGTGATTGCTGATGTATTTTCAGATCACTAACACTTCGCTTGACTTCCCTGATCCCCATTTTCTTGGGGCCTATTCTTCTAAGCAGAGACTAAGAAGCCAGAAGACTCAAATTCTAACTTTGCTTTTTATTCATTTTGCTTACTCCAGTCACTCCTGGGAAAAAAAAAAAAAGGGGGGAGGGGGAGAAGAAGCAATTGAANCGTATACTGTCAACATCTTAATTTTGCAGTTTGGAGGGAAGAGTATCTCCCTTATTTAAATCAGAACTAACTGTATTTATGTCATTACAGTTGCACTGGTGTAAAATTTATGTACCTGGAGGAGAGTAGAGCCATATTACACATTTCTGTCGTTGCTGATGATTTAGCTACCCATAGTCTGAATTTACACACATTTACATCCATCCACCCTGGAGGACCTTATTGTCTACTGAGTAGCTCTGTTGGCACCAGTGGAACCAGGGGCTTTCATGACCCAAAGTGCCATCTCCTAGCTGCTGTAGGCATTGGCACAGAACGGCTCGTAGCCTTTCCGTACCAGCTGATCGTGCCAATGATTTTCACCAATGCACAGCTCAGGTATGCGACAAGGGGATAAAAGGGACTGTCAATATAACAGCGGAGCAGCAGAACGGCCTTACAGCCTCCACTAGCAACCGCACGACTGGCCAGATGGGTAACTTTCTCTTCAGCACCCTGACTTCTAGTAGATGTGACGAGTCCTCTGTTTTCACGTTGCACCGAGCTACTCACTTGAAGAACAGCACAGGTCTTCATTCACTGCAAATGCTTATTTCCTAGGCCTTCCCCCACCCCCACCCCCAACAATACTAAATTGCACTGCTAATTTCTATGTTTACAACCTAATTCCTTTGGCCAAATTCTGCTCTCAGAGCTACTGGTGTAATCTGTTGACTGCACATATTGAGCCAAATATTCAGTCGATTTAAATCTGGCGTAACACAGTTGAAATCAGTAGAACTGTACAAGTTACACAGGCTGTGAATCTGGCTTATTATCTTCAGATGAATTGTCTCAGGCTGTCCCTACTGAATCTGCTACAGAATCTGCTCCAGATTTTTTGCAGCAAAAGCCCAACCAATTCTATTTTAGCATATTACTATGATTCAGTGACATAATAATGGGAATCATGTTTTTACAGGATATTTTTATTAATTCAAGAATCATTTTAATATTTGGTGATGCTTCATGGAAACCTTAATTTTTTAAAACGTGACTATTTATATGTTTTCTGGTTATTTCTGCTATTACATTTTTTTCTTCTGCTAGAACATGTACACGTTAACCACACACAGAGCACAATATTTGTTCTGACAATTATATAAGAACAGTATTTTCATGATAAACAGATGAAACATTAGTATTTTGAGTTTACTGAAATAGCATTCTAGAAATAACATAATACGAAATAGCATATTAGAAGTGGCATTTTAATAGGGTTTTTTTTCCTCGTCAAAATTATAGTTTGAAATCACATTTGGCAACAATGAAGGATATAATATACCACAGAAATAGTTTATGGAATTTCATAAGATATTCAGTAGTTCAAGTAGTGGGGAAGTAGCCTGAAATAACGCTTATTTTTATGCAGGTGTCTTGCAATAAAAACAATGGCTAGAAATTTATGATATGGTATTTTAAGTCTGTTTTCCCAAAGAATAATGCATAGGCATACTTCTCTATAAATTTATCTACTTAAAAATACTGTACTGGAAAATGTTATTTCAAGAGGCAGCTTTTTCTATGGGACTGTACCCAGCATCTCTTGGATAGTGTAACTTAGCCTGTCCCATCAGTTTCTCAAATCATTAGAGAAATTGTTTTATGTAACAGGTGGTTCAAAAAAAAATATTTGGAAAGGATATGAAAACATGATGTGTCTTATAAAGTATGTTATAAAGCATGAACAGTCAGAGTCTCAATAATGATGAACTAAAGCAATACATTGAAAATCTGTGGCTATTAGCATTGGTCTTCTCAAGTGCTGTGTATCTGACAAATTCCATTAGGACTATTTGCATTTTTTTGAAATGTACTTTTGAAAGCCACTGTAAATATTGATTGTATTAATTGACCATAATTAAGAATAATTAGAAATGTATTATAAAGATACCTAGTACAGAACTCTAATTCTGTTGCAGCCTTCTGCTTGAATATTGAGTAAATAGGGAAGCAGGATTTCCCATGGCTGGTCTTCGTGGAACAAAATTTGGGATTCATCTGCAAAATCTGCACATCCACCAGAATCTAGGGAAGAGGGCCCAGGAGTTTCTACATTTCCACATGGCCCCATTAGGTCTGAATTCAATGTACAGTCTCTCCCAGACTCCACACAGCTCTGGTTGGGCCCATTCAGAGGACTTTCCAGTGCCGTGGGTTGAAATATAATATAATAGAGACTCTATTGATTTTTTTTTGGTGGAAGGGAGACATTTCAGAATAGCAGGAAGTTGGTTCTGTTCTAGCTCCATTTTCTATCTACATCTCTGTGAAGATCCCTTCTTTTTTGGAATGCCCTGTAGAATACTCAGGAGAAAGGTGTGATACTGTCAGGAGCTCAGATGACCTGTTGTGACCAAAAATGAGGAAGAGGCTTTTTGCCAAATGAGGATCATTAGGGCACAGTTAGATGTTTCTGCCAGTTTTGTAAAAGGCAAAGCCATCAGCCCAAATTCAGTACACCTCTGAAAATTCTACTAACATCCTTGAATTTACTCTAGGTGAGGCCACCTTTTCTAGACAGTGCTATGTATCCCAAGTGCATTGAGAATGAAATAATGACAAGATCATTTTAGTTAAGCTACTGTAGCCGAGCTCCTAGTGTGAAGCAACAGCTAAAGGGGCAGTGCAAGCTTTGAATGCACAGGCAAAGAAATAACGAACAGAAATAGAAAATGTCATTACTTTTTGTGGCATAACTAAAACCATTACTGTGTTTAGTTCCAGTGCTCATATATTCAAAAGGAAGTAAAAAATCAAAAATATTTCAGAAAATTTCAGAAAAAAAACTTTTCCACAGTCATTCAGGGCATTAAAAACCTAAGAAAACTCAGCAATCATGCCTTACAGTGAAGGCCTTAAGATCTGTTGAATCAAAGACGAGATTAAGAGGTGTCTTGTACCCAGTCTGTAACTATCAATGAAGGGAGAAAGGTTCTTGATACCTGGAAGTCCTTTCAACCAGACAAATGCTGGGATCGAGAGTCAGAAAAGTTCAAACTGAAAATAAGATGAAAATTTACAATAAAGATAAAATAAGCATTGGGAATACTGGGAAATTCTTCCCTGAAGTCTTAAGACAGAGCTTTTGTCTAACAGAAACCATGTATCAGTCATTGCTTTTGGGCTGCATTGTAAGAATCACTGGAAGAAATTCTGCCTTTTGCCCTTTAGGAGGTCAGGTTAATATTTTCATAGCAGTACGTTCTGGCCATAACTTGTACAAATCTATGAATTTTCTCTAGCCAAATAAGAACAGAAACCAAGCATAAACAGCAGCAAATACTTTGACACCCTGTTAAGCACAAAAATGTTCAACTAAATTCTTTTCTCAGAACCAATCCCTGCATCAACTGCAGAAAGAGCTTATTGAGAAATGTTTCCCATAAAGAATTCAAATATAATGGGTTAAAAAAAAAGTCATTCAGACAAATCATTACTATTGTTCCCAACAGGAAAATACCCCCAGCCCCAATTTACTTCTACACCATGTAATATTTTCTAATACCACCTCCAGTTGTCTGCAGATGACAAATAGAATCAAAACCAAGACATAATTAAATCAATACTCTTTCTGAGGCAACAATTTTTTGTGCTGTTTGATTTCTATGCAGCTTTATCACTTTTCTACCACTTATCATCACAAGTATGTCAAACATGAAATAATTCAACATTGCTTTAGTTTAATGCTATTAATCTATGATTATTTTATTGTTACACATTTTTAGATATTATACATCTGAATAGACTTGTGCTTCTTTGGAGCCGCAGTAGTTAAGAAATAAGCACATCTTTGATACTTGTATCTCTGTTTTCTCAACTACTTCCTAGAACTGACATTTTTGGAAAGTTACTTTTCCTCTTCTTGTAGTAATTTTTACCCCATACTTCTAAATAAACTTGGACTGACTCAGGGGAGAGATCATGATGTAGATATAAAAATGACTGAATTTTAATTATATTACAATCCCAAGAAATTTGACTTTGGCCTTATTTTGCCACCTCATTAAATTTAAATCTTTTTCTCCAAAATGGGCCTGACTATTCTTAGATGTACTAAACTTCAGACCTGCTTGCAATATGTCAATGCTTTAAAGAAATTTGCATCAGTCACTGGGACAAGTGTTCTTGCATCTGTGTCATGGCTGCAGTAACCACAACCAGGAATCAAAGGTGGAATCAAAGATTTTTTAATAATTCAATTTAGTAATATTAATAATAGAGATAATGAAAGGAGCAATAGGTCATTTGCATAAGTGAAGGCAAGTCAAAGGAACACACTCCCTCCCTAGTGTACAAGCAGAAAATGAAACACAATGTAAATCTATGTATTTCACTAAGTAACCAGATATTCTTTAAAAACTGCTGCTCTTTTTTCATTTAGCCTCTATTTAGGGACTATTTATCTGGATTGGAAACATTTGATTTCCATCGAAAATCTTTGGGATTTGTGCACTTTACTTGTGCTTTTAGATTTGTGCTTTTAGATGTCTTCCTTGTAAACACTAGAGGTCTTATTTCCTATCTTGGAGAATGGATAGACTAACTAGAATTAAGGACTGACCTCACATGGTCCGCTATACATGGCCTGTACTTCTTACCATAACGCCTCTTTTCTTCCCAGCACTATTATTATTCCTTTGGATTTTCTCCAATTTAGCCCTCCTGGGCACATGGCATGAAAATATATTTTCAGGATATTCCTATCACAACCTTTTGTACAGAATTAACTATTCTGGTTGGCAGAGAGTAATGTCAAGAACAGATTATGTTCTATAAAAGTGATGCAGGGTGACATAGGTATTTCTATTTTAAGAATATCTGTTTTGAAATCAATTTGAAAAATTCAAAAAATAACTTATTTCAACAACTTCTTTGAGAAACAGATGTGAAATGAGGAATAAAGATTTTTCAGAATTATTCGTGCTTGTTTTGGTGTACATGAGAATAGAAACTAGCCCAGTAAATCTGATTCTGTGTTGTGCTGTGCTTTCTGTAGTCAATTATGTCTATACAAGAGGCTGCAAAATGAGGCGCCAGTTACTATCAGAACAAATCAAATCCCTGTCCAATCATCCTTTCAGCAAAACTGGCCTGTTAGACCCATTAATACAATAGGATTAGCTGAGCTGACAGTGAGTAAAAGTGCTGTGCAGTGGTTGAACGGCAGAAGTAATTTTCCAACTGGATGGCAGCTTTACAGAGGTTATGATCCCATGGATAACGTGAGCAGGAGACTCAAAGGAGAAGAGGTCACATTTTTTGACTGTGAGAAGGATATTGTTTTTAGACAATGCTTCCTGAAACTCTTCTACTGGTTTTGCATTGTACGGTGAACTGGCAGCTATCTACACTTTCACAATCTCTACTGTGTAAATATAATATTTGTCCTTTATAATACTTACTAAAGGGTGATGACATATGACTGCACATTCTGCCCATCTGAGATATTCATTCAGGCCCTGAATCTGTAGCTGGATATTTGTGCCTTCCCAGACTAGTACAACACCAAAATTAACAGGGCTGCATGCAAAGCTAGCTGTATTTTTGTGTTCACACACAGTCTTTACACAAAAGTGAGGAATGTATAGTGATGCTATGACTTTAACACAGGCGGCTGAAGACAATTTGATACGAAGTGTTCTTCAGAGTTAGCAGCTAGAAGATGCACTGTACACAATTAAAAATAGAGTAACAATATTCAAAATCACTTTGTTGTATAGTTCTTTAGCTAGTCACCATAAAATTTTCTTGGCTACTACTGAGATTAATTTTGTGGATGTGAACTGAGCTGAACCTGCCTTTGGAAGCCTTTAGAATGATACAGAACAAACTTGCTGCTCGTTTAAATGGGAAATTCCTCTGAAGTGAGTGGAGCTGTACTCTGGAAGTCAGCAGGCTGTAACTGAGTGTTTAATTTGACATCAAATTAAAATTTAATCACAGCTATCTGTGACTGCAAGTGAACAAAATAGATATCTTTATATTTTTTTAAATAACTTAATTTTCTCCTTTACAAGTCTACAATCATTTAAATGCTAAAGCTGAATGTTATTCTGATTAATTAGTAGTTACAGATAATGACAATGAAACTAATTACAAGAAATTTTACAATTAAAAAAACCAACGTATCTTCACTTAAAAACTGGTCATCCTTAGCTAAAGTAAGAATCAACATTATTTTTTTTTATTTCCTCTGTAGATTTTACAGGAACTGAGCAACAATATTTTCTTTTGTAGCCACGTGAATGCCTGGATTGAGTTCCCAGGTGTACAGGGTACTTGCACACATTGCAATCAGGAAATAGATGCTTTAAAACAATTCTTGATTTTCATTAATCATTTTGATATGAATTGGCTAAACAGTTATTGTCTTGGCACAAGAATATGTATATTGCAACTTTTATAAGGCCACTAAGTGACGTAAAAAACTTGCAGGCATTAGTTAAGAACAGGTGAAAAAGGTGGCTCCTGACAAGGAGATACTGTACCTGATGTGCATTTGCAAAACCCTGATTGTATGTATATTGTGGCTAGCTACATTAATTTTCCATCTATGACTGTTCCCATCTCAGAACTGCACAATTAAAATTTCTAGTGGTAGTAGATGTTTCAAGATAGTCACATTTTGAGGACGTCTATAAAATGAATCCAAACCAAGTTAGAGCTAGTTCTTCTCTTCCTAACAGTTTAATCAAAACCACAGAATCACAGAACAGTTGGGGTAGAAAAGACCTCTGGAGGTCATCTGCTCCAACCTCTCTCCTTGCGCAGGGCCACCTACAGCTGATTGCCCAGGACTGTCCATACGGCTTTTGAATATCTCCAATGTTGGAGACTCCACAACTTCTCTGGGCAAGCTGTGCCAGCACTCGGTCACCCTTACAGTAAAAAAGTGTTACCTGATGTTCAGACAGCACCTCCTGTGTTTCAGTCTGTGCCCATTGTCTCTGGTCTTGTGACTGGGCACCACTGAAGATGGCCTGGCTCCGTCCCCTATGCATCCTCCCTTCAGGTATTTATATACATTAACATGATACACCCTGAGCCTTCTTTTTTCCATGCTAAACAGTTCCAGCTTTCTCAGCTGGGACTCTCATAGGAGAGTCCCTATATCATCTCTGTGGCCCTTGGTTGAACTCTCTCCAGTATGTTCATGGTTCTCTTGCACTGAGGAGCGCAGAACTGGACGCAGTACTCCAGATGTGGCCTCACCAGTGCTGAGTAGAGGGGAAGTATCTATCACCTCCCTCAACCTGCTGGCAATGCTTTGCCTAATGCAGCCCAGGATATCATTAGACTCCTCTGCCCCAAGGACATATTGGCTCATGCTCAACTTGGTATCCCCCAGGACCCTTATGTCCTTTTCTGCAAAGCTGCTTTCCAGCTGGGTGTCCCCCAGCATATATGGGTGCATGTGTTTTTTCCTCCCCAGATGCAGGACTTAGCACTTCTCCTTGTTGAACTTCATAAATTTCCTGTCAGCCCATTTCTCCAGCCTGCCAAGGTCCCTCTGGACAGCAGCATGACCTTCTGTTGTATCAACCACTCCTCCCAGTTTGAGGGTTCTCTTCCTTACTGAGGGTACACTCTGCCCCATCATCCAGATCATTAATGAATATGTTAAACAGGATCAGACCCAGTCTTGACCCCTGGGGTACACAGGTAGTCACTGGCCTCCAAGTAGGCCTTGTGCCACTGATCATCACTCTCTGGGCCTGGCCATTCAGACAGTTTTCAAGCCACCTCACTGTCTGCTCATCCAGCTTGTACATCAGCAGCTTCTCTATGATTATCTTATGGGAGACAGTGTGAAAGGCCTTACTGAAGTGCAGGTAGACAACATTCAGTGATCTGCTCTCATCTACCAGGTCAGTCAATTCATCATAGAAGATTACGGAGTTGGTGAAGCATGACTTACCCTTGGTGAAGACATGCTGACTATTCCTGATGATTTTCTCATCCTTAATGTGCGTGGAAATTGTTTCCAGCTCCATCATGTTCCCAGGGATCACAGTGAGTCTGATTGGCCTGTAGTTCCCTGGTCCTCCTTCTTGCCCTTCTTAAAGATGGGAGTAACATTTACATTTTTCCAGTCTTTGGGTACTTGTCCCGGCTGCCATAATTGATCAAAGATTATTGAGAATGGTCTCCCAATGACATCAGACAGCTCCCTCAGCATTTGTGGGTGCATCCCATCAGGCCCCATGGACTTATGTATGCTCAGTTCGCTTAAGTATTCCCTGACCTGATCCTCCTCCACCAAGGGCACCTCTTCCTTGCTCCAGCCTTTCCCCTTTGTCTCTGGGACCTGGGATTCCTGGAGGTTGGTCTTGCTAGTAAAGGCTGAGACAAAGAAGACATTCAGTACCTCAGCCTTTTCCGTGTCCTGTGTCACCAGATCCCCCGTCTTGTTGACAACAGGTCCACATTTTCTCTAGTCTTTCTTTTGTCAGTAATGTACTTACAGTGGCCCTTCTTGTTGTCTTTGACATCCCTGGACAGATTAAATTCTGTTTGGGCTTTGGCTTTCCTAACTTCATTCCTGGATGCTCAGACAATGTTTCTGTATTCCTCTCAGGCTACCTGTCATTGCTTCCATCCTTTGCATGCTTCCTTTTTGTGTCTTGGTTTGGATAGCAGCTCTTTGTTCATCCACACAGGCCTCCTGGCATTTTTGTCTGGCTTCACATTTGTTGGGATGGAACTGTCTTGTGCATGGAGGAGGTGATCCATAAATATTAACCAGCTTTCTTGGACCCTCTTCTCTCCAAGGCCTTACCCCATGGGACTCTTCCGAGCAGATCTTTGAAGAGGCCAAAATCAGCTCTCCTGAAGGCAATTGTCGTGAGTTTGCTTGTCACCCTCCTCTGTGCCCTCAGGATCCTGAACTCCACCATGGTCACTGCAGCGAAGGCTGCCTTTGAGCTTCAAATCCCTAATGAGCCCCTCCTTGTTGGTGTATGAGGTCCAGTAGAGTACCTCTCCTCACTGGCTCTGCTATCATTTGGAAAAGGAAGTTATCATCAATGCACTCCAGGATCCTCCTGGATTTCTTATATCCTGCTATGTTATCCCTCCAATGGACATCAGGGTGGTTGAAGTCCCCCATGAGAACAGGGCCTGAGAATGTGAAGGTCCTCCTATCTGCCTGTAGAAGGCCTCATCCACTTTTTCTTCCTGGTCAGGTGTACTATAGCAGACACTCACTATAATGTCACCTTTGACAGTTCTTGAAGTCTTCTTATTACCTTTGTTCCTTTCTGAAAGAAATTACTTGGATATGTATTCTGATGCTAACCTTTACTTGTTTTACATTTTTTTCTAAACCTACATTACCTTCAGGATAGGCCATGTGGAGATTATTTTTTGTACAGTTATGCTGTGATGTAATTCATCTATCATAATACATCAGCACAGTAGCATGTTGCAGATGAAAAATTGGTAAAGCATCTTTTCTATTGTCAGCTCTTCTACAGCTGGCAAATTGGTTAGAATGACAAAGATGTTGGCATCAAGAAAAATCAACATAGGATTCTTTAGTGAAGAACTATTTCTGGGGTAAAACTTTATCAGAACCAATTATAATAACTCCACGCAAAAAATTGTCTCTGTGGTGTTTTGCGCTGTAGTACATATTAAAGGTACAGTAAAGAATATTGTAATGACCTTTCACGGGTCTGAGTCAAATAGAAGTTTAGAAGGAAATTAATGAGAACATCTAAATGTAGAGCTATAGAAGAAAATATCTAAGGAAACATAAATATTATTGGTAGAGTAATATGAAAACATATATCCATTAAAATGTGTTCTGAATGTATTTCTTAGATAGCATTCTTTTGAGGTTACATCTTAAGCATGATATAAAATGGTATTTCTTATATTATTAAAACAAAATTTTAATAATACGTGGACTAAGCAAACTGTCCTACAGGGGAAATCGTTCTCTGTAAGGTAAATCCCAGTGAATAACAGAAATCTTGTTTGATTGTTGGCCCATTATTAAAATGAGCACACAAATCACCTGCTTCCTAGTTTTTATTCATGAAGAGGAGGAATAATTCTGAGGTTCCCAAAGTGGAAAAACTTCTACATCTAAACCATAATTAAAATTTCTCCCCAGCAGAGTATTTACACCATTAGGCAATTCACAGAATTATAATCATGAAAGCAAGGATCGTGTATCTCATAACCTATGTACTTAATCAAGTTAACAAAACTCCCAAACAAACCACAAACATTTCTTGCATATTTTTTTTCAATCACATTTTCAGAACAAATTAATAACTTGAGCAACTGACCATCTACTAAGAGAGAAACTAATATTTGAATGAGGTGGAATCGTTATGAGTATATACTGAATACATAGGCTACATAAGGATACGCACATTCATTCATGTAATAATAATACCTTATGCAATGTAAAGTGTGTATAAATGTAATGAATACAGCCAACATAGTGAACAATAAATGATGTGCTATGGGCCAACTATTGATATATACAGAAACCAAACAGAAGCAATCTTCACAAATAGGAAAAAAAATTTACTTTACTAACACAAAACTCCTCCAAAACGTCATAGCATGCCAAGGGACGGAAATAGATAACAATGAACTTCAGTAAAAGTCTCCTTACAGTTCAACAAAACAAAGACTAATGCATATGAAGATGCTTATGAACTTGAAAAAGCAGTATCGATTAATAGGATTTTGAATTTGTTATATGTTGTTTTGTTTAAAGAAAACATTTCAGGAACCGCTATTCTGTAATTATAGTTTGTTTCAAAACAGAATTATAAGAACTGTACAAAAGCTACTAACAACATAACTCAAATTATTTTCATTTGCAAAGCCTCTTTATATAGCAAGTTAAACAGTGCTTGATGCATTTTTTCATTCTGCTTTTTACAGGTTATAGCAAATGCCCTCTTGCTTTAAGAAAGGTACACTTATTCCAAAAGTGTCTGTTATGAAGAACATCTAATGCTCGTAAATCATTTGCTTCTTCGAAAAAAGTCCAAAGCACATTTTCCAAAACATGCTTGTAATGCATATAGAACAGTCACCTCATTTTACTTCCATTAAAGCAAACCAACTCTCCCTCCCCAAAAACCCATTTGTCTCCAAAAGTAGTTCAGAATACCGCGGTCTCAAGTGTTTTTCTTTTACCACTTTGAATGTACTTCTTAACACTCAATATTGACAACTATCATTTTTTATCCAGTCTGCATTATTAGTGAGTTATCACCGTTTTCTCTAGTGGGCCAAATTTTTAAAACACAACACCTTCTGTTTAGGGCATTAGCATAAGGTTTAAACAGCTCTGCTGTTATTACTGTCTTACATCTTGTATCAGTGATATCTGCATGTATTTAAAAGACATACAAAAGATGTATCCTAACAAATACTCAATCAAATTACATAAAAAGGACATGCCCTTTATGTAATATCCTACATTACATGCTTTTTCTGTCTTCAGTAACAAGTAGTCTGATGAGAAGTGTAAAATTTAGATAATCCAAACAAGCAAAGTTCTAGTAAAAAATAAGTGGAATAGAAAAACTGGGCAGGAATAGTTCTTATGACATAAAATAGGATCTTCTTTAGAACCCATTCAGATGGATAGAAATCTTTTCATTATTTTATATGGCTTGGATAAGACCTGGATTGCTTCTTGATTTTCATGGTTTATCTGCTGTGCTGCTACTTGGCATCTGCAACTCCCATTGAGATCTCACGGTGAATCACTGGAACACAATGAGTTCATGAGTCCCCTCTTTCTGCCAGAGAAGCATTTCTAATCAATAGCTTTTAGTGTAATGGAAGTTACCACAATGCTTTCAAGATCTGGGTTTATGTTGTAGTTAAAATGAGCTTAGTGCCATCTCTAGTGCATAGCTGTTGCTTCACCAAGCTGCATATTATACATTAGGTCAAGGCTGCTTGTCCAAACCAGTATTTTATAAGACAAAATAAAAGCAACACAGAAAATGTTGATACTATCACAGGAAAATCATCTTCATATGTTTTATTTGTGAATACCTACATACCCAAATATTTAGATAAGATTTGTGACAGTAAAGTTATTAAAATAAGACAAATAAGCTTTTCGTCTCAATTGATTTGAGTGAGTATGCAATGGGAAAGTGCAGATTCTGATGGAATATATGATTATGTAAATCTCCACTGAGACAAGAGAGCTACTTCAAATATACGCAGACTGGTGTAAGTGCCTTATAACACAAGTTCAAGTCTCTGGTTGAAACCCTCATAAACACATTTTAATTGGGATTTCTTCTCTTAGAATTGCATCATTCAATTACATATACTTTGGAGCATAAAATAAGGAGAAAGGCATTTAGAAAAAAGATCTCATTCAAGTGTCGGCTATTTTATTCTCATTTGTCAAAATATTGTAAAAAATAGTTATAGTCACAAACATTAAAGAACACAAATTAAATCCAGCAAAGAGTGGAGTACAGATTTAATTTGGGTAGAAACAACACATGCCTTTTAAGTCCCAGCTTCTCCAGAAACTGAAGAAAAGGGTTCACACATGCTGGGATAAAACAGTGGTGGGTACAAAGGAAAAGGGAAGTTCACCATGTAGCACTAACAGCAGCTATGCTTCTCTGAAATGAAATTGAAGTCCCACCGGAAATTTGAAGTCAACTGGAATTTTGCAACTGGATTACAGGTTTTGGCCCTGAAGGCAGAATTTTGCACAGAGAGCTTAGTCATCTTTGTGCAACAGTGACACACATTTTGGTATCATTTACATATAAAAGTGATCCCACCCACTTATCTAAATTGATAATCCCTCCTGGAATTTGGTAGTTTTCTTAGTAAATATAAGGACTATATGCAAATCAAAGAAGAAGAAGAAGAAGGAGAAGGAGAAGAAGAAGAAGAAGGAGACAGAGACAACAACAATGGAAAAAGAATTTAAAAAAAAAGAAAGGGAAAAGAAGAAGGGAAAGAATAGCAATTTCTTTTGGGAAAACTGAGTGCATAAGAATGAGTATAACTTACTCAGCACAATGCCATGGATCTCTCTGACCTTGGGAGGTTTTCCAGGAGTCATTCCTCCCACAAATATTTTCTGAACAATTATAAAGCATCTTTTTTTCCCCAGGAGCAGTGATTCATTTTTCTTTCTGTATTGATTTTTCTTTAACAAATATATCTACTGGGGCCATTTAAAGGAAACAGTACTGCTGTTTCCGACATGTTCCTGTGTATCTCTTTGAGTGTATCTCATGGCCACGTGAAAGAAACTATATCAAGATGGGTTGGTTTGGGGGTTTTTTTAAGATCTTCTATTAAAAAATGAGTTGTAAATCCAGGCTTTGATAGAAAAGAAAAAGAATAATTGCCTTTTTCCCCTTCAAAGAATAGTCTAAACATATTCAGTGCAAGCTATCAACATGATCGCGATTATCTGTACCATTTGAAGTCTTTGCTCATTCTGCTTCTAGCGCAATGCATGGAGAATTATTGATAGCTATAACAGAAAGCTGGAGGTCAGTTTACCAGTCAGGGTTAGACTAGTTGAGCTTGATATTCAAAGATAAAAATGACACCCATTCCTCAGTGTGAAGTAGTACCTCATATGCAATTGTTCAGAAAGCACTTGGCTGGTTTGGAAAACACAGCATTAACTTATAGAGAGCCTTACCAACAATAATACCTCAAACAAAATAATTCCAAGTCAATATATTTTCTGGCAGCCTGCTCTGCCATGGAAAGCATAGTAATAAGTGTGTATTATTGACCTCAGTCTTAACCAGCATCTCCCACTGACTTAGAGAGATGCTGTTCATGTGAATCAAGACTGATATAAAATCAGTAGCTTAGGCAAGTACACATCTTTTCACTAAGAAATTAGCAAACCCATATGCCCAAATTTGATTTCCAGTGCAGTATCAACAAATTCTGTCACTAGTATATGTCAGTTTGCGAATAAAACATTAAACAGCTAATTTAAGAGCGATTTGAAGGGGAGGAAAAATACTTGTGAAGAAACTGAACAACCAAAATGGATGAACTGTACGGTAAAACAGGACACATTACCTTGCTGATCAGGACCCTCACTAGAAGAGATAATGTGAATATGAACTTACAAATAATATGCAATTACATTCATTGTGCTACACAGAGGATTGAAGAGATTTTGAGGGCTGCTATATTCCTTTACAGGGTTTCAAAATATACTTCAGTAGACTCTGGAACTCTAGCACATTCATGCTTATACTTCATATGTATAATAAAAAAACCCATACAGCCCTCAAGAAAACATGCAGAAGTTACACAGTACCTTGAAAAAACAGATTCCGGAATAGCATTTTCACCCCTTAAGACATGAGATCCACTCCTCACAAAAAGTAATCACATAGCTATGATGTTATGAAAAAGATGGAAATGACAGTTCACAAGACTATTAGTAAACAAGTATCAAGAGAAAAAATGGTCTTGATCTCTACAGGCAGCTACAGATACACCATGACTCCAATGTGGATTTCACAGAATAATTATAGTTAGTAAGTAATGGGAGTCCTAAAACAAAGCATTTAATCTTGTTGTAAATCTATACTTTGACAGGTGAATTTACCACTTTGTTTTGGGGAAAAAAAAACCCTCTTAAATGGGTTCATCCTAGGGTTATTTTTTGCTCATTCTGCTTACACTTACTTTTTTTTTAATTTTTGAAGCTTGATCACTAAAAGTGACTCTCCCTTTTCAGCTGACTCGGTATACTCAGGCTCTGAGCATTGAGTTCTTATCTTTGCAGGTAGAAATCTTTTTAGTTCACTGATGAAGTATCCACACTTTGTTAAGCAATAAAACCTCTTTGTGATTCTATAGTGTCTTTCATGGAAGGACCTCAGCAGCTTATACATACAAATGCCTCCATGAAGCAGATGGAAAATTTGGTAGTAAATGTTTCCATGCAAGCACAAGTGGTGCTCGAGACTGATGTGAGGGTCATTCAATTCAAGTGAACATGTGCAGCTAGGACTTCTAACACTCATAGCTGAGCTGAAGAAAACACAATAGGGGAATTTTGACTTGATTCAGGAAAAATGAAGAATAAAAGCCAAGATAAAAGATTTGGCTAGGCTTAGGAATACAATTTTTTTTCTACAGGTAGGTGATGCCCAGACTTAAACTTTTATGAAAGATCAGGTAGGAATCATATGAGCCATATAGTATTCTATTGAAACAGGAAAATTTTTTACGTTGTGTATAATGCTGCTAAACTCTAGACCACAATGTCTGTGAAAATTACTGCAATCTTTTAGATGGTGGATTTAATTCTAAAACTCCATTTTGTTAAGTAGGAAAAAATACACAGTGCTGAATGTGATGAGAATTTGTGAACTCCTTATTTTATTCAGCTAGGAAACTAAGAAGGAAAAGTGCCCATGGAAGTAGTTTATTGTCTTAAATGCTTGCTTATTCTAAGAATCCCGGATATTCCTCAGTTTAGACTACTTTTTTAGCAATAGTACTATTTCGACTACTATTTCTGCAATCTTTGTCATAACAAAAAGCAACTGTGCTACTATCAATAAGTGGGCAAGAAGAAGATCAGAATTTTCTGCGCCCCAGATATATGCACTTATTTGTAGGAAATGCCTCCCAAGTGCCAATTTAATTTATTGTAGACTTTCCTTTTTCTCATTTGGCTTTATGTCTCCTGTAGAAAGAATTGTAGATTTAATATGAAGGACAAAATGGCAAACAGAAGAAAATAAAGAAGACTTACTTTTTTTTCCACCAAGAGGAAAGTTAAAAAATCTCTTCTTATCAAGCGTAATAGAGAAGAAAAGCTGTTATATATGCAGAAAAACTTTCTCAGGAGAGAAATAAGGAAGAGAAATATTCAGTTCAGCTGGGTCCAAACTACAGGGTCTTCAAAAAGCAACCAGAACAACAAAAGCACTACATATTATTCATTGCAATAACATTACGTGCCAAAACATCAAGCCACTTCAGGAAAGAGGTAAATACAAACAATTCACTTAGACTTCCTCATTGACTTCTTTATCTCACTATAGGATCTAAAAAGCAGAGACAGGAGAAGCAACAAAGTTTCAACAAAGGTTTATGCTGTTTCAGACTGCATTCTGTCATTTCTTGGGCTACTGATGATCCTGTAAAGTCCAAACCAAGCAAACTGAAATATGGTTTGTGTTGTTGGATTCTTTTCCTATTTTCTAATCATTACAAAAAAACAGCACCATGGATCCACTTTTTCTACCACCACCATCCTTTGACTTATCCATTCTTTCCTTCCAGTAACAAACTCCTGCTGAAGCCCTCGCTAACTGTGGTTTGTTAAAGTAGAAACAAGTAGAATTTTCCCACAGTCTGGCTACTGGGAGTAAGGAAGACCAAAAAAAAAAAAAAATATTTGTAACCTGATGGCAAAAATATTTTATATTAAAAGTCAAAGAAACAGATACTGAATTATTACAGCTGCTAGCACATTTTGTCTTTGGCATTTACTGCATTGGAAGATGTAATTCTGTGGCCACCAGCTGTTAGGCAGGATATTTTACTCTGTTCCAAGGATGTATCAATGTAATTAGTCATGATAAAAAACAGAACCATCCAGCATTTTTCTGCCTTAGCGTAGGACAAACTATGTCTATGTAAATCCTGATATTATTTATCTAATGTCTTTCCATCCCCCACTGCCATTACATCTATTTCAGTGTTTCACTATTCTTATCATTAAAAGTTCTTCCTAATGTTCAAACTTATTAATTGCTGCAACTTAACCCTATTATTTCTTATCCTATCTACCATGGCCAAAAGAAGAACAGATTATTTCTTTCTTTTTTATACCACCCTTTTATGAACTCCATCTTTGCCATCAGTCATCCTTAGTCATTTCTCCTGTAAGGTACATAACACCAAGTCTTTTGGTTTTTATTTCATAGGTATACTTTGTTGGTGAAATGCAATGCTCAAAATTGGATGCAGAATTTCAGCCTGGAGTACACCACTGAGCAGGATTGGATAATTACTTCACCATGTCTTACAAGCTTTATTTCCATTTACAAGAGATAAAATGTTCTTAGATTTTTTTTACAACTTCGTGGCTTTGCTGACCCCTGTTCAGAAAGTGATACATGCAGGCTCACAGATTCTTTTCCAAAGAAACAGTATTTCACCAGTTTTTTTCTACAGCATATTTTTGCTGTCCATAATTCCTTCCTACGCCTAGCACCTTCTGCTTGTTTCCACAGACTTTTAGCATATCTTTTAGTCCTTTTCTCTAATTTGTGAAAGTGATTTTGAATTCCAAGCTTGTTCTTGAGTATACTGTTTCTCTTTCCCAGATCTGTGTTATCGCAGATTTAATAAACTTGGTCTATACTCTACCATCCAGGCTGCTTAAAGAAAAGTAGCAAAGAATTGATTCCAAAGGATTGATAACTCGCAGTTATCCAGCCAACTTTGCGTGCAATTTACGAGCAATTTAGAAACTTAATCTACCCCAAGATTTCCCTGCTTGCTTAAGAGAATGTCATGTTAGACAGTGCCTAAAGATTTATTTAAGAATACATGACATCTGCTGCTTCTTGACAATCTCTAACAGTTGTTAAAGAATTGGTTTAATGTAATTTTTGCTGACAAACGCATGTCTATTATATCTTTTCCTTGCTTTGCATCTGCTAACAAATCATTTGCTTGAATATTTGTTCCAAAGTCTTCCAGGAACTAAAGTTAAGCTGGCAAGCTAGACTTGGCTCTTTTTTAATTGCAATTCTGAAATTTGGCACTATGTTCCCCATCTTGCAGTCTTCTAAAACATCATACACCCTTATGCACTTTCTTAAAGGAAAGCTCTAATAGAGGTAAGATTGGGTCTGGCCAGTATTCTGTTAAGCATCAAGCTGCAGTTCATCACACCGTGCTCATTCATGTACTTCATGCACATCAAGGTCCTGAATAATCTGAAATGTAAAGACTGAACGCTTAAAATACCTATGCATGATAGTCTTGCACCTGATAAGGAAGCTAATAACAAAGTGACAATAAGGAGATAGTATATTTTGCTATTTATTTCAGAAGCATCTTAATGTGCATTGAGAGATTTAAGTTTGTGGCAGTCGAAGTATATATTTTAGGCTATGCAATGAATTGAATACCTGCAAAAGTACACATGTACATGACCTACCAAAGAAAGACTGTAGTTGTGTGCTGGGTCTGGCTGGATTGGCATTAACTTTCCTCGTAGCAGCCCATGTGGTGCTGTGGTTTGAATTTGTGACTAAACCAGCATGGATAACACACCAACGCTTTGGCTATAGTTGAACAGTGCTTGAACAGCACTGAGGCTTTCTCTGGTCCTTATTCTGCCACCCAGTGAGTAGGCTGGGAGTGGGCAAGAAGCTGGGAAGGGACACAGTCGGGACGGCTGACCTGAATTGGCCAAAAGGATACTCCATACCATATAATGCCATGCTCAGCAATAAAACCGGGAGGTTTTGTCTTCAAATGTAGCTGTTGCTTGGCGACTGGCTGGGCATCAGTCTGCTTGTGGGGTAAGTGATTGCCTTTGCATCACTTGTTTTTTCCCCTCTTCCATTCACTTATTAAACTGTGTTTATCTTGACACATGAGTTTTTAACTTTTGCTTTTCCCATTCTCTTCCTTGTCCTGCTGGGGGAAAGTGAGTAATTGGCTGTATTAGTGTGTAGTAGTGTGTAGGGACAACTGATAACAGGTGTGTTAGATGGAAGACTATGAGCCATGATTCACAATTCCAAAATGTTCAGACCATGTTTTTACTGCATGTATTGATACCAAGGAATATCCCTAGTAAAGTTAGTAACACAGGCAGCTTAACTGTCTGAAAAAAATTGTTTGGCTACTTAAAAGTATGCTGAGTTCTGTTCAGACAATACTTACTTTATTGCATGCAGTAAGGATAATTACTTTTGTACAAAGTAATTATAACATAAATTTTGGTTGATTCAGAACCATTAAAATAACTAAATAATATGTAGGTTGTACAGTATGAATTTCACTTAGTCAACAGATTTCTATAAATCTTCTAAAATACAGTGTTTTGATTAAAATTACAGATGTGACCAAAGCACTCATCTGTCTTTCATATCCACATTTTAGTTCTTTACTTTGTCCTGTAAAAACTTGTCTAGCTTTACATCGAAAAATGGAAGTTCAATGAACAGACAAACCAATTATTTGTCAATGTTCATAGTAGAAATGATAGGACTAGCAAAGGTTGCTAGAACTATTGCTTTTTGCAAAATCCAAACTTTACATTAGTGTTCATAGTTTTTCTGTAGATTGCACTTCAAAAAGAAACAATTTTTCTGTGCATGGCAGCTACAAGAGTTCAAATATATATATTACATATCAAAATCTATTTATTTCTCATATAAAGATGTGGATATTGAAAGTTTTCCTTTGTACTGTTCCGGCGGTATTTGTGTCTTACTATAATTCTAAAATACCATAGATTGCTTCATGTGTTTTGAACAAAGAATTTTGCTTCTAATAATAATTTCATCCAAAAGGACTTCATTATCTACAGGCAAAGGTTTTCATCCTTTGCCGAAGTTAGGTCTAAACTCCATATCTAAAGGACAAGATTTTCTATTGTTCTTGGTACTTAGGTTGTAATGCAATTTCTGCAGCAGGTTTGCATGAATGTATAAATCAGCATTTTGCTGAATAATATGTGAAAATAATTACACATCTAGGTGTTTAGTTTTTGAAGATTTATATTTCTTTCAAGAGATATTAGACTACTGCTAAAGTTTTAATAACTTTCATGTTGTTCTGAATCTTGTACTGAAAGGCACATATTACATTGCAAAAGCTATCAGGAGAAAAATGATCGAACTTCTCAATCGTTGTAAATGGATATTATAGTTTGGGACCCTATAGAGAAGCAAGTTAGCTGGCTGTTGTTACTGGTGAAAATTTTTAATATGTTGCCATTTAAACTGTCATTATTCGTTTCCTTTGATACTCATTGTATCGATGTTTTCCTGTGTGTAATGTCAAACAGTTAAGTTGATGACCTTCATAAGATCTTTTGTCTTTATGGGTTTATGAATCAAAAATGTGTATTTGAAATTTTAACTATTTTTCTTGCTACTTCCTTCAGAACTCGGCAATCAAATTCACCTGGGCCTAATGCTTTGCAAATTTTAGCTGGAGTAATTGCTTTATTGTCTTTTCCAGCATAACAGCAAGGTCTTTAGCTTTTTTCTTTCCCTCAGGAAAATGCAACTGTCTCTGGGATGATACCTTCTGTTTCTTCTATCAGTAACAAGGCAAATAAATCTTTTAGTGCCTTAGCAGAATCAAGCTCATTAGTTGCCAACCTTCTGTTTTTCTTCTCAGTAACCCTGGTTTTCTTTTTCTCTTTTATTGTAAATTTTAAATTAACTCAGCTCAAAACCCATTAAGTTGGGTACAATCTGGTTAAAAAAAAATAACTCCAAAATTGTACTTTGAAAATCACATTTTTTTTAAAAAAGTATTTTCTTTACTACATTTACTTCTGACACCCTCTTTATCTATGTCACCATATTTCTCCCTACAAATTAGGCATCCTATTCTACACTATTGGCCACTTATCATTTATGTATGCCATTCATGGAAGCTCCAATATTAGTCAAGTCAGCTCCTCCGCAGTGGATGAAGCTATATGGACTTATACCATTTAATTATATCATGTATATTTTTCTTATCTGATCTACAGAAATGGTGCTGTTGTATGTTATTCATCTGCTACTGCATTGCAAAATAACTTCCTATTTATAAAAGGCAATTCCCCTATTAGCTAAGGTCACAGCTAATACACACTTACATGTCTGAAGGTTTGAGTTTCTTTAGCAATTCATGTATAATGCCTGTGATTGTAAAGAGCATCAAAAAATCTAGGAATATACCCCAGAGCGAGAGAAAAAAGTTTGATAGGCTCCATTCTAACAATGTTTGCACTGATGTTCATCCAGAGAAACTGTAACCATTGGAGAAGACAGAATACCTGGAGTAATTCCAGCCTTATTAAAAATTTATTATTATTTTTACAAAATTTAAGGAAAAAAAATCTGGTATTGTGTTTCAGGGATGAACTGGCCAACGCTAAAGGTGAGGGGAGGATGGGGGAATTTTTTCACCACCACCTACATCTTTTAACAGTAACCTACTTGCTTTACGGGAGTATTTTTTCTCTTAAAATGTTAAACTTAGACACATTAGGCTGTTCAATTTGATAGAAAATGGGGTTTATGGCTTGAGCTGGTATTAAATTTCATTTTCTTCTAAAACTATTCTGTGTAATCAGTCATGGATTATCTAATATTTCAAGTCATGTATTGTTTCTTACTCTGGTTGAATTCCCTAGGTTTTATTTGTTGTATCCACACTGGCAGCACTACAAACAGTAAAATACTTTTTTTGTTATTAATACAATTTTTCAACCATCTGCACTCTAAACAACAAAGATTAAACATCTTTCATTTTTTAGCCTAAGCAAAATGTCAAAGGTTAATTTTGTTTTGCAAACATCTGAAAAGTCTCAGCAAAAGCTTTCAGCTTGCTCTTTTCAACATACGTATGGTTTCAGAACAAAAATGGGAGAGAAATAAATAAGGTTCCTGGCCTCTAGCTTGAGACACAGTTTCTGAAAAATAAAACCAACAATCTTTCACAAAAAGTACAAAGGACAATTTCCTTTTACCGATCAGGTCAAAGCTGGAGTTTCAAATGTTTGCAGACAAATATTTTGCTGACTGTCTTCACAACTTTCAACTAGCGTAGTTGCTTCAATGTCTTTTCCATCGTAACAGCAAGGTCTTTAACATACTCCATGTGCAAAACCAGTTCTTGCTTAGGGTTATGAGTTGGGCATTTATATATCTTTCAGGAGCAATACCCAGCAGCAATTTATCCCCATAGCTGGCCCACTTCACAAACGAAGAAACTAAGAGAAAAAAAGTAAGATAATTTTCCTATGATAAAAAGAAAACAAGGAAAACCTGTAGTTCCAACTATTTTCTCACTAAATTTCTAACTGATTTATGCTAACATGAACTGTAGGTTACTTTGAATTACTTATTTGAATGGTTTTATAGATTGTTAAACCTAATCTGAGAGGATGTGGATTGACACAAAACTGTCACATAAGCAAAATAATGTGTAAAGTTTAGCATTTCACGTTTTCTTCCCTATGTTAGTTGCTAAAAATAATCACCCTTATCCAATAAATAAATAATGTTGATGGTGCAAGCCCCTTTTGGAATATTAGAAGCAAACTTTAAGATTTATTTCTTTACATTTCTCTTTCTCTATTTTTTTGAGCTTTTGTTCAAAAACATTAAAAAACAAGGCAGTAATTTCCACAGAATCTTTACCACCATGAAAGAACAGGCTAAGAGATAAAAAGAGGTTTTTGAATAACTTAAAAAATATGCACAATGAGCGTTAAAAAGAGCTGCAGTCTATGATCACATTGGTGAACAGCGAGAAAAGCAGCTATGTCAAGAGAAAGAAGAGGCATCAGTAATAGGTTTGAGGCTCTTGCCTTTCCTGTATCTGTCAAATGACTGAATTTGAGTAGAGACTTACTCAGAGAGGAGGCTGGAGTGATAATCAGATAATCATTGTTCCCATGAAACAGTGTTTTTCACAGACATGAAACCTGCTGAGCACTAGAAGCATTTGTTATTTTATAAAGCTGCACTGCTGGTTCCCATCAACTTTTTAATTATGAGTACTAAAACCTTTAGTTCCTCACAAAGCTCAGAAGTTTCACTTCTGCTTCCATTCAACAAAAGCCCGAACTAGCTATAGCTCTAGCTGAAGTTCCAGGAATACACAGAAAATCAGCAAAGCTTAGTTAATATGATGGCATATTTTCCTGGTTTCTATGCTTTAATATTATTCAAAGTTTTGAGAAGAACCGAGAGCAACAAATAAAGTTGACAAGGTAGTCTGTACTTTCACATATCTTCTTAAATGCTGGTTTTGATTTTGCAGGCTACTTACTGCATCCTATTTGTGCCTCATGTTATCATTTAGATAAAGTAGGTACTCTTTTACAATTAAAAAGTCTGTCAATACACAGTGTGAAACTCTGACGCTGCTGCTATGAATGAAAAAAACCTGTATGATCCAGTGTTATCTGAAGATAAAATTCTTTCCTGTTTGCTTTTTTTTTGCCTGCGAAAATGCTCTCAAAAATGAGCTAATTTTTTTTTTTTTTTTTCATAAATGACATAGAACATAGATAGTATTTTGACTTGTAAAAGAATGGAAGAAAGAAAATTAAATGTAAGAGTACTAAGACATATCATTTAGCCAGTTACTATGAAAACACACAAATAAAATTGGCAAATAAAATACAGGACGTCCTTTTTCTGTTCAAGTTTCTACAGTCTGGGAGTCCTGAATCATTCACGCTTCTATGTTCTCAAAGGAAAATGAGAAAAATTGGTGCACTTTTTGCTTGATAAAAGAAATGGAGACATTTACCTGAAGAAGTAATTAAAATGTAGGCATTCATCTGCCTACATTTCTTCTGGATTTACATACAGCATATACCAAAGACATTATTTCTGCTTAAATGATCATAACACAACCCTGCCCCCACATCATCCCTTGCAAGTACACAAATACAACACAGAAATCAAAGACTAATATAAGAAGACTTGGCTGCATTGTTCAGTTTATTGTCTATGCTGCTGAAGGAAGTATATATGGCAACTTTTAGATAAGCATCAGAAAATTTGCCAAAGACTGCACTGACAGGTGACAGTACACTTATCTTTCCTCTGTTTTAAAACCTAAGTGCCCAAACTCCTTTGTGACCTTAAAATAGACCAATAAGTATTAATATTTTTTTATAAAGTTTAATGCATAGATCATAAAAGACATAACTCTAGGATTTTACTATATTACTGTATATGATGATACTGAGTGTTAGTACTGAACAGGATCTTATGCCTTCAACTGGGCTATAATTGCATAACATGGCATGATTTTTGTAAACACTGTTAATTTTAAAACAAGATATATTTCAACATCTATTATGTGCTTTGTTTTCTACTTTGTCTTCCTGTTTTAATTGTCCAGTTAGTTTCACAGATCATAATTAAATTCATACTTAAATACTGACAGTTCCAACCTTTATAAATTTCAGGTTTGCTTCATATAAATTTCTCAGCTACTCTCCAAAAGAACAGTATACTTTTATGATGATAAGTCACCGTAAGAATGTCTTAGTCCAGTTATAGCATAATATATGCAATTATACTCCACAAGAACATGCATTGCACTATTTTTTCACAAAATAGATTGATTTTATGTTTTACACCCAAGGAGATCATACAGCACTTTTATTTCTAATACTAATTTATGAATGGGTTGTATATCTTAGAATAGCTTCTTCAGAGAGAGCATTTCTAATAGGTTAAGCCTTCCATTTCCTGATACAGTGCTTATGCCTTTCTAATGTGAGATAAAATATTTTTCTTTGTAGTTTCAGTGACTTTCCTAAATAGCTCAACTTTAAAAAAAATAGATAATTGATTCCTTTTCTTTTCTTGAAGAATTAACAGAACTCTGCCAATTTAGCAGGAAAAAAAAAAAAAGGCTTTCAATTGTTTTGGCAGAGTAATTCTGGTTGTGTCATATGGCTATCAATTGTCACGCTTTAAGCTTTACTTTTTTACAGAGAATCTCCTGTTTGATCACAGAATCATTTTGGAACACTGCTACTATGCAGCAAAGAGGTTAAGTGTTTCATTTTTATTCCATTCCATGATTTTCTAAAGAAGCACGTTAATAGATTCTAATGCAACTCTCCTCACATTCACTTGTGAAAAGCATGTTTACCAGGAAGAACAATTTCCAGCTTTTTCCTGTGACATATAGCATTCTCTTTTTAACAGCTGTTCAATGTGTTGATTAACAATCTTTCTGCTTGGACACATGTGGATGTGTCCAGCTGATCTGTAATTTCACATTACACTGTGCAATGTGTCTGTATTGGCGACTGATCGCTCCACTTCGGTGAAGGCAAAATGTGACTCAGCAGCTTTTAAAATCACAAGTTTCTCTTTATATAAATGTATTAGCATTGTAAACACTTCTGGAAGGTGTGCTGTAAAACTGACAAACCTGCCACCCTTGAATAATTTCAAGCTCAGTAGGATTGCCTTCATTTCTGTTTCTATTGCCACTTCTGCATTCCCAGGTTTGACACTTTCAGTGAGGAAATGTGATTGAAATGCATAAATTTTGTTCCTCAATTTCTGCTGTGGTGTATCACAGCCTTAACTTAAATCTTCCATAGATTTCTAGGTCAGAATTATTATTGCATGACAGCTTGTAACACTGAATTATGCGTAACAGCTAAAATCTGATAAAGCTCATCTGTAGCTTTTCTTAGCGAAGTGATTACATATATGCCTCTTAATTAGGCACGCTTAAAAGCTTTTTTTCCTCAATGTTTTTTTCTGAGCATACTCAGGTTTGGCTACTAAGATAAACAAAAAACAGACCTCTGACCATTAGCCCATTAAGCTATCCAAGAAACAATCTGGTAATGCTCTAATTTGAGATCTAACTTCTTTTTCCAGATCCGATCATCAGCAAACAATTTCAAATGTCTTAAAGTTTATCATATACTACTGTAGAGTCTCCAAACACCACAGAACACTTAGCATTTCTAGTTGCTGCTGAGTTTTTCCAGCCTTAAAAATTTTCATTAGTCAAACTTACAGTATAACCAAGACCTTCCACAGAGCTTCAACAACGGACAAACCTTGTACTCTAGATATTCTAACACAGTATCTCACTTATAATTCAGTTTCTTTCTCCAAACTTTACCTCCTCAAAAACATTGTACCCCCATGGTACGTATTAAGATTTCTTTCCAGCTTCCATTGAAGCTGTAAAAAGGATCTTTTGTTTTTCATGGTGTGCCCCATAAGAAAATACAGTTTCAATTATACAGTTTTATTGTACGGTTTTTAATTATACAATAAATTAATGTATTTTAAATATATCTTTACATATGCAGATGAAACTAACACATTTCATAGGCTCTGTCAATATTCAGCCCATTTTGCCTATGACATCAAATCTATGATGTTTGATCAGCATTTTTAAACATGTTGCAAACTGTTCTGTGTGTTTACTTGGGGCTTGACTTTATTACTAAATTGATAGTGCATAAATTGCAAGGTATTATATCGACAATAGTCAAGGCAGTACAAGTATGGAATAAACAGGGGTAGGTGTGGGGATGATCTTGCTGTTGCGCATGTTATATTGTTCCCTTGCTAAACGGAATTTTCATGAATGGCTCTGAAAAGTAAGTCTTGGACCTTTCTATATTTCTGGCTCCTTTGCATGCAAGGTTTCTGCCAGCATGAATATACTGGCACAGGATAATATTTGTGTGTAGTTTGAGGCAGCTCTGCAATTAACAAAGTAATATAAACCACATATTTCAGCCAGATAAACACTGGTGATACTAGAACTTTTAAAACATGTATATGAGAACTAAAATGGTGCATCTGGGAAAAATCCCATCTCCCTGTTTATATGTCATTTTTCAGAACTAATTTAAAAAAAACCCCTGTATCACCATCTGTAAATAACAGTATTTCATCGCTTATTTTAAAACAGCACAATTACTGAATGTGACAATTGGAATTTGTTTGTATTTAAAGGCCACATCTTACTTAATATTTCATTGCTTCACTGAAATAGACCCACAACAACTTATATGAGTTAAGGATGTGTTCATTTTCATTTATGCCATATTTTGGGGGAAAAAGAAAAAGAGGTTTATTGCTTTTCAAGTATACATAGTGTTTCAAAATTATTTTGAGATCAGAATCAGGCTCCTTCTATATTTTTGCATCATTCTGTGGTGAAGAAATTTATTTTTTGCAAGTGCTATCAGAACATGAGTTCCATAATAAGTTCATACCATGTAGTTGGTTAAAAATGTTCACAGTTTGATTTATAGTGATATGATCATTTAAAAATGTGATCATTTAAATCAGATTAACATTAGATTAACATGAGCCAGACTTTGGTCTTAAATATGCTAGTTTCCTAAATAATGAGTATTTGCTGCTAAAACTCAATTATCTCGATTTAGCTAGGCTTTCAGCAGATAGCATCATCAGCTGCAGAACTCAAATCAAGAGTAAGATTCATATCTCAAATTTAACGGGTTTTGATGAAGATTTCCCCATATAGTCATATGATAATATCTCTTTAAGCTTCCCAAATGTGCTTTTTCACCTTTAATGTTAGCAAAAATATATCTTCTTCAAGAATATTCCATACAATTCTTGAACTTACACTTCAGAAGTTAAAATGTTTGTGAGTTAATCCATACCTGGCAACTGAGGGTGTCTTATAACAGAAAACTCACACTTACAATCCTCAGTCTTTTAGACATAAAGCTGTAGGCAACCTTAACAGGCAAGACTCTCCATGATCAAGATCTTACATTTATTTGTACGTGATTTTAGCTTCCATTGCTAGGAAAATGTTAACATTTTTATTTAAAAGTCTACATCATCCCAGGATGTAATTAAAATAGTCTACTTTATTACATGCAGTAATATCAGTCAGCATGAAATTCACAAATTAATTTCTTCCAACGTTTTCTTATTCTAGAGCAAAACCAAAAAACTTTTCGAGGCTACTTAGAAGCAATCTCATTTTTTTCCTACCATTTTTAATGTCTGTCGCACACCACTGGGAATCTAATAAAATACCATGAGATAAAGTACAGAAATGACATCCACTTCACCTCGCCTCATGTCAGTTGACAACTGCACTGTTCACACTGCTCTTTTTCTGAGATCAGCATCTGCATAGATATCAAGTGGCTGAAGCTGTATCTTGATAAAACAGAGAGCATGTTAGTGGGAAAGATGGATGTATCATGAAGATTTTTTTCCCTTAACTGTTTCATCCATCAATATGTGATGGCTGTAGCTTATAATTATAGTTAACATACTTGGAATCTGTTTTGCATTAGGGCATCCTATTTTGTAGGTGCGCCAAGAAAAAAATTACCTTTATCTTAGCAGTGGCTTGGTACTTAACCATGCTTTATCCATTAGTATCCAGACAGGGAATGGAAAAATTTATGTAAGTAATGGTTTATATGTATGGAAGAGATATATATTTCTATATATCTTTTTAACAACCTGGCATTTCCTAATTAATTTCTCTTATTGTGGACTCATGAGTCAGAAAAGATTCAAATTGCTCACAAGACACCAGCCTGAAAGCTTAACTTCTTTCCTGATAAAAGATGTGCTGTTTCAGATTGCTATTGAACAATGTCTATCCAGATGAGTTGTCCTCAACTTAAAAATCTTGCATGAAGTTGTTTAGGACAAATGACTTTTCCATCTGATGTTCTGACTATAAGGATGAGTATTAGAGGATGCTAGCAAGTATTTGAGATATCTAAAGACTATTGTCTTTATTGCCAGAAAAAATAAAAATGGCCACTAAATTGCTTACTATAACCAAAATCCATAATCCATAAATTGCTTACTTTAGCTCATTTGAGAAGCTCTGATGCTACAGTGATGGCAGGAATACAGAACTCCAGAATTACTTTAAATGTACCAGATGTTATTTGAGTATTTGAGAAATTTCTTTTTCGGCTGGTAAAAAGTATGTTCGAGAAAAACAACATAACAATAAATAGCCAAGGTACTTCCATTTAATTGATGATTCAATACTGCTGTTTACCATTCATGAGTTTTCTTCACCCATAACAGAAAACAAAAGTTGTAGATTGAAATGGGAATTGTTGCTTGGTAATAAACCAAGGGGTTTTCCCTCTTTTGTGAATATATATATATATATTTTTTTTTTTTTTTTTTTAGAGCACAATAGGACTTTTTAATAGGAAATAATNTGCACCAGGATATCTAGTAACACTTTGTCACATATGTTCTGGCTTATTTTTTTATGCGCTATTTCTCTTCTCTTCCCCTGTTTCTCTGGGTCAAAATATCATTACGTCTCGTTTTGGTGTTTATTAAAATGGGACTCAGCATTCACCAGCTTTAGTGAATTAGAAACCCATTAAAATAACTACGCCTCATTTCTCACTCTAGGTGAAAGCAGTATTCAGTGAGGGCAAGAATCAAAAGAGAAAAATAAAAAAACTACACATAACACATGACAACACACAAGAAAGATACACACATCCTAACTTCTGCTCTTTATCCAAAGCCTGCTGAAATTCCCTGAATTCCGCAGACTTTGGGTAAGTTCCTAAAACTCTTTGGACATTGCCTTAACTCATCCATCAAGCAGTGGAGCTGCTCTTTTTTTTTATACCATCTGTGCAAATAAAAGAAGAATAAGCTTCTAAATTTAGCAATAAAAACTGAATAACAGAGGTGCACTTGTAGTCGCAACACTTAGCTGTGTACCATGTCTATGGTGAGAACGAAACAAGGGATAATAGGGCAATTAATTAAAACTTAAACAGATCTTATGATCTGCAGTGAGAAACATTTCAAATTATACAGTAGAACTGTGAATCTACAGTACTCTAAAGTTTGCAATTACATATGCAATTTCAAAAAAATGTAATATTGAACATTTTTAGAATATGTGACATGTGAAAGGAATTCTTCTTAATGTAATCAAAACTGTTTAAATGGAGACTAAGAAGATTCCAAGAAGTATAAGTGTAGTATATTTACAATGCTGCAAAGTTCTGCTTCACAATTTGTCATATAAAATAATGCCAAGTATCCATTAAATGGTATAAAGTGTGCAGTACAGTAGTGCATATCCTTGGACATATCATACATATCCTTGATTAGTGTACACATAAGAGATGTTCACATTTTTTGTCAGTAATTATGGCTTTGCTAATTTTTCTAAATGAGTTAACCACAACCTTATGATCCAATTATACACAGCATTTAATACTTACAAAGTTATAGGATTAGTTACCACAGTATATAAGGAATTAGTCTGGTCCAGCTGTCATCTTTGAAAATAAAGTCCCACTGATGAAAACATTTTTAAAAATAATGATTTTAAATATTTTTACTTGATATTCTAGAAGTACTTGTAAAAATGGTAAATAACTTAGTCTTTAAAGATGTTACACATTTTTTAAAAAGCATTTTAAAGAATGTCTTGTGCATGCATCTGTAGATCACTAATTAATTAAACTGGCACATAGCTTTCTCATAATTCTTCTGCATAAGACAGCAGAATGCATGCCTACACTCTTCTGATCCATTTTTCAAAAAGCTAACCTATGGATGGAAAAAGGCTTGTGCCATTTCTATCTTTTGTGTTTCTGAGCTTAACACATGGTTATATCTCATTCTTTTCCTTTTCTCTTTGCTTTCTGTCCTATGAATTTGTATTTGGTTTGTAGAAAAATACAGAAAAATATTTCTATCTCAGTACTTCCCTCCACATTATAGCCACACATCCTTTAAGATCTTTTGGACAATAACTTTTGTATTATTAATGTTACTTTACCAGATTATAGCAAACATTTTTAGACAGGAAAATATTTCTTTTCCCAAATCTATACAACTACATTGTGTTTCCTAGTACATAATTTTGCATCAGAACAAATAGAATTTAAAAACTATAAATAAAAAAAAGCCTCCACTTTCAAGTACCATTCAAAATATATGGTTTCCTAAAAAGCAGACTAAATTGCAGAAGTTCTTAAGACTTCAAGAACTATCAAAACACTGATGAAGTGAAAGAGCACAACTAACAGATGCTTTTCATGAAGCTAATCTGAATATGGGTTTAATATTGAGAGGCAAGGTTGATCTGAAAGAAGCAACAAACACAGAGCAGAAAACAAAATATTCATCCTTAAGATTATTCGTGAAGTCTGGATAGATAAAGAATGATTGTCTGATCAGAAACGCACAATTTCTCTGTGCCATTTTGTTCAGAAAAAAAAATAAAAAAGGTAACCAAAACTAAAACTGAATTTAAAACCACCTTTCTGCAAAATGTAAGCTGTGTAGCTACAGACAAAAGTATTGATGAAGAATTTTATTGATCAGGTACATTCTACACATGTAAAAGTATTTACTTATTTATAATGAGTTGATACTGGTAATTGAACACAGCTGTCCAATAGCTTTTTCCTCCCCTGAGCCCTAGCCTGTCTGGTAGTATGCATAAAAGTGAGAGCTATATACATTTCTGGCTACAAAAAAAAAACAGTTGTAGGTATAGTATACTTGGATGTGGGTAATTTTTCTGTTTGATATGATGACAAGCCTCTTTCTATTGATTAATTTACACATTATATTGAAAATAGCAAAAATTATGTAGAATTTTGTTGCATTTTGTGCTTCTTCAGAGAGAAAAGTATCTATGCTCTGATGAAAAAATGTCAACTACTCTGAAAAATCATGCAGAACTTCTTAAATCCCATTTCACTGAACTTAAGATACATTGTAAATATGGAGATGTACAGTAAATACCAAATCCATATTTAAGAGAAATGCTGTTAGAATAATCTTTTACTTTTTGCTTCTACAAACCCAGAACCAAGAAAGCATCAAGGTGACATCTAAATTCTATCACATTACCAATACTAAGAATTATGAATAAATATTTTAATGACATTTACGTTCTGTGATATGAATTTAAAATTTTGTCACCTAACACAAACTAACAGTAAAAAGAATCTAACAGTACTGTACTGAAAATTGAGCGCTTTCTAGAACAGAAAGATGATTCTCATCAATACATCATACAGACAAGCAGCAAGCTGAAACTACATGAACAGGGGACAATAAACCATTGTTGCAGGCATGGTTGAGTAAACTATTATCTATTTGTTCAGCTGCATCTCTGTTCCCTTACTTACTAAATAGGTCCATGTTACTTACTAATTAGGTGAATATATATGCAAATGTATATTACTTAACTATCTTACGGATAATGTATCCATTTTCTTTAGAACGTGAAATCCTGCAGTTTTTGGCACTGAAGCCAGCTGACCTATTTAACTAACAAGGCTTGTCCAGTCCATAAAGTAAAATTTATTTAGTTAGAGAAAAGACAGCACTGCAGTTCACATGGAGATTAAAGATTAGGTGATTTTTTCTATCATGTGAATCTCTTTTAAGGTTGCAAATTTATTTCATTTTAAGAAGATTGTAGAACTTTGCCTCAAACTACAAAAGGAATTTGCTTAGAGATGCAAACCAGAAAACTAACAACTACAACTACACAATAACCATGAACTTCTGCTCTCATGAGAAGATGATCTTTCCGCATCTATTCGTGGATTTGATAACAGCTGTTCATTTCTTCTGCATTTAAAGCTTCTGCCTTGACTATGTGAATGTAGGCATGGAGAATTGCAGAGAAGGCATTGTATTGCTGGATGTTCTTTCCATGAGTGCTTACAAGAAGTTCTTGGAGTGGAAAATTACTTTTTTGAATGGATACTAGCAGTATTTGCCAAGTACTTAAAGGAAACAATTACTCCCATGGCACTCATAGAGTACGGTAAATTATGAATGCATTTTTGTTGCACATATTCTCCCATAAATTCTAGAGCTTTTTATTAATTTATAACTTTCTCTAATGTTTGTTGGTTTGGACCAAAACTAGCTATGTATGTCCTCAGCTCTGAGATGAACTTGGTCTTGTTAGATCTTTTTTTAAGTCAGCAAAAGTTTTACGTAGACTTCAGAAGAACAGGCTCACATGTTTTTTAGTAACATTTATGTTGAGTGTTTTTGATAGACAGTTCTTTAGTTAAAGGAAGCTGAACTTTTTCTTCATGTGTAAATAAACAGATGAGTCAATGCAAAACAGATTTTGAAGGCCAATCAGCAACAGAAGTCCACTAGTTCCGATTAGCTGAAAATCTTGTCCACAGTTTGAATTAAAATAAATTATGCACAGCTACTAAATGGCTCAGTACATGCTTAGGACAACACCAGCTTCAGCTTTAGGTTCCACAATTTTTCTGTTACTACCATGTTGTAATAAAACTAGACAACTGTATAATATCTATTTGTATTTAAAATTCATGGAAGCTCACAAAATCCAGTAGCGCAGCTAAAATGAGCTTATTAAGATTTCTATTTGTTCTGGCCCCATTTTTTCAGCTATTCTTCTGCATTACAAGCAGATGGGCATTGGCAATAGTGTATGTAGATTAGGATAGTCGGACTTTCAGTGGTATTACAGAGCAAAGTAGAACAGCTGGGCTGCCATTTGATGATTCAAAAAAACGTGTGAAAAATTATTACTGAAACAGGACTCAAACACTACATATGCTGAACCATCCACATACGTGGAGTTTCTCCAGCTTGTAACCCAAGAAATCTAATTTTCTTTTTGATAACAGAATCCATAACTATTATATTTACAAAATAATTTCAATGTAAGTCATTGGACCTATTTCTGTTGACTTCAACAGAGTCTGAATTACACTGCTAATGAACACCTAATATGAATGTTTTTAGCCAAAAAAACCTCCAAAACCAGAAAAAGAAAACAATCAAGACTGTACTTGTATAATGTTCACTACTCTTTCACATGGAAAAGTATAAGACAAGTTGAGATTTTACTAGTAAGCAGTATCAAATTTTAGAAGATGCAAATTGATATATTAACAGATAATTCATATTTATATTCTACCTTCAACAAATAAAGCATTTATATTTATAAAGTCAATTGCAAAGATGAAAGCCTACTTTCAAATTCTAAAAGTTCCTTTGACACTGTATTGCACTGTCTCTCTACAACATATCCCAGGAGCGTGCAAAAGTCTTACGTGGGCTAAGTATGCACATAGAGTTAATTTCTGTTATAAGGGACTACAATGAAAAGATGGAATTTGTAAGTAGACAAAGGATGGGGAAAGGAAACAAAGCACAGAGAGAAGTTGTTAATGGCCAAGAGTGCAGAGAACAGATTCTCATGACCCAGGCTCTAAGCAAAAATGCAAGTTTATATTCCATGTAGGAGTGTGCTCTAGGTTTGTGTGTGCGCACTTATACAGCTCCTGCAGTGATTAAAACCATGGATAACCACTGGCAGACTGAAAATATAATGGCAGTATCGATTAGAAATATGGAACGTTAAATTGTATGAGGAATAAGGCAAACACAGCCTTTCTCATTTTACATGTCAAGCATCTGGTTAGTGACTGATTTAAACTAGTGACATCCCCAAAATCTAAGAGAAGACATTTATTAATGATCATATCTGCAGAACGTTATTTTAGTGTCACATCCGACGTTATTTGAATAGGTACGTACTTCCCATGCCTTGTTTTGCTTGCACAGAATCTGCCTATAGCATAACTCAAATGCTCAGAGAAAAATGACTGTTGCTGTGTACATTGTTATTTCAGGTCATATGTCACTTGTTTAGATAGAAGAGGTTGCTAATTAAGCAATAACAATTAAGGCACAGGACATTTCCTGGAGATTAATGACCAACTAGGAGGAGCTGTGCCAAGGGCCATTAACCCCAGCCAGTCACTCACTGTGATGGGGCAGATTTCTTTGAAGAATATTAATGTTCTAAAATAATAAGGATGACTCTGGACATAATATAAATGTATACAGGAATGAATCAAATTAAGTGCATTATGATGATTTGTGTAGTGAATTCCAGACCTTTTCTGTTTTCTGGGTAACAGTGGAAAATGGATAGCAAGAAAATGCTACATCAAAGAATACTAAATGTCATTAAGTGCTCGAGCTTCTCTAAACTTCTCTCTTCAGACCTGTCTTCTTGTATGTTTGCTCCTTTGATGACCATTTGTAACTTTGGTTATCATCATAAATATTGATAATTTAGCAAAACCAGGTGCCTACTAGTGTTCTTGGTAAAAGGGTCTACACTTAGGAGAATACAAGGAAGTACTTCACGCCTTTGTGCTCTCTGGTTCTTGATGGGCAGTGATCTGCGAAACTCTGTGACTTCCCAGATTTCCTTTCCAGAGATAAAGGAAGGAGGATGCAGTCCTGGACCATGCAACTCTTCAGCCTTTTTCATAACCTTTGCAGTAAAACATTTCTGAAGGGATATAGTTGAAAACAGTGCTACAAAACACTAGCCTGTTTGCCAATTATTGTCTTCTCAAATTATAACAGTTTACCTTTTTATTATCCCTGCAAGAAATTCTTTGCTTTCCTCCACACAACTAATTCTTCTCTGCACCAACCATTTACATCTCCTTAATTTAAAATTTATCCACAAATAATACTCAAAAGAATAGAGGAGGGAGAAACCCAGAAGGCGAAGTGGAAACGTGCTAAGCAGATAGGTGCAAATGATCAATTACTTTTTCCCTTCCGCAAGTAACTTACTGCTTAAGGCTCTCATCCACAGCCACCTTTTTCTCAACCCTTCTTCCCTCATCCACTAGTGGTTTTCACCTCTTTAAATACATTGATTCAAGTAAGTAGGTTAGATATGAAGCAATCATAGCAGTTTTCTGTCTCCAAGGTGAAATAAGGAGCCGTATTCCAGACTATTTCTAACTAAATAAACTTCTCTAAGGAAAAAGAATATGACTATAAAATCCCTTGCTGAAAACTATATGAGGGTTCAAGAGTCTTTTCTTTATTATATTTCTCCTAATAGTTCAAAAATCTGATTACCACCTAACTTTTACTCACAGCGTAAAAGATCATGTATAAAAACTTTGAAAAAAACCAGAAGATATGAAACAGCTGCAATAGATGAAGAAAGATTATTGGCTTAATGGAAAAATATCTGGAAATGCATTCTTTAATTATAGTGCTTGGAATCTGACCAATCTGCAGTAGCAGAATAAAATAGAAATATCCCTTTATCACCTGGAAGAGTTTGCTGTGGAAATAGTCTGAGAATTATTGCCTTAAGTAATTTGAAAAGCTCAGTGGATTAAAAAGGTGACCTTTAGTCACAGTGCAAACTTCTTTAATTGCAGAACTAGCTGTTCAGCAGGAGAAGAGTGGTAAGTTAAGAGAACCATTACAGATAAAAGAGATTAAGATTTTCAAAACAATGTACTATTTACTGATAAACATTTTTTCCCAAATTTCTGATTTTCCACATTTTCTATCATTTTGTTTTAATAATGTGTTAAGAAATTTCTAAAATTATTCTAAAGCATCTGAATTTGCTTGTAGAAGTAAAATACTACCATGCTAACATGAATCTCCATAACACAGCTGTAACCCAGAAGCCTGAATTATGTTTTTGCATGCATACCTACATTACATTTGCACTGCCTAAATTATTACACAACAGATGTTAAGACTCATCTGAAATTACTACAAGCAATCAAAGCAATACAGTATAAATGTTAAAGAATTCCAAGGAATTTCATTGGAAAGAACCAGTGCCTGAAGACTTCCTTTTCACTCCTTCTCGTTTTCTCTTTGTAATGTCAATTCTTTTCTCATTGGTTTTCCATTAGTACTTTTGGGTCATTTAAAATTATGGGAACAACACTAATAAAACACTTCTCGAACTTAAAGTCAGATCATATTTTCTCTCTAATACAGTACTTGTTTGCTGTCCTTGGACTTGTACCAGTGTTGCTCATCCAATGTGTTTTTCAAGGTGGTGAGAATGGGGAAAACAACTGTAGAAATTATAGAGTCCTCTCTCATCCTTATAACTACTTTAAAACAGCAGCTAAAGTTTCCACAGAGATCAGGGCTTTATTACGCTTGGTGGAACTACTTAGAAAAGTGCCTTTCTGAACTTAAAGAATGTTCAAAATCTTTACTTTTTTTAGGCCATAGGGAACAAACAAAACTCAAAAAAAAAAAAAAAGGATACTTTGGAATATGGGAAATTACTGTGAGTAGAGGGAAAATCTGTATTAAGCTCCAAGAAGCTTGAAAGTAAAGACGAATTATGTTTGAATTATTACTGAGTGCTAAAGATTCAGATGCCTCTGTCTAGAGGATTTAATAAGTAGAAAATGAAATAACTAAAAAAAAGTTTCTGACAGTGCACTGAGGGCGGTAGAGCTTCTGACCTCTCTATTTCGGACATGAACATTTATGAAAATCCACTAACTGACGGTGCACAAAGTATGCCATATGATATTCCAGTTGAATAAAATGAGGAATTATTTAAATATCACTTGCTGATTCATCTGAATTTTTCAAGCTCTTCTCAGAAAGAGAGGCAGCTGAGAAGATTTGTTTTATTTTTTGAAATTCTCTGTCACTTTAACCAACACGCAAAGAGCAGGAAAAGAACGAAATACAGATGAATCCCTTCTTGAACAGCAGTCTTCAAATAGATATTCATCACTACACAAAATCACACACATCAAGTAATTCTTTGGGCCTGATCCTATGATCATCTGTGCCAGCATAAATCCTGGAAAAATACACCAGGAAAAAGACTGTCTTAAAGCAAAACAGATGCTCATCTCTATTGCATTAATTTTGTTTTGCCAATTATAGTTGTGTCAGAGAAGAAAACACATTCACTGAATTTTCTGTCTAAAATTTCACTATTATTTATGGTTGATTATTCAGCCTGGCAGCTAGCTCTATCAGTTTTCTAGAATCTTTTCACAATCATATTGAAGACAAGAATTTGACTAGCTGAATGCTAATTATTTGGGGGAAAAAAAAAATGTTGAGAAGAATCTTTTTCTCAGAAAGCACAGTTTCATCCAAAGAAGAATTTCTGTAAAAACGAAGTTTAAATACACTGTTTGTCTTCATTTGAATTTGGTTTTCCTTTATTTTTAATTTATATTATGTTTTGCATAATATTTCAGCTTTACTAGAATATGATTCTTGACAGTTATTGATAGACAACAATTTGTTGTTATCAAAACCAAACATTTCAATGTTTCTACATCTGAATTTTGGTTTTACAGAATATATCTATAATTTTCTCAGGACAGAAACCTCTTCCAGACAGAGATACTAAATACCACAGTAAAACTTGAATCAATTTACCATTGATACTGAGCTATCAATTAATCCAATATCAAATATTCAAATATCTAGCCCGTAGATACTAAGGAAAACATATTTCTTCAAGCTTAGTTGTATTTGGCTGCCCTGAGGTTCACGGCTGTATTAAAATACAGTCTTCTCTTACTTTCAGCCCACATTCTCTAAATCAAGAGATAGTTACTGACTGGTATTTTAGGCTTCTTTACAACATACGTTACATAAGAAGCCTGACAGACTTTGCTCATCTTTACATTTTCAATGTTGGGAACTACTTTTTTCAGCCAGTTATGCTGCAGCGATCTGTGGCAGCTCTTTGGTTTTTCAGAGTTCGCCATATAACACTGATGGTGCTGGTCTTAGTATTCTTCAGAGAAGTATTTAAAAAAAATAATTTCACTGTCCCACACTGTTTAGAGCAGTACTTCTAGATCCTCATTTAGAGAGAATGATGGCAACTTGGCACATTACTGTTTCAGCTTAACACTGGTTAGATGGACGAGGTTACTAATTATACAATAGCAATTAAGACACAGGGCTTTTCCTGGAGATTAATGACCAGCTAGCAGGAATTGTGCGCAAGGCTTTTAACCCCATCCAGTCACTCACTGCATTGCAGCAGAATCAGATGGCATTCTCTGAAGGATATTGCTTTTCAGAGTGACAAACATGGGTCTGCATATGAGTGCAGGGCTTTTTTGTTCACCTACAGGGTGTATCTAGTAGCAGATAATGAAGCTATGAAGTAATTAATGAAAGGCAGATGCACACAGAAATAAAAAAATACAAACCACAATACCCACTCCCCCCCAAATACAGCGAAGTATAGAAAAAACAGCTGAATGCTGTAACATGGATTTCAGCTACTTTCATTTCTTTTAGAGATAGGATCAGATCTTTCACTCAATTAAATCACACACCACAGACACCTGAATTAGTATTTTAAATCAGAACTAGCTTGAGCATTTGCAGGGAGTCCCCCACTCATAACCATCTATTATGTGCTGGTTTAGGACTTGAATGCATCATGGTGTGAGAAACTGGTTTTTTTCTGGATAAAGCTGAAGCAGAAGCCTCTCCCTAATTTGTGTCCCACATCATGGGAAAGCAGCAAGCTGAACCTATGTGCAGAGGGAACCCATAACTTATGCTCCATGAAATTGCCCAGCAACATTGGAAAACCCCTTCATGTAACGTTCTTCAAAAAGGCAGTTATTGAAACTACCTTATCACTGCTGCTTACACGTCCAAACTGACCCACAACAAACATGTGAGCTCACTTTCAAGGTGCCTCAACCTTACTCACCTTCCTCCCCTTTGCAATCTACACCTGGTCCTGGTCTGGGTGCAGTCCTGGACCTTCATTTCTATTCTTATTAATTTTTTTTCTCTTCTATCTTGATTTGTTTTTTTTTTTTCTTTAAGGTCAAAGTAGGTATCTCTCTTCCCAGCAACATTTCTAAGGCAGTCTGACCTGTGGCTCCAAAATAAATCATCTATACTTATCTGGCTGTGGAAGGAAGAGGTTGGGGCTTTGTTAGCAGACATACTACCCTGAGGCAGTACCAAGAGGCATCCAGGTGACTTGCTGCTGCTAGGCACAAGGGGAAAATGGAGTGGTGTGTCTTCAAGTTTAAAAAAAATGACAGTGGAGTTTCTGGAGACATTAACTACCACACCAGTCTAGACTCTCTTATTTGGGTTTTGACGTCACTTTTGGAAGTGAAGACCTGACTGAACTGCCAGCCAGGGTGAACTCCAGATTACTTCATCCCAGGGTGTGCCTGGGGCACCAGAGGGAGAAGGACAGCAGCTGTGCAAGGCTGCTGCCATAGTCAGGGGTCCTCTCTGTTGACTTGGCAGGAGGACATCCCTGAACACTGAGCCACCAGTCCTGTACCCCAACCAGCATCCTGGTCATGTCATCCTTTTTCGCAGCTTATGGTGGTGCAATAACATGACATGGCTCACTAGGTAAACGAATGGGTCAGAAAAGGAGACTGCTGCTATCTTTAAATGTCATCTTCTGGTTAGTGGGAGCAGCTGGAAGTCTTTTCTGCACGGCAACTCTCTCATAGTCCAGTCCGCTGCCCAGTAACAAGCAGTTTGCTTAGTGTGAGGCAGAAAACCAAAGCCCACTGCAGCATTCACACCTGTGCACGCGCAGCCCGTTTCCCTCTCCGCGTGCCGCAGGCCATGCCAGTGCCGGCATCAAAATGGCACATGTGGCTGCTGCAGACCTCCTTCCTGCCCAAAACTGGAACAGCAACTGATGGTTGCCAGTTTTCCATTTATCTACCATGAGAAGGTCCTGCCTGCTGAGGAGCAATTGCAGCAAACCATGGCTTACTCCACAGCTGTTCTGGCTGCTCTTTTCACCGTATGGGCATAGTGCCTCTGCCCTAATTAATCCTGAGGGCCAGGCTGGTCACTGCACATCACAGATTTTCTTACAGGTCATGCTAGTCTCCCCTTTAACAGCGTTTCTACGGTGGACCACACTGTCCCCCTACTGGCAGTTGTTTCTGGAGGCCATCTTGACAACTCGTTTGCCACCGCTGTGATGTGCTGTCACAGTAATGAAGCATGATGTGAGGAATTCAGTCGACCCGCGGCCACACCATTTCCCAGGCCTGGTGTCCCGGCCGGCAGCACCCATGCTCACAGGGAAAGGCAGGGAGAGGGGCCTGAAACCGGAGGCAGAGGCCTGGCGCCAGGCAAGACAGCTGTGGAGAGCTGGGGGAACAAGGCCTCTGGCCTGAGGGGCAGCAGGTCTGGCGGGGGAGGAATGTTGTTGTTGTTCCCCCCAGGCCTGGCCAGGGAGGAAGGGCCCCCCTGCGAGGCCTGGCCCCAGGGAGCGAGCAACAGCTGCTGCGGCCCAGGCGAGGGGGGAACGGGGCTGAGAGCCGTGAGGGGGGCAGGTGCCCGGGGGACAGCTGCTGAGGGCTGGGAAACGGGGCTCCAGGCACAGGGCCTGGGGTCTGGGAAGGGGGATGAGGGTGGCCGGCAGAGGCCAGGTGGGAGGGGGAGAGGGTCCAAAACCAAAGGCACGGGGTGCAGGAAGCTGCAGAAGGTGAGCAGAGGCCAGGGAAGGCGCCGAAGGCAGAGGCTGGCTCTGGAGGAGTGGCAGAGGAGAAAGCATCCTGGCTACAAGCCAGGGCGGAGGGCAGAGGCCTGGGAAGGGAGAGGACACACGGTTCAGCAGGGGCCAGAGGCACCGTGGGGCAGAGCTCGACAGCTGCTGAGAGCGGGGGAGAGGCACCAGGAGCCAAAACAAGAGTCCTGGGAACACCGGGAAACAGCTGAAGTGGGAAGGATGGGATGGCGAAGCCCCAAACAGAGGCTTTGGGGGATGAGGGAGGGCACAGCTGCTGAGGGATAGACAGGGAGGAGGAGGAGAAGAGTCAAAAGCCATAGCCAAGGGGAAAGGAGCCAGCGACCACTCCTGATGGAAAAGGACTGAGAGAGAAAGGATTGAGAATTTTCCTATTTTGAAAGTAAAATGATTTATCTTTGTATAAAAAACAATTGTCTTCTTAAGTACTACCCAGACGGTCCACAGCTGGGAGTACACATACTGCCAGCCTCCCTTGACAGGAATCGCTGGCTACGGATGCTGGAGACCTCCCAGATGCCACATGCATTGCAGCATCCAGCCCTCACGGTTGCTGCCTAGATGAAAAGGCTTTTCCACGCTCCCAGAGATGCTCTGCAATGCACAGCAGGCTTCAGTCAGTTGTAGACTGGTAGAGAGCTGGCCAAATTACATCTGGACATTACATCTCCACTCTGCAGGCAGACAGGGTGCAGTCACATCCCCAAAACAGCACTGCTGTTCATGTTAAAGATAGTGTACAGTATTCCAGCACAGGGCTTCAAAGTTTTTTTTCCAGTGCAGGGCTTCTAAGGGCTTCACCTTTGAAAGCACTGTGCCCAGGTTAACCCAGGTTCAGGGGATAATGTGGTCTTGTCAGTTGGTGCCTGGGAACTTTGGTCAGCTTGGGACAGTGGCAGTGGCCTCTGTGTCTGTCACCAAGCCATTTCCTTCCCCACAGCTGGCCTCATGATCCCAAAGCAGCAATATGGGCAGCAAGGTCTTTGCAAAGGGAAAGCGCAGTCATCAGTCCAGGTCTCCTGTGGTCTATACGTGGTCCAACTTCAACATGTGAAGTTGGAGGCGTTGGTAGGCAGCAGGATTGTAGTGACATAAAAAAAGCTCTGAAATGGGAAAGAGCTTCCACATTTAGACTCGTACATTGTAGATACTGCCATGGATACCAGTGTTGCTAAGCATGCTGATCCAAGGGAAATCTGTGCTTGTGGAAGCACAGGCTTGTGGGACTACTTTAATTTAAGGATATTATCAATGCACCTTGAGGGAAGACAGACAACACTAAGCCAGGCCCATCCTAGATACTGCAGAGATGCAAAAAGCTCAGCTATATCTCCTTCAAGTCAATGATTTGTTTTAATTACCACAGGGAGACTGCTAGTGTAGACCACACTGTCAGTAAGTATAGCTGAAACTGAAATTAATGGAGCTAGATCTATATATCCAGGTGAGAATCTGGTCCTTTTCTTTCATCATCTTACAATTCTCCTTTCATATTCTTGCTCTCTAGGCATATGGAACTCCTTTTTTTCCTCTTCCCTGTATTACTTTTTTGCATATTTCCGCTGTATTCTTAAATTCATTCTGTCCTTCTCCCACTTTTGTTCTCAGCCACATTTGCATCATTATGCCTTTTTTTCACATACAATATGAAACTACGATGAAATAAGATAAACACAAATATGCTTACATTCAAAATGAAGAAGGATATGGAATTTTCCTGTGTATAGTGGAGCTATTATCTTCTTTTCTTTGGTTGCCATTTAACACCACTGACAAAAATAACTTTAATAAGTGAACATTTTTTTTGCCTTCCAGATGTCGAGCGTTGAATTTATTTTCCCATAAAATAGTTCTCCATGAGAATGACATCCCTAATCTTTACATAACTAATTCATTATTTTGTTCAGTTTTCAAATGATACAATCAGTAATAAAAAGGAGGCATTGAAATTAGCAGCCACATTAAAAAGAAATGCCATTTTGTCTGCCTTTCTCTTTGTTAAGGCACTGTAGCCACTTGCCCCTCTACTCCTAACACTCCTGGGCTGTCAAAGTTATAATTTACTACTGATAGGTATGAGCATATGCCAATGCACTTCTTCCTTTATTCACTATACAACTTCTGCTGGTACCCAGAACAGAATGCTTGAATCACTTCTCAGCATTGTATTTAGTAATTCACTTAGCAGCATTTAGCAGGTCTAAACAGAGAGCTAAAGCTAACCATTATCATTAGAATACAGAGATTTCACGTTTGTTGTTATGGTGTTTATGCTTTTTGATCAACGAACACAATTAAATATCAAATCTTTCAGTACAGCCCTAATACATTGTTATTTTCATAAGTGGCATGTTGATTCAAGACATGCTGATATTGAGGCCATGGATTAATATTTTTGTAGCATAACAATAGCAGTGCTTATTCACTATACTCCTCCTTGTACTACTTTGGCATCTTTCAGCTATTTGTCTAAACAAGGTTTAGTTCCCTAAATGTTCTGCTATGACAGAAACAATTTTGTACTAATTTCAAGAAAAAAGGATTGGTTGTGTGATATATCCCTTTTAGGGGTATTTCTGTCTCAAGTCCTTCAGTTAGAAAATGTTATGAAAGACAAATTGTTAGAGTCTGAGCCAATGTTGCTATAAAAAATAATCTTAAAAATGGCATAAATATACCAAATTCTAACATAACAAGTTGTCAGCTTTTCCTAACTACTAACTCATTCAGATACTGTAGATATCTGAGTGTCTCTTTAACTATACCACATAAATTCAAAATGAAAACCTGTGTATGTAATGTTTTTAAAAGCAGGAAATAACTGTTTCTCCTTTGCAGATGAGTAACAGGCGGTCCCAAAGTGGTCAGAAAAACTAATGAATGTGAAGATATAGTAATGGTTATGTCGTTGTTAGGTAATATAACTTAGAGCTCCAGGCTTATGTGTGAAATGGTCAATAAGGTTCTCGTTTCTTTAATACCTGCTGACTCCCAGAGACTCTCAAGGCCCAAGCCATTTGGGCAGTGTATCCCTCATTTAAGCAAGTCAGCTGAAACAAGGCAGCCATGTTATAGCTTAGTATCAGTCTACATGTTCTGAAAAAGGGAAATCAAGGGGTTTTTTTCTACCTTCTGGTAGCTGCATGAGGAGAAGGTTACCTTCTTACATGCCAGAAGCATTCACACGTTTCAAAAAAAATTTATGTGGCCACGATTTGGCTAACATGTGTCATATAAATCAGAAAATAATAGGCGTAAAGATCTATTTAGGGTCAACTGATTTTGAAACTTTAGTAATTACATGTGAAAATGTGACACATGTTTATGTATGTTTCATTCAAATCTTGCCTTTCAATGCAAATCACAAACACTAAAGGAAATCACTATTCAGCAGTTAACAGGACCTATGCAGAATCCCTCATGGAGTTTTTCCATCAACACAAGTGGTAACTAAAATGTCCTGACATTAATTTATAAAGACACGGGCTTAAACATACTTATTGCATAAGGTTAAAACATACATAAATTATTTTCAAAACAAACTTATACAGGAGTATAAAAAAACCCCCGACTCTTTGATGCTTTCTGTTGTTTTTTCCTTTTTGTTTTCCCCCTCGTTTTATGACTACAGGAAAATAGGGAATAAATGCATTATTGTGAATTAATCTGTAAGGACTATGAGGAATGGAGCTAGGGCTTTGCAGCTTGTAAGCACACTATCCTCTCTGTTGCTGCCTGCCCATTGAAAAATTATAAACTTTGGGAGAGACGGGTCACTTCGGGCACCTTGATCATATATCTAGCTCCAGAAAAAGACATCTTCATAAATACCACAATGAAATGCAAATACCCTGCATATGACAATGTCAGAAGAACACAGTCAATAATACACTATGTTTTAAAGGATCTTCTCTCCAATGTTCTGCAACTGAAGCTAATACTTCAACTTAACTTCAAGCAAAAAATGTAAAGGCTTTTACGGCTTGCTTTCACCCAGAAGAAAAACAGGTCCCTTTCATCTTTGTATATGTTTATTTTTGTGCATGTAGGTATAATTTATTCTAAAGAGAATTTTATATATATATGTGTATATATATAATTTGTTCAAAAAAACAGGGCACTGGGGGTAAATGCTCTAGCCACTAAACTATTGGTTCTGCAGGGATACAGCTCTCTGTTTCTAAACTAAGACAAGATTATCTCTGATGAAATCTTAGTTGCAACTGACATGTTTCTGTGGTAGTATTTCATTAAAATTCTTAATAATTTTCTAATGATGAATCACTTCATTAAAAAAAAATCCATTCAGCTTAGCTATGCGTAAGCATATTTTAATCAGTAGGCATATTGCAGTTAAGTTTGTGCTTCAAAACAAAAGATAACAATGCTTTCTGAAGTGGATTTTCTATTAGTATAGTACCATAGTAAGGATCATCTAGAGATGGTGTAAAAGATGTGAATGGTAGAGACACATTGTTTTCTGTATTCTACTCACCACATTTTCCTGAAGCCTGATTCCTGTTTCAGTTTCTAAGACAAATATTTAGTTATGAAAAAAAATTAAATAATTTTTTTCACTTTTAAACTCTTGGACTTACATGATAGCTACATCCCTTAAGAAATGACTAGATCAAATTGTTTGGCTTGTATTATACAGGAAATAGCATTAGATGATCACAGTCTAAGCACGTATTTGATGGTTCCAGATCACCATAGCAGTCAAACAGCAATTTAACGACTCTGAAGACAATTACCACAGGATCACCATTTTTAAAATCCAAGTAAGATCCCAGAAGCTGTACACAACTTCTGCCTTTTTTCACCCCAGACACTTTCACTGAAGAGCTCTGCGGTAGCTAAGAAGAGCTATAACTTTGTTTACATGCATAAGGGCTCATTAAATTGCTGGTTTGCAAGCCTGTATAAATTATTTATCCCTATAGAGAAACGGGTTTTAGAATTCACAATTTAGAATAGGCTCTAATTCCCATCTCATATATAGAGTCACTGATGTAATTAAAGGTTAAAGTAAAGAAGATGAAATGGTAAAAGGAGAAATGTGTTCCTCCTCTCCTGAGCTCCTGAGCACGCAATGCTCTGCCATGCTTCCTTTCTTCGTTAGCTGATGCTGAAGGACCTTCACTATCTTCCTCCTTAATTACCTCAGCTTAGAAACAGAGTTTAGCCCATGTTTTTATTATGTTTTCTGTACTAAGGGATAGATCATTCCCTTCATTCTTTCTTTGGCAATGAGAAAAGTTAGAACAAAAGAGAATCCTCTGCTTCCATAGGAAATGTCACATAAAGCACCATTGTAGCTAATGGAAGTTCTGTCGTAAGGACCTCCTCAGCTTCCTCTAGCTTCAGCCTCATGTCGGAATTGCTTACCAGCTGAGCTAGGCTACCTGGTCTCCACGTAAAACATAAAATCTTTACAGAGGGAAAGGCTAATATATCCCCTCATGAATTCTAATGACAGACACTATTTCCAAACCTTCAGTGATGCCATTATAGTTTTTACAGACTATAATCGATTTTTATGTCTCACAAACAGGCAATCTCTAATTTATAAGCTACATCATTAGACCTTTTCTCATTGCTTTTATTTTCTTCTCGGTGATGTATAACATGTTGCTAGTAAGGAAAATTGATTAATTCCTTACTTTTTGCCCTTGATTTTTGGACTAATTTTGTTTTACTTCCACAGCTATTTTGGTTCTAAAGAGGGAAAAACTCACCCCAAATCAAGCCCTAGCTTTTCTTGTTAATAGCTTAGTTGGATCTCTCTGTGGCTGAAGTGATAGAGTGGAAAGATAAAAGCAAAGTTAGCTTTTTGACCACAGGTCCAAATATGAATGGCCTTCAGAATCAGTTAGAATGAAATTGCATTCACTTTATCTGCTGATCTTCACAGGCAATTGAATTTCATGGAAGTCCCAGGCAGCTGTCTGTCTTGGAGCATTTTCTATCCTCTGCAAAGCTAGTGAGGCTTCTCTGCCTGCACATTTGAACCTCACTTCAAAGGACAAGAAACAACAGCAGCTGCATTACAGAGCGTGCATTAGAAAACACACGCACACTGCTTCTGTATGGAATCCAAACCAAACACCCAAAATAGCTTCTGTAGGCAATTTAATTTAAAGTTTTCCAATATAACTTGTATTCGGTTTTGTTTTCAATCTGACTTACAAGACATGAGAGCTCTGTAATACTGCATATGGATTTCTTTTATGCACCGATTTAACAATTTTGAGCAGGAGGTCCTGGTGCTGTGCTGTTCCATTTGTGCCGCTTTCTAGGTACATTTATAAGAAACTGTATCATATATACTTAATGACGTGTATTCTGTATTACACTAGGCAGCATTACAACACACCACCACGTTAAAGCTATCTAAATCCCACCTTAGGAGACAGCAATAAAAAGAAGTTAAATGAAATTACTCCTTAAGGTAGAAAGAGTTTACTTCTTCACGCACAACTGCAAAGGTTTCACTGTGGGTGAGAAAGAAATCATTACAGGGAGTGGCCAAAGGTCAGAGACAGTGGTCTGAAGGAGAAAAATAGGCAAAGGATAAATAAACGGAATAAAGAAGAGTAAGCTCCTTGAATAGTAAACCCCTTACTCAGGCCTTTATAGAAAACACGGGCTGTGGGGAAAACTGGGAAGGCTGAAATGAAGAGGCCCACAGCACTGAAAATTGGAAAGGACCACCACAAATGAAATGAAGAGGTGGAAAAGGAACTGGTTGTATGGAACAGAAGACATTGCAGTAAGGGGAGAGGTAGGGCACTCAAGGAGATTGTAAAGAAATAAAATATTTCCTATAAACCCTTCAAAACTGCAGAGGCCATCTGCAGTAATATAGGCCATCTAAACCCAATTATGATTGCTACGTACATTTCCTTATCTTTATCGCTGTGTTAAACATCATTCAATAAGCAATATGAGTAATTCTGACTTAGTATAAGAATGAAATATCCGAGGGAGGAAATTTTAATGGAATGTGGTTCAACATCAAAAAAGAATCAGCAATGCAAATCAGATGCTGTGATAACTGGGGAATGCTAAAAGGAAACTGCATGAGAACCTCAGACATCCTGTCATTTCTGGAAAACGTGATCAACAGAAGACGAGTATTATATTCATTAAAAAAAAAGAATAGTAGATAGTAACAGGTATATCTTCTTAAATTGGAAAGGCATATGAAGTAGAAGAGAAGGAGGATGCAATGCTCTATAGTGAAATGAGGGCAGCTGACAGTCACAGAGATATCAACAGCAGATTGTAGAAGTGCTGAAGAGATTACACAGCATTTTTTGGCACACAATTGTGAACAGAATCAATAGGAAGCAGATAGTCATAGTCCTAGTCCAGTAGCAAAGTTAGCAAGGCATTTCAACAAATGGTTACATTAACCTGATGGCCCTTAGGGATGCTGTAATGAAACCTGGACCAATTCATCTGGTATCTTCCTAGAACATGAAATTTGTGGCAGATAAAATCCAAGTTGGATCATGAGATTAACACAAATTGGAACCTCTTAGAGATACTGGTCTTGCAGTATGTCTAGAAATGTATAGTATGTATACGTTTTTCAAAATTTAAGTGTTCAATTCAGATTAAATAATCACATTTATTCAGATCCACACTTCACATGGTGCAGAGCCAAAACTATTTTGCATTTTAGATTGAAATGAAGGCAAATGCCTTCTGTTATGATGGACTTATATCCTGATATAAGGATCTGTTTGGTTGCTCCGATCCCTAAATTCAGAAGTCTGAACCATACTGTTTGGAAAAACAAAGCTTGAGAAAAGGTTATTGGACTTGTCCCTTTTTGGCTGCTTTATTCAATTCCTAAAGCCAAAGAAAAGAGAGAATGCAAAAATAAGCAAAAGGACCACAAACAAGAGGAATGAGAAAATAAAAATGAAGTGTATAGCTAGAAGAAGAGACAAATGTAAATGAAGGGGGAAGGGGAAGCCCTTTTTTATTTGATAGAGAGCCAAATAAACATAAAGCAGAACCATCTTTGCCTATTCAGAGATTAAGCTTCAGGATATCCTTTAAGAAAGCCCAGCCTTTCCAAGGTAAGATAAATTCAGTGCTGTTAACAAATTCTGACCTTAACATTGCTGTCAACTACTAGTTCTTGGTCACTACATAAATATAATGTGAAAGCACCTGTTCTGAGTAAAACAATATATAGTCCAACTGCATCCTGCTGCTTTACTACTATTTTTTCACATCCTCCAGACTGGCCATATGGTTAATTTGTTTGATAATTTCCTCAGGAAAGGCTACTCATTGAAATAGCCAGTTTGAAGGCCTTACCCCTTGGAGAGCTCTTGTACTGCATTTCCAGCAATCTCATCTCTTACAGAAGCATGAATCCTATTTTGCTGCTTTGAAGAGAACACCTGACTGGTAGATTTCCTTCATTTTCTTTGGCTTCTACATTGACCTTTAATCAATGAGCTTAAAATACCTCCTTCACTTTGTCACTCGGAAGTCTGGTGCATCTCCATAACAAGAGGTAGATACTTCTTTCATTTTTTTCATAGAACTGCTTATATGAATTTTTATCTTTTCATAGCACAAACATATCATATTCATTGAGAAATGCTCCACAAAGTAAAGTTCTTGTTTCAATTTCACACGCGTTGTATAAGAATTCTCCTTTGAATGTTCTCTATTACGTATAATTTGTAATTCTTTCATATGAAATTTTACTTTTGAATATACTCTTTCTCTGTAAATGGAACATAAATCCTTAGCTTGAGAACTACTTTTTTCGTGGAATATTGCAATGGAGCTGCCACTGCAAGGTATATATCTGCTAGGGTATTAAAAAAGCATTGTCAATAATGTGGTGGGGTCTTGTACAATTTCTTATTCTCTTGCTATTTAATTAACAAGAAATTATTCTCAAAAAAATAAAACACAGTTTCATTAAAACAAAAATATTCTGGCTTGTCAAAAAGAGAAGTGCAGGAAAATAATGTTCCTTCATGGAGGAGCCAAATCAACAAGGTCCTTGTGGAAACAGACTAAAAAACCTTAGATGTTATCTCTAGATCTAAGTGGGATACTGAAGAATAAAAGACGTGTCTACATTCCCTCAGCAATCTATATAAGTTCTACTTGTTCTCTCTTTCTTTCACACACATGTACCAGAAGGAGTAATACAAATGCAAAGAACAATTAAGACTGCTTTCAAGCATTTGAGATGATGAGGGGCAAAAATGATGACAAATTGCTTTTGTCATTATTTGGCCCAAGAGAGCTCTCATGCATCAGAACAGGTGAAACCCCACCACCAATTCCACAAACAAATCATGTGCGTGGCAAAATTCTCATGGATTTAGGTGCAATTAAGATTTTATACTAAAAATGTATTTAGTACAGAGCACACTAACCCATTAATTCTAATATTTTGAATGCACGACAAATACAGTATATGCCACAAGCTAGAAGTCCATCAGGCTTACTTCAGGCACAGAGAGAATGCGACCTCTCAAGAGGACGTAGAAAAAAAATATCTGTTCCTGAGCGTACTTAGAAAGTTTTGACAGTCATGCTGTTTAAGTCAGGTAGCTTACGAAAGATTTTTATATAATAAAATTTCTAAAAATACAATAAAATGATATTTCACCCAAGAATAACCTAATCCTCCTTAACATCTCTGCATAGGGATTAGAGCAAATAAAACCAAACCTGTTAGTATTTTTATGAGAGAACGTAGTTCCAGGAAGAAACTGGGTATGACACTCATATCCACTGACATTTAAAGAAGACTGAATTTAAAAAATCAAATTCAGTCCCTAAATATAAGAACTACAGGATTGAGATATCTGAAGGTTAGCACATTATTATCAATTAATGGGCAAGTATAAAACCTTTAGGATTTTATTTTATCTCAGGTTGGTCCTTGAATGAAATTGCACTGTGCAATTTATTACTCAGTGGAACTATGAAGAGGACACAGAGTTTGTGCCAAGATAAACTAATCAAAGATTTATGTATTTCATTGCTGACATGGGCAATTTAAACATCACTCACCAATTTGGTATTATTCTTAAAGAAATTTACAAAATCTCTTGATCAGCATTCAAAGTCCCAAATCTAATGAACATTCTACAGCTTGAAATCTACATATATTCTGGGGATTTTAAAGGAGGCACAAGGAAATCCTAAATAAACATATAATCTTGTCTCTCTCACTGCCATGTTTTACTTGAACATCCCCAAATTTCTGTTGAGGAATAGCGCCTGCACAGAAATAACTTGATACATTCCCCCAAACTCTAGACATTTTCTTCGTAAGCAATTTCAGAATAAAAATGCACATCTTTCCCAAAAGAAAAAAAAATTGTGTTTTAACATTTGCTGAAATAGAATTGCACTACAGTGTACCTTGCAAAATAGATTAAATAGAGAAGAAAAATTACTTTCATATGTTTCCCCCAAAGGAAATATATATTTTATACTATTCTAAGGAAACTGAACCTGTAGTCTCTTGTCCAAGACCATTATTGAAAATAGCTTATCTTCTTGTATCTTGAAGTACTTTCAAAGGTAGCAACAGATTTTTGGCACGGACAAACCTTATTGGACAGTAAAAAAACCCAGTATTCAGGTTTCTGGAATGTAACATCTTGAGAGAGATGATTAGTACATGTTTCAAAGTAAGAGTAATTTATTTATTGTCCACGAATGGTGTATCAGATACAACATAAACTATCTAATTAAATATGTACGCTACCTCCAGTGATTCTATAGTGGCAGCATACACAGCTATGAAAATGAAAGACAAAGGGAAAGGACTGTGATGCACATGTAATGTAATCTGGCAATGGACCACAGGAGAGATGGTATCTTATTTTTTAATACAGTCTGCTATAGTTTAGCAACATTAGGAAATACCTATGCAGTGTGTCAGATTGCTTCTCGGAGCTGGTATAGTAACCAAAGGCACAAAAGAAAATTTGTCAGCAAATTCCTACAGACATCATGAGAAGTGAGTAAGTACTTCAGAAAAAAATCTTCCTCTATTTACTCTGCACCTCAGAAAGCATCATAAAATCTTGTTATGTTTATGGCTATTTCCATTTTAAAATATGTTTGAGTACACATGTAAATTATAATAAAGATTTATTTGTTCCAGAGGAGGGGTCAGAGTAATAATATGGTCTTCAAACCTCCAGACTCTATATTTCCTCACTACATAGCAAAATTAAAATGTCAGAATAAAAAGATTTTGAAGATAAAATAAACACTTTAGCATTGTTCTACTCAATAATATAGTGTTTCAAACTCCAGTAATCTGTTCAACATTTTAGAATGACTGGTCCATTTACTATTGTTCTTTCTTTTGTATTTTCCATTAATGATTAAACATTTACTTTTATGACAGATAGCTAATACTTCACCACTTCTTCCTTTAATTAGGAGTTTACATGTTCAGTTCATTTGCTCACAGATTTAAAGGTCTGAATTCTCCATGCTCCCTTCTGCAATCACAGACTTGCTGACATTTCATTTAGTCAAAGTGCTTTGCTCTCTCAAAAACCCTTGTCATTCTACTTAAAATTGAACTGAAATTGAGAACATTGGGTCAGCACTGTGGATTGCTCATTCTGGGATTTTGTCTGTGTCGTTGGACAGAGCTTCTATCTAATCTCTCTTTTCTTGTGATCCGATTTATTAGCCTTGCTTAGCTGTACAGTTCAGCCGAACATATTATGCAGATGTACCCATGAAAAGTAGCTAGCACAACAGTGGCTATGCACAACCATCAAGTATGTGATGATATCTAATAACCCAGGAGCTGGAATGCAATCTATGATTCCCTTTCACATATATTTAACCAGTTCTTTTTCCTGTAGATTGTGCATTCTTCGGTAGGTTATCATCTTCTATGACACAGGTGTCATATACTCTCTGTTTGGTCATTTTATCAAAATGGCGAATGATGTGCAGCTGGGCAGATGTTCAGTTCATAGATTTTCAAATGGTCATTTCAACATTTCCCAGTCTATCCATCCTTTTATATACAATACATAAATCTATTGTTCATGAAAAACAAGTGAATTTCTTGTTAGTCTACTATCTAACTGCTATCTAAAGATATCTTCATGAGACCTTCACGATACCAAATGTTATAGCTACAGTCATTTAAGCTACATATAGTTTAGGTCTTCATAACATTATTTCATCATACAAAGATCAGATTAGAATTATTTCTGCATAAACTTCTTTATAAATAGCCAGTAAAAGCAACATAATTGGATACATTTTTCATGTACAACAATAACTAACTTCCATGAAGGTGGCAGCTCAAGCAGTTTGAGGTAGAACCAAACTCCTTGATCCAAAAATTTCTAAAATCAGAAAGAATATTCCCTTGCTTTCAAAGGCTGCCTGAGGAGAATCATTCCACTGTTACATTGCTGAAAATCAGATCTTCATTTCAATTCAAATATAGATGAACCAATTCATCTTATGCTTGTAGAATAACTCCTAGTAGCAGAAGAACCAAAAGGCTAGAAACTTAGGAAAGTGCTTTTCTCTTCTTCACTGGCTAATCAGTCTGTATTGTTCAGAATAGCCTTTACGTAACCAGGTATTAATGAAAATCACTGTTTCCCCCCTTACACCTTTTTGCAAGTACAAAGCTTTACGTTCTATGACATTTTGTAAACATTTTCTGCCAGAAAACTCTAAAATCCTTCTTACAATAGCATCAGCAAGTACTTTAGAGTGCAGTACGCCTAAGAAAATTCTTTTTATCAGCTGACATTTATCCCAAGAAAATACAATCTTACATGTATTTTAGTAGCTTTTCAGTTCATTTCCGAAAAGCATCTTTGCTTTTGCTTGCAAAGGAGATCAAATTAAGACTCTTTTGACAGTACATTTGTTAAGGACCCCTTTATAAATAAACACAGTTTTACTCAAGGATATATTAATCTTGTTAACAGATCTTGTTGCCATGTTATGCTATGAAAAATAAACCACAAACCAGGCCTAAACAGGTTATCCCAAAGAAGAACATATCTTTATAAAGAATATGTATGAGTACATCAGGAACTTTGTTGCCCTTGAAGCAATCTGGAATACGCTAAATTACAAAAACTCATTCCTTACTTTTGCTCTAATGTTTGTATCTCAACTACAGCTCAATATTGTATATAATATATAACATCTAAAACCATAAGTAAGACCCAATTCTCTTGTAGTAGGTATTGGTAGGAATATAGCAAACTATGCTCTGAAATCTCAGACATTACTAAACAAAATAGGCAGGGAATGGTAAGAAGACAGTGAATATTATTAACCTTATTTTATGGATGAAAAACTGTGAGGGAGATTAAATACTTGAGATATATAAAGAACTGGTAATAGAATTGTGAAAATAAAATAGCAATTCCAAATCCCATTTCCAGTACTTAATTACTTCTTAGTCCTTCATCTCCCCTTTTTTCCATTTTATGCTTCCAGATGTCTACCATTCATCTGATGTAATCATTTATGAAGGATCCAGTTTTCAAAGTAGAAATAATATCCGGGTCCAAAGCTAAAAAAGGTTTGTTTCATAATAAGTTTTTTCTTAACTGTAGTAAATTCTGCAAAAAGCAAAACCCTACTGCAAAACCCAAGAACCAAAGGTCACTTATCACAACTCAAATGATTTTCTGAAGGAATCCAACATTTCAGAGGTCAACTTACAGCTGGTAATACATTAAGTATCATACAGTTCTTACCAAGCAAAAACTACAGTAAGAACATCCTGCAGCAAGAAGTGTAGGATGAGACTCATGGTGAGACTGTTTTGCAGGTAGGTAGGCAGTACACACCACATTCATTAACCAATAATCTGTTCAAACTTGGCTGAGCATGATATACTACTATAATATCTAATAACATTTCAGACATTTTTGTTACATTCTTCTCCTGATATCATTTATTTGGTAACCAAAGGTTTGTTTCAACAATATTGCCAGTCTCTTATCTTACCAACAGTTTTCCTGGCTATCTATCTTTTGCATAAAGTCAGAGAAAACACCAAGTCAAATTGAAATTTAGTGAAATACTTTAAAAAAATAAATTCAGGAATAAAAATAATAATAATAATAATAATAATAATAATAATGATAAATTCTGTTTTGAAATGCGGCTAAGAGGAAAGCAACTCCCAAAAATATTTTTGACAGCAACGAAAAATTCAGTACTAAGAGTTTTTCCAAGATTTGATTTAAAAGTGATGCTACTGACTCAAAGAAAATGGAGGTCCGGTTCCCAAGCTCAGCTGAAAAACTTCATGATTTTTATTAAGACATAGTACAGTGTAGCTACTAAGCTTATTCAGAGACAAATTTTACCTTACTTATCTTTGAAAAGAGACTCCTTTAAAACAGAGAAAATACTTTCCAAATCACTGGAAGTTTTCCTAATATTATCAATAAATTCCTTAAAAGTTTTTTCAGGCCAGAACACTGATAATCAATAATGCTTGCAGGAATCAATCACAGCTATATAGGTGGAAATTCAAAGACATGTAAGCAACAGTCACATGCCCACTTCTCTTGTAGCTAAGCAGGCAAGGACCTTGGCTCCCCTCAGGCTACTGCCTGCTCGCTATTGGAAAACTCTTTATTTGCCCCTTTGGATCAACTGACAGAACTGCCTGAGGAACTGCTCTATCCAAATGATCTGGATGTAACAAAGTCCTCCCAAGAAAATTTTTTCTTCTACCCAAACCACTGTAGCAGGACCAAGCTGCAGCATGATTCCCCATGTGTATGGGGGCAGATCTGAGAAAGAAGTAACCTTAGGTGCAGTGGCTATACTGTTCCACTTAGAGCAGTCACCTTCATTTGCTATTTCACAAATGAATGAAAATCCCTGACATAAAATAACAATTGCATCAATTTTAAAAGTACTGAAAACTACCTATTTTTTAATCCTATTGATATAAATCCCAGAGACAGCACAAGAGAAGTACTGTCTTTAAAAAACTTTTTTTTTTTTTTAATTTAGGAGGCTTTATAAAGTTACAGTTAGGACAAGTTGTTTTTGAAAGTTTTATTAAATTGAGAAGAGTTTTTAGCCAGTTTATTAAATGCATGAATGTTTAAAATGATCACAGAAGCTGAAACCTTGAGAAGTCTGGTAAGTGTACGCAGTAGATTAAATGATGGCCAAAGCATCAATACATTTAATTTTTTTTTATATCCTACAATCCCATTAGGCTAGTAAACTTTTGCTTCACTCTTTATATACATCATCTATGTTTCAAAAGAAAGAAAAAAAGTTTGCAGAGGAGCACTGTTGAGCTAGGGACATATTTTAAATGATGGTAAAATCAGAGCGCATTAAATTATACTCCCTTCACTGCTTAGCAACAAACAGCCTTTAGGGATGTTACATAGGCCTGGGATTTCTGACTGGTACTATTTTCCTCCAGAATTTAAGCTGTCCTAAAGAAATAGCACTGCAATTGTTTTATAGAAAATGCAACAAAGAGGTGGTAAAAGACACATACCGTGAGCTAGAACAAAATTTATATGCATACAGACATCTGAATTTAAACTCATTCATAAAAAAGGCATTTCTAAAAATGAATCTAACGAGATTGCATACTAGCCACAAAATTTATAATACATAAAGACATGAACAGTTGTCTCTAAAAATTTATAAATATAAATACTTCAATTGGTTGTCTATGATTCTGCAGTTTAGCTTGTACCCGATTATGCTTAAACCATGATTTTGAATTTTTTTTAATATTGAATTTTTTTCTTTTAAAAACTTTTCTATTCATTCTAACACACATAGTCCCATTTAAATGAGCGGGAGTAATAATGTTTAATATTCCTGAAAACGTCACTAGGTGATTAAATACCATGAGGTAACATACAGAATAATCATATGCTTGTGAATAGGCATATTGTATTATTAGAATAAGTATGGTTATCTGCAGCATATTTGTATATACATTAATTTATATTGGAGATCAAAGGGATAAAATTATTCATACAAATAATCCAACCAAGTACAGTGGGGCCATCTGTGTATTAAGTGATCATAAAGACATGTGTTGGCAATTCGACTGTGACTGTACTCTGTCTTCATCTTCTCCTGTCCTAATAGCTTGTTATTTGTCTGCTTTATAGTCAAAATAGTACATAGTATAATATAGTGGATATAATATAAATCATGGAAAGGAAAAGGGAAAATAAATATTTTAAATCATAATTTTTTAGTACACAAAGAAAAAAAGAGCAACAAATTCTGTAAGTAGAGAAAGTAACAATCGCTAAATAAGGAGAAAAATAACAAAGGTGTGTTTAAAGTTCCTGGGACATCAATAAATATTGCTTTTATAAAGACAGAATTATCTTAAAAATATTGGCTGGTCAAGTCAAAGCCTCACACTGCATTTCTGGCTCTTGTGTACAGAATATCGTATTATGGCTATACTATTCCTCATATAAAACTGTTACAGGAAGGGTTTAAGAAATATTTTTAGGCAAAGTTTTTTAATGGCAACACTGAACAATCAGATGTGCAAATACATGTTTATATTTTGTTTTAAAAACTCAACTAATTCCTTGGAAAAATGGTTCTGAAATAATTTTGTCTTTTTTTTTGGTCATTCTTTAGAAGACACTTACTACAGTGGAATATCGATTATAGTAATTAAAGAAAATAGTGACCCAGTATAGTAAGGAAGTCACCTTTTTTCAGTCTTAGAAAAATACATTTGATTTAGTCACAAAAAAAACACCTCAAGTGAAAACCTGACATTTATGTTAGCAGTAGTAACTCCCCAAGGGAACTCTAAGTAAGTTTCATTTCCATCCTGATTCCTTTTGACTTTAGTCTTATTTTGAAGCAGAAATATAAAAAGCATTTGGGCAGAAGTAACTTGACTTTCAGGGTTAAGCCTTTTGCCAGTCCTTTGAAAACCCACCAGAATCTGTTCAAGTTGCAAACTTTCTCAAAAAATATGTTTGCACAGCATTAGTGGAGATTTTATCAGGAAACTCCTGAAAGATTGTTTGGGCTGCGGTTGCCTACTTTAACTTCAGCCTCAGCAGGTCTTCCCTGTCACTGGAAACTCTGCAGCCTGTGCTACACCCAGCTAGCCAGGGAAAGTGTCAGTCCATCAGCCTGGAATGGGCCCTGTGGAAAGGAGGCTTCCTGATTAAAGTGCAGAAAACACAATGGCTGCGGCTGGGATGTCTGAGTGGGAGTAGACTTCTAAAAACCTATAAAAAATTATCCACACTGACTATTTTACTACCTTAAAAGAATGTTGTTTAGATTGCAAAGTCAAAAATAGCAGCTCTGAGACATAAGGCTTCTTACGTAAATCAGACCCATCCACTTTATTCATGTATGTTATGATATAGCCTTTAATTACATAGTTTAATGCAATTCTCTCCAGAGCCTCTGTTAACTTGTTCTGTACACATAAGAGGTCTATTCTTAGCAATAAGTAATGACCGAGTAATGAAGAAAGCTGTTGTGGCAATGAGCAGTACACCTGCCTCTGCAATACAACAGTCCTTGCTAAAAAGGAGCGGGGTGTACCGCATACCAAGGAGAGGTGAATGCTGCCTGGAAGAAAAATATGTTCTATCCCTTTCTCTCCTAAAAATCCCGTGTTAATTTGGTCAGGTTTTTAAAGCCAGACGTTTTCTGGGTGGTCATTCCTTATGCCATTCAGGACATTCGCATCTTTGGGGAGCGTGCCTTGCTGGATATCCCAGAATATGCAGTGCTGATCACTCAAAGCTATAATGTGAAGTCAGCGTGAGCTGTGCTTTGAAGTTAGAGTGGATGCTTAGAGTGTGTAGTGTTATATGCAAAGTGCTCAGAAAAACTTCAGATTGTGCGCTCAGTATTAGTGACTCTTTGTACCTGCAGCCTCTCTTGCAGTTCTCTTCTATGAGCGGGATAATAGCATCTCTCATCTTACATAGGCATTGTGTAATTTTTAATATTTGTGTAGCAGCTCAGGCATTCTACTTATAAAAACCTTAGAAAAGCCCAGGGAAAAATTAATAATTTCTCTTCAGAGCTGATTTGAATATGGACGATAAATAAGGCTCAGGGCTACACAATGAACAGCAAGGAGAAAACAAAATATTGAAGAACATATTATCCAGACTACGCACTGAAAGAGGCAGAAGGCTTGAGGGAAAAGTGGTATATGATCATGTAATTAAAGACTGTTTCATAATGGACACCCAGAAACAGATGAAATTAAAATTGTACAGTAGCTTTTGTCCTAACAGTTCAAAGCTTGTAAGTTCTTTATTTTATAAACTTAATAATACTCTCAGCGCATAGATGTTGAGTGCAGTAAGTCCATACATGTTAGACTGACACCGATGACTTAGGTTGATTAGAGAAGCAGCAAACTGGCCATACCGAGCTGTGCTTTAAAAACCTGTGCACTAAATGGGTATCTAAGAACAGCAAAAGGAGCGTGAAGATTGATTCAAACCTGTAGATGAAAAATATACATGACAGCCTATTTTCAAACAGCAAGCATTTTAACACAGGATAGGTCATCTCAGCAATGGGGGTGGGAAGTGGGGTTAAAACAGGAAAATTTTTTTAGCCATTAATTCCTAATTTTCTAAGGGAAATTTGCATTGCCAGTTCTTATTATACCTCTATAAATATAGAAAAATTAAAGAGTGACCTAAGCAATTATTGTTACCATATAGGTGCGGGAGACAAGGGAGCAAAGCTTCTCGCCTGTCATTTTTGTGCTGGCAAAATGTTTCTGTGCATCTGAACAACACAGGAAAATTATAGCTACAAAGATCACAAAGTAATATCACATAGTAGTAGACAAGGTTAAGCCTGTTTGTTTCTTGAGGTTTTGGGGTGTTTTAATATTAATACCCTTGCAAGATTTATAGGGTTTTTTTCTAACCAGAGGACCCGATTCTGACGTTACCCTTATTTTACAGCAGCTTAATATATTAGCTTCAAGAGGCATCAATCCTGATTTACACAGACATGAAAGGAGTATCGAGGCAAATTATTTTACTCCATCGATTGACAGAGATTCTACTGAATGTGACAAACCTACAATATAAAATATTATATTATAAAATATTTTCCAGAACAATATATGATTTCTAAAGACATTTTTCTCTTCCAATTCCATTAGTTACTTAATTTTCTTAGTACCTCTTTTTGCATTCTCTATCAATTGAAAGCTTAATTTAAGTCACTGAGAGCTCAGACTGGGCAAGGGCCAAATTTCCAAGACATAATTATGTACTATTTTTCAAACTTCTGAAGAGGAAGCTAAGGAAAAGCAAAGCTGAGTAACATCAAAAGCTGTACTCTGTTCACCTTATATATTTCATAGAATCATAGAATCATTTAGTTTGGAAAAGACCTTTAAGATCATCGAGTCCAACCACAAGCCTAACACTACCAAGTCCACCACTAAACCATGTCCCTGAAGTGCTACATCTACATGTCTTTTAAATAACTCCAGAAATGGTGACTCAACTTCTTCTTCCTTAGGCTATCCAAGGAGTAATGAGCCCATATTAATGTACAACAGCAAAATACCTAAATATTACTAAGTTCTCAGAGGCATGCTTTTTGAGTTAGGTATATCTCTATCGCAATAGACACAGCATCACTAACTGCTTTTCCTTATTTTTCCATGCAAATGTGAATAATATGGAGAGACAAGTTTTAGGCTTAAACACAAGCAACAGAAAAGATGAAAGCCACCATTCATTAAAGGTAGCTTTGCTTCTGAATTCCTGTGGTGCCATCAACTCAGACTGCCATTTATCCCCTTCCAACAGATATGTTTCTGTTTTTTTAATAGGGGAGAAATTGGAAGGAAGTTTTATTCCCTTCCATTACTGTGCATGCTTCCATGGTTTGAGATTTACAAAATCCACCAGCATGACTCACGTATCACAATGGCTAATATGTGACTGAATAGCAGAGATTTGTTTAATCAGTTCCTATTACAAACTTGAATGATGTAAGTATTTATAACGTGCAAGAAAGACCCTGCTTATTGAAAGACTGCAATGATATTTAAAATAAGAGAATGGGATCCAGCCGGTGATAAAAGAATAAGATAAAACCTCTGAATTTTAAGAATTTTTCAAATGGATTTGCAAGAATAGCAGGTGAAAACTTCTATTACATTAACTGTTTTCTGTCATTGGTACTTCATTCCTTATAAAAACCTGAATAGGAAATGACGTGAAAATATTTTCTCATCACTTCAAACCTGATGTGTGATTTGTTTAAATTTTGAGTTTAAAAATTTGTAATGTGGAAAACAAAAATAAAAACCGTGCTGTACTGCTTACGTGCACAACTTATTATAACACCAGACTCAGCTGTTTAACTACCATAGAGGAAAAAGCACAAGTTCAAGGCTGTGTAACTAACTTTCATCCTAGCTGCTCCTCCAAAGGCTTTGGACCAAGAACAGTGACAAAAACCACGGAAATTACTGGAAAATCCCACAACTGAGACAGCGTTTGTGGAAAACTACTGGAGTTTTGGGTCAAGAAGGAAATATATTCAAATCATATTTTCTTCCTGGTGAGCTAGTGGGAAAATGCTGATGTTTTCCTCATAACATTGAAGCAGGAATGTTTTATGTAAGAATATGAAATCTGTATTCAGAATTCTGCTATAACTGTTTAACCAAACCAGAAAAATCTTTTGTCTAATGTTGAATGACAGTCCACAATTTATCTCTGAAAAACTACATGTTCTAAAAAAACACAAGTTCTTTGCAATGTATCACAGAAATTATTTTTCTGCTATCACAGAAAACAAACTTCACAGAGTTCAAGTTCAGCAACATTCATCTGAGAAGGATGTAGCAGGACAGCATTAATCAGTTCTTAGAAAATCTATTTACAAATCTTTCTTATATCAGTCTTAAAAATAGTCTTAAAAATTAAGTGACATACAGCTTTGAATAGAAGTTTATAACTTCTATTTTCACCTGTCTCTCCTCTGATGAAGAAAAATAAGAAAAGCAAACTCAAAATAAGCAAAACTAGTAATATCTCTCTCAGCACTAACATTCTGGAAACTTCCTGAAGAAATTCCACTGCTTTTCTAGAGGACGATGTCATGCCAAGCATCTGTCCACCCCATTATAGATACTCACCTGAAATTCATTGTGCTTAGACACAGCAGTGTGCGTAGCCTGGGAAGGAAATGCAGCATCTCACTAGCCTCTCCACCTCTTGTCCCTGCACCTTCCAGGTTAAGTGTCTGATTTTACACATGTAAAATGTAAAAATGATTTTATAAATGTAAAATGCAAGCCTGTTGCTGCATCACAATCAGCAGAATCCAAACTTTTTTAGATCACTTTTAGCACTCCTGTATGATTCAGAATCAGGAAGGATAATGTATTTCCTGAAAGGGCTGTAGAGTATTCTTTTTTACCAGCATTAGGGCCCAATTCTCACATTTTTATTAATAATGAATATTATCTTTGCATCACAGGACTGTAATTCATCCTAAAGCTATTCATCATGGTTGTCCCCTAGACACCCATTGTACAAATGCTGACACGCGTGTGAACATTTCTGTTGTCACCTTTGGGAACAAAGAAGAGTCAGGATAAGCTTCTAAAGGAAATTACAGTATTGAGATACAGATCTTCACCCCATGCCCACTCACTAATTCTGTGACTTTCTATACACATCTTAAAAAGAAAGTACATATAATTAATAATATATATATGTAATCTTTCTCAGGAAATCTTTTCTTAATGGAAACACCTCCTTTGACAAAAATGTCATTTTTTTAATCTTTTGCTAAAGCTAAAAACCGTAGAAGGGAAAGAAGATCAACATGAAGGTCATTCGGTATCAGAAATTAAGATGTAATTCTGAAACTTTGGAACTGTGACATACATCTCCAATTGCATAGTGTAATGTCAGTGACCTCTGTAATGGCTGTACATGTTCTCTTAATTACAAAAAGACATTGCTGTGGGAAGAATTAGTCTAGTTTCTTTGCCTTTAAGCAACACAAAGCCCTTTCTCTAGACAAAATCACCAAAAAGTCAAACCTTTTCATTTCAAGACCTTGTGCATTGTGCCACAGACTAAAAGCAATCTGCAACTTGCACACCTACATAGCACTGTTAGTATGCAGCACTTAAATATACCAAATCCACTGTTTCACAGTTTGTAGTGGCAACAACTGCAAAAGTGATTCTATTGAATACACCACCCGCTTTTTTGGTAAAACCCATTTTTCCACGAATTGCAGAGACCCTTAAATGTAAACCAAAATTAATCACGTAACTTTACTCTTACAGCATGGTTCATAAGCATGTATTAAATTAATAAATAATGATGATGATGATGGTAATAAATATGCAAACTTATGAAGAGTCTTTTCTCTATAGGTATTCCTTCATGAATACTACAGTCAGAATCAGCAGGTTATTTAATTTGCCCTAGATCTTCTCTGTTTTCATATTCCCACTTGAATAATAAGTTCAGAATCAGCAGGTTATTAGGTTTGCCCTAATTCTAAACTTGAGTCAATGGGACTTCAAATTGCTTCCAATGGAAAATGAAAACAGAACCCATTTTTTCAGCTATCTATAAGGCGCCAAATTTGCTGCTTATGAGGACCTGACTAAATAGTTCCAGGTTCATAAACAACTCCATAGAACTAAAAAAATCTAAAATCCTATCATACAATCCATTCTTACAGAAACCTGCCAGCATACCTCTGTCTCTTATTTCTTTACAAGCTCAAACAAGGCATGACTGAGACCACCTCCCACTTTCATCCCCAAATTTTTCATTGAAAATGAAAGAGAATGAAACTTTTCAAAAATTACATGACTGTTGACTTGGAGCCATTCTCCACTGTCCCCAGACATTAAATCTGAGATTCTTTTATAGTAATACAGATAACTTTTGTACAGGTGTCATAATGTTGCAAAGGATGGGAACTGTTACAACCATGAGAAAAGCTGAATTGCCAAGGGAAAAGTGGTTGGCAGTTGACAAGCTACATCATTTCCAGTATGTAGTCAGACTAACGGAAAGCATGTAATGGCAGACCAGTTGTGCACAAGAAAAAACACATTATTCTGAACACTCAGCTATGGATAGATAGGCAGTAGGAATGGTGGCAACTTCAAAGCCAGCTGATAAGCATCAGTTCTGTTGACTAAAGAGGTTGCAGTACAGCAAGGGGAGCTTCAAGTTTTGATTTCCCCTACTAGATCCCTAATAGAAATTCTGATCTTTCAAGTGCCTGACAGCCAGGAAGAAAATCCTACCAAAAATCCTGTACGGAATGTCACTAGTTTAACTTTACAGATGGAGAAACCAAACTGGAGAAGTGGTGTGAACTGGCTAGGGTCAATAAGAAAGCAATGTCATGTGAAAATCACGTGCTTTTTCCTAATTCATTCGTTAGTTACTACACGTATTTTGTGCATTGAAGCGCTCATTGGTTCTACTTAGTACACAAAGATCCAAGAGAATGACTAGGCATTAGCATGAACCCACCACATACAACTACTTCTTAGTCAGGTACCATCACCACAGTACAGAAGGAGACAGTGTCATTTCAGAAAGTGCACATCTTTGTGGGGAAAACCATAAGTATTTTGTAAAAGATTAAAATATGATCCCTGGTCAGCGTAGAACTAAATAAAGGCATCAAAGATATTATGTACCCTGACTTTGCTCGTGAATTCTATATATAACAGCACAGTTAAAGTTATGTTTGTCACTTTCTACCAAATCATTCCCTGAAAAAAGTATACTTTGGTCTTTACAATTTACTCCTCAGGTACAACATAGTACACAAAACCTCAGAATGCCCTTCACTATTCTGTAAAATCATGTGTTTATGAAGGTATACAATTTTCAACTACAGCGCAATAAACTAAACAAAGTATTTTCCCAGAAGCTGATACAGTTTCATGTTTTCTGAATGTAACATCAAGCTTTCTGGAATACAAAGCATTGTATTAATTTCAACAAGAGAGCTGGATGAACCTTCTTGTTTTAAATTACCAGCCAATTTTGATATGTTTATCAAAAGAAGCATAAATCCTCAAAGCTGCATATCTTAATGTTAGTCTCTACATAAAGCTATTTCTATCAGGAACTGGTTTTACTTGCCAGTCTGTTTCCCCATTCCCATCCATCAACTCGGTAATGATGATGGGGTAAAATTATATGTTCTGTAATCCAAATGTTTTCCCACAACTCCTTGGCTAGCATCTACTGTTAAAAGACTCCTAGGGAGGCAACTTGCAGCTGGGAAGAAAGATCAAGTGCACTTGGTCCAAAATGCCTGTAAGCCTTGAAACGTAATTACATGAAAATATAGACAATTTTATTATATAATTTTGAAATTCTGAATGAATATGACCAATCTGACACAAGGTCCTATGCTGCTAGATGTAAATTCTTCTAGTATATTAGCATTCTATAATTTGCAATATAGACTTAAAATTAACATGGACCCTGCACCTCTGGTAGGCACAAAGGGAAGCAACAACCTCACTATATAAAATATTATTGATCTGGGGTACTTAGATGTATGCTATACGCATAAGTGGTCTTTTGGAAGTATTTCAATATCAGCATTTTGAAAGGATTAGCAATATTCAACAAGTAGCCTTCTTAGAAGATAATATAAAACAGACTGCCAATTCCTAATTACCAGTGACACAGTATTTAAATTGCTGTGATTTTACACGAGGCAGATATTGAAATCAATATCCTATAATGCTGAATCCTGGCAAACAAAATACTATATCAAATTGCATTAGGAAAATGATGTAAAATTCTGCTTTAAACTGACATAAGGATTCTGTTTTCATACGACTAAATGCGAAAGGCACAGACAATACAGTTTTGAAAGACTTTGGGATTAATTGACTATCTGCCCTCGAGATTCTACCCTGACAAAGTCACTGTTTAAAAATATTAAACTAAACATTTATTGTTAAATTAATCAAATCATCTGTAAATACAACAGAACCTTAGTGTAATCTCTAGTGGTTTTCTAGCCCTCCTCCTAAATCAACATCACCCCAGTGGTCACTGGCACTGACAAGAAATTCAGCATGCAGAAGAAATACAGATCGTGTAATAGAGATGCGTATTGTAGATAAAGATTCTGAAGTGTAAATCAAAAGGAAAGTTTTGCTCAGAGCATTTACTAGCTCAAAGTGTATTTAGCTAACTATTCAAGAAGTATAAAGACCACAGTGGCTACTCTGTTCAGACTGTCTGTAGGCAATGAGTTCAAGAGCATTGCTTCGCACTCAAACATATATCTCGCAAAAGATAATTAATGCCAAAACATGGTTATATGTTTTACTCAAGGCATAAGAGAATTGAATGAATTAAAATATGAAATTGTTCAAAAAGATATAAATATTGGATGACTTTTTTAAAAAGTTAACATGAAGAAGCAAATATGCACAACAAAGATTGATGTAATATATTCAGAACCCAAACAAACAAATCTAAATGCTGGCTAGCCTGAGACATCTGGAATTCGCTTCCTTAACAAATCACTTTCACAGTTCAAACCATAGCTGGCATCAACTGCTGAATATCTGACAAGGAAGAATATCTCTTACAGTGAACAGCTGCATGAACAGTCCTCATTTTTCCCACCAAACAGAAACTCAGTAGAACCGTTAAAATAAAACATGTTCTAAACAGGAATACTTTGAATTCACAGAGTAATTGTTTCTATAATATGCTAATATTGAGGCAAGTAGGCCAGCTATATTTTAAAAAGATAAATTATCCTGTATGCAATTTTTCAAGCAATTACAGATATAGAAAAGCAGAAGGGCATGGAGTGACAAGAAGCTGAGGTCAGTGAGAAACTTCTCCCAAGTCAAAGTGTGTTACGTGTTTTTTATTTCCTCCTTCAGAGGTATCTGCCTATTTTCTCTGACAGGACACTGGACAAGGTTATTTTTACATAAATGAGGATGAAAGGAAAATTATATTTTTTTTTTTTCTAAAGCCAGAGGGTCACTATTTTATAAATTTAATACTTAAAATAGGGGGGTTTGTTCTGAAATTTTAACGTAAGGAGCAAAATGAGAAGAGGAATATAGAGGCTCACTGATACAAAACATGTATTCTCTCTACCTTCTAGGACTCTGACTTAATTCACTAAAGATTTGATTTTAAAGATCAGTCTTTTTAATGAACAGCTCTCCCTATCATAGAATCAGCCATACCAATTTGATTCATTTCAAGGTATAATATAATTTTCACTGAATAGAAGATTGTGATGTATATCAAAAACTTATGAGAAAATTGATATGGCAATCAAGGTTTATTTTAATGCTAGTCTTATTCCTAACAAAATTTATCATGATTTTGTGTATTTTTCCTTCCCCTGAGTCACTATTATTACGTGAAATAATATTCCCTTGCCTGTTTCAGTACTAAATAGAGATTTTGTTTTCTCTTTTAGAAGGCTCTTTTACAGTCTTTACTCATAAGCACACGGACTAATCAACAGCAGAACTTCTACAGACGGTATTTTTCTGTGCTGTAGACTGCACACCTTTGATACTCAAGCAAAACTCCAGTCCTTTTTCTGTGATTCATGCCAAACTTCCCACTGAAGAAAGTTTAGATCCTATTTGAACAAAGAGCATTACTGAATGCAATAAATCTGTTTCCTTCCTAGCTTACACTGGTTTTACACTGGTGTAGTTCAGATAACATAAATGAAGCTACTCCTGATTTAGACAGGTACAAGAACTGTTATGCCTACTGGGAATAACATATTACTATGGGTTTTCCAAAACAAATAAACTTGGTTAAACTTCATCCCCATAAGAAAATTTTACTTCATGAAAACTTAATGAGATTTTCAAAGATGAAAATCTGAAAAAAAACCCACCAGATTTTTTCTTGAAAACAACTTAAGTGCAATCAAAAATTGCATCCTAAGGCCTGAAACTTTGACTCTAAATCAATTATTTCTAGTCTCTCAAATGTGCAAGTCAGGACAGAAAATTTTGGAAAGGTTTTCTTTGTTGTTGTTATTGATTTCCCTCATTATGCTGTGGGACTCACTGCCTTACCAGACTGCAGAGATTCAGAAGCATACTAAATCCAAGCCCCCCAAAAAATTATAAAATAAATCCAAGGAAAATAAAATTTAATGACCATCTTTCACCTTTAAAGACCAGGTATCAACTAGGACATGTGGTTACAATGTCAGATAAAAATGGAAAGTTGAGGATTTTTTCCATCTAAACCATTTTTAGTCAAGAAGTAGGACAAGAAAAGAGTGAAAACTCAAGACCCCTCCAGATCACTGCAGTCTGAGATGACCCTGCATCCTTCAGCAATGGCAATCTCTTCTTAAGCTTTGTGGGAAATTTACACATTCCAGGAACAAAAGATCAAAACCCAACAGCATAATTTTATGTCGGCTATAAAGAACTAAACAACAATAGCCAGGGTTTCTTCCTTGGCAGACATAATGGTTTTACTCATCCTTCTGCCTCTTCTATTTCTTAGAATATTGAATCATTTATAAAATAGTTCAATATCTTTGACAGCACATATGAGTAGCTACTGATCCCTTCACCAAAACTTGACTGATGTGAATTTCAGTTACTATCTTTTCTTAATCAACAGATATAAACTGTAGGACTAGTTCCATTTATATTGCTATCAGTGGAAATGTTGCCCCCTGTTTCAAATGAAATCAGAATCCAAATACTTTATGATCCTCTGTTGAGAGAGTATGCTAAAATTATAAGTGTTGCTACTATTTTATAAGGCTTCTTGGTGGTCAAGGGACACGTGAAGGGAATCTTGATCCCACTGAGGTCAACTGTAAAACTACCAGCATTTGTATGAAGTCAGCATTTTACCCTAAATTTGGGGGATTCTAAATGTTATTTTGCGTGTCATCTTACAAGCTCTATACAATTTTTAAAATATATAAACTTATATATGTATTTCAATAACATTCAATCTAAACATTAAAATGTTCCTTAAAATAGCTATTGATCTTATTATTATGTAAAGATACGATTTTCTCTGATATTACATGCAATTATATGAACTTTTTCATACAAATATTACATGTTCAAAATAACTTCAAATAAATAAACTATGTTTTAATGTAATGGGTATATAAATGTATAATAATACATAAATGGCTATTGTTGCTTTAACTAAGCTCCTACACCTCAGAATTTTCCTTTTGGTTTATAATAGGGCCTAACTGAAAGATGCTAAAACAACCCAATATTTTACATACACTTATATATTATGTAGTACCACATATTAAAAATTAACATCCAAATACTAAATCCGCTGATATGATCTTACCTAATATAAAAGATACTTCATTTTACAGTTTCTGGGACTGTGTGCTATTGAAAGCACAAACATCTTATTTTCTGAAACTATCATTTACTCTTTACTTATTAAAAATTATTTTAAAATGTTAATAGGGTTTGAATTTTTTAACGAATGGCAGATGAGAGATAAACAGCTGATAAAGTAAACAGGATGCAGAATGACTGTAGCGTTTTGAGTATTGACACTAAGGACAGAAGGTGTTACATAATAAAGCACAGTCACAAATGATGCTTGCTTTCTTATAATGAGTGAAATCTGCTAGAAATGATAAAGGCAAATTATTCAGCCATAAATGTCATGCAGCCACTCAGTGAAGGTCTTCATTTGGCCTTGATAATATCTTTTTTATATCTACCTTTTACATTTTAAACTTATGTCTTTGCTCTCCAATTTTGACATGAAGATTATATTTTCCTTTGATATATTTCCTCTTATTTCACTCGTATACCTTTACATCTTGTTCTAGGTACACAACATATGTACCCTCTGTACTTAAGGAGCTGCAAGCAATGGTACACTTACTAGCAAAATAATAAAAAAAGAGTCCTACGTGCATCTGCAAAGTAAATGTTCACACTCCTTCCATTCACCAAAAACATTGGGCACTGAATATGAATCATATTTTCCCCAGTGATTTATTTGTAGATGGGTTTCAGGAAACTGCTGTTTTTCTAAGCTCCCTCTTCCTTGGTAAAAGTATTCAGTAATTCTGTGGTCTTGGAGTACGTACTTCCCCCTTGCCCTTTTGTATTCTCCCTGTCTGACTGGCATAGGGAATTGCTAAATACATTGCAAAACAGTACCGTTCATATTTGTGTAAAAACATAATCCTCCGTTTAATCCTCCTCTTCCCCGGCAACAATTTAAGGAATTCACAAATAAATCACTGATTTTATTTCAACGATGTAGCAGAGGCAAATACCAATACCAAGCGGACTCGGGGTCTCCCATACCCTACAAAAATAAACCCAGACCATCTTTGCACTCAATCCGGTAAAATTCTCCCCAGCATCACTTTCCCCACACCCAAAATAAATTGTCACCAGCTGTGTACCTGTCCCCTCCCTCGACTCCGGCCGAGCCTGACGCCGGCTGCCGCCTCCCACCCAGGTGTCACCTGGCACCCAGGACCCACCTTCCCTCTGCTGGGGACAATCCCAAATCGCACCCCGCCTCTGGAAGACACCCAAATAACCCCCTCCTCCTCCTCCTCTTCCTCTCGCCCAGCCTCGCAGAGAACAGAAGAGTGATGGCACCATGGTCGGCCACAGAGACACGTGGGGGGCAGGGAGGGGAAGGCAGGGAAGAGGGGAGCCGGGGACACGGCGGCGGGGAGGGACAGGGAGGGAGGGAGGGAGGAAGATCCACTCATACAGATGAAACTCCATGCAGGCCTGGCCTCCTACCCGTCCCCTCCATGGAGCCATGGGGAGGGGGGCGGTGGGGCGAGCTGAAATGGCACCTTACCTTCGCTGCAGTCCTTCCCCCGAAAGCCCGTTTGGGAGCAGTCACAGACGGCCTGGTCGTTGAGCACCGAGCAGACGCCCCCGTTGAGGCAGACGTCCTCCCTGGCGCACAGGCGGCTCTGCTCGTCATCCAGCCGCACCTCCTGGCTCTCCACCGGTGACGCCTGCGTGTAGTTGACCCGGACGTCCGTTATCCAGCCCTTGAAGGGCTCCCGGTCCTTGACGGAGGAGAGCGTCAGCTTTAGCGTCGCCGACCGCAGCTCCGGTGGCAGCCCCCCTAAGAAGAGGCCGCTGAAGACAGTCATGTCCCGCCGCTTGGACTTCACCTCCACCCACTTGGCCTCGGCCCGGTCGATGATCAGCGTGGTGTTCTTGAAGTGGCGGCGGATGACAACGGCATGCCAGAGGTTGTCGTTGACCGCCGTGTCGGAGAGCAGGGTGGCGGGCTCGGCGCAGAAGATGGAGAAGCTGAGCTGCAGCCGCCCGCCCTGGGTGAGGATGAGCTCCAGGAAGTCGCAGAAGCCCTCGTCGTCAAAGTAGAGCACCAGCCCGCTGGAGCTGCGCGTCTTCATGTTGAAGCTCATCTCGCTCTCGCAGCAGGCGTTCCACTTGGGGAAGCGGGTCCACTGGCCCTCTGCCCCCGGGAACTCCAGCCCGCTGCCCAGCTCGGCCCAGCAGCCCAGCAGCAGGGCCAGCCAGAGCAGCAGGCAGCCCCCGCGCCGCACCAGCGCTGCCCCCATCCTGCGCGGCCTGGGGCGGGCGAGCGGGGCGGCAGGGCCGGCCGGGGGCTGCGCTGGGGCCCCGGCGGCAGACAGGGTAAAATCTTGCCGGGCGCCGGCCGCGCTGGGAGGTTCGGACGTGCTCACCCCCGCCCCGGGCACGGGGGTCGCCGCGGGGGACTCCCCGGGGCGGGGGGCTGCGGGTGCCCCGCGGGATGGAGTCGGGTGCAGGGGGTGGCCGGGGGCCGCCGGCGGGGACCCGCGGTGCAGGGAAGGCGCCGTTGGGTCTCTTCACTGGTCAGCCAGGCTTCCCAAAAGGTGTCCAGGGGTGGGTGAGTCAGCAGAAATTTTCCCCAAAGCCAACATTACCAAACCGGGAGAAAAACCAAGATCAGTGGCAAAACCCTCCTCCAAGCGGATCCACCAGCTCGGCAAGACTGTAGCAATATCCCCGCGCGTGCGCGCCTCTTTTTTACATCCTCTCCGCCAGCTGTAGTTTCCCAGGAAGCCAATTACCGATCCCAGCGCTGCCTCCCTAGGACGGATCCTCTTGTCAGATCAGGGACTGTCTGCCATGGTGCTAGAGCAGCGTCAGCAGACGACAGGACTCATCGCTCATGGTTTCCTGCGCTGCCTCAATCCCAATGGGGTTGAAACCCAGAAGCTGTCAAACAGCCGAGCGGCTACTTGACATGCAAAGCCTGACAGCTCCTCTTCTGTTTGCTTGCAAAAAGGCCACGGCTAAGATCCGGGGGGGGGTGGGTGATTTTCCTCTACCGTTTTGGTTTCTAATCTGCAAGGAATTGAAACAGAATAATAAGAAACGACGACTAATAACATGTTAAATCATAAAGTTGATCAACAGTGGACGTTTGCGATTCGTTTTTCATTTCAACTGCTGTTCAACATTAGGAAAATGAACTGCTGCTGGAATTTTGGAGTTACCGAGGAATCGTAACAACTTGCAGCGCTAAACCTAAATCTTAACGTATATGCTTACACAACATCACATTTTAATGCTATAATCTATAGGTAAACTACTTACCTTTCCAAAACTTTCAAGTATTTTAGTAGCCTATTTTATTATTACGAGGATGGTGTTAAAAAGAAATGGAGGTGTTTATTCCGCAATTTGTCTTACCGTAATTTATTTATGGAAATACCAGCACCTGTGAAGCCATAGGGTCCTATTAATGCAGACGATGCTACCAAGCCCAGTTCTAGTTCTTTCCAACACAGCTCAAACACGTATAAAGTGGACTGAGCTCCCAGCAGGAACTGGCAGGCTTCACTGTACGTGGCACACCTACTGGTTTATTTTCATGGGGCGAGGAAGAATGGCAATGGTTTCTTAGAAGGCTTTTTGAAAATTTCAAACCGCATTTTTCTCTGCCACCTGGCTTCTTCTGCTGCCGATATTCTCTGTTATGGCAGGGAAAATCCAATTCAAGGCAGCTCTGATGTTGACATTATTCACAATGCAGATCAGCTAATCCCAGGTGTTAGTCCTCTGAAATGGGTTGCAGTATTTTATGTATGTTTACTCAGCTGCCCTTAATTTAAGAGGACAACTTCTCATTTTAAAAAGAATACATACGCCACAGTTCACTCCCTTCCTCTGAAGAGGTCTCTGCATTCAAAGCATTTCAGCAGAGCGGCTTCCCCTCTCTGTTTTTCTCCCCCAAGCCGCTATATCTTTTCTGGAAGGTGTGTATTAGCACATCTCTCCTGATGGAGGAGAGGATCTCCGACACCTCCCTCCCATTTCTTAGCCAGCAGCAGCCCTTGGGCCGGCAGGAGGATATCACGTCCAGAGCTGCTGCCGAGCCCTTTGCTGGGCTGGGGGTGCGTGTGCGTGTCTGTGCGTGGGGAGGGGGGGCTGGGACGAGCCTGCCAGGGCGAAACCTGCTTTAAAACAGGCACGCACCTCAGCTGCCTGCACCTGACACGTTCCGAGCCGTTAAGTCACCTCCTACTCTCTCTTTATATTTAATTTCATCCCTCTAAATGTCAACACGTTTATTTTTATTATTTGTCACACGCGAGGTGGGCGAGAGCAGCGAAAGGGAGGCAAGGAGAACCCCCAAACTTCACGGGCAGAGGCCACCCGTGCCCGGGCAGCGCTGGGCACCGGAGAGCCCCCGGGTTTCCCCCCGCTCCGACCCCCCACCCCCCCGGGGCAGGAGCCGCCTCTCTCACGGCCGCCAGCGGCGGGGGGGGGTGGTGTTGCCGGCAGCTCCTCTGCAAAACGCGGGTGCCCGTGGCGGGAGCCCCCCCCCGGGCCCATCCCCGCTCCTAATTACCGCCTTTTTGGGTCCGGTGGCGGGAAGGGGCGACGGTCGCTTGCGGCACCGCGCCGCCGCTCCGGCTTCAACACCCGGAACAGCTCCGCCCTACGCGCCCCGACGGGGAGGCGGCGGTCGCTCCCCGCACCCGCCGGAGGCAGGAGCGGCCCCGCCGCTGCCGGCTGTGCCCGGGGAGGGGGGTTAGGGGGGAATGTGTGTCCCACCCCGCAGCCTCCGCACCGGCGGAGTGGGAGCCGCCATGTGCACGAGTGGGAGCCCGCGTGGGTGCACCGGGGGCGGGGAGGGGTGGTGCGGGCGGCCGCGGGGCTCCGCTGCGGCGGAGGGGAAGGGGG
>RSEF01000003.1:8469864-8494851 GCA_003993805.1 Himantopus leucocephalus
AGGCCAGCCCCCAGGAATCCCAGACCCTGGAGGTAAGAGAGAGCCTGGAGAAAGGAAGGAATTTAGGCAAACTTGACACCCACAAATCCATGGGCTCTGACGGGATGCACCTGCTAGTGCCGAGGGAGCTGGTGGATGTTACTGCAAAGCAGCTCTCCATCACCTTTGAAAGGTCATGGAGAACAGGAGAGGTGCCTGAGGACATGAGGAAAACCAATGTCACACCAGTCTTCAAAAAGGGCAAGAAGAAGGACCTGGGAAACTACGGGCCAGTCAGCCTCACCTCCATCCCTGGAAAGGTGATGGAACAGCTCATTCTGGATGTCATCTCTAAGCACGTACAGGAAAAGAAAGTTATCGGGAGTGGTCAACATGGATTCATCAAAGGGAAATCATGACTGACAAATCTGATAGCCTTCTTTGATGGCATGACTTGCTGGGTGGATGAGGGGAGAGCAGTGGACATTGTCTACCTGGACTTCAACAAGGCTTTTGACACAGTCTCCTGTAACACCCTCGTAGGTAAGCTTAGGAAGTGTGCGTTAGATGAGTGGACAATGAGGTGGACTGAGAACTGGCTGAATGGCAGAGCTCAGAGGGTTGTAATCAGCAGCGCAGAGTCCAGCTGGAGGCCTGTAACTAGCGGTGTTCACCAGGGGTCAGTACTGGGTCCAGTTTAGTTCAACATATTCATCAATGACCTGGATGAGGGGACAGAGTGTAACATCAGCAATTTTGCTGATGACAGAAAACTGAGAGGAGTGGCTGACACACCAGAAGGCTGTGCTGCTCTACAGCAAGACCTGGACAGGCTAGAGAGTTGGGCAGAGCGGAACCTAATGCAGTTCAACAAGAGCAAGTGTAGGGCCCTGCACCTAGGGAGGAATAACCCCATGCACTGGTCGGTACAGGTTAGGGGCTGACCTGCTGGAAAGCAGCTTTGTGGAGAGGGACCTGGGAGTCCTGGCAGACATGTTGACAATGAGGCAGCAATGTGCCTTTGTGGCCAAGAAGGCCAATGGTCTCCTGGGGTGCATTAAAAAGAGCATGGCCAGCAGGTCAAGGGAGGCCATCCTCCCCCTCTACTCTGCCCTGGTGAGGCCACATCTGGAGTATTGTGTCTAGTTCTGGGCTCCCCGGTTCAAGAAGGACAGGGAACTACTGGTGAGAGTCCAATGGAGGACTATAATGATGATCAAGGGAATGGAGTACCTCTCTTATGAGGAAAGGCTGTGACACTTGGGTCTGTTTAGCCTGGAGAAGAGAAGACAGAGAGGGGATCTTTTCTACACTTATAAATAACTAAAGAGTGGGTGTTAAGAGGCTGGGGGCACGCTCTTTTCAGTGGTGCCCTGTGGTAGAACAAGAGGTAATGGGCACTAACTTGAACATAGGAAGTTCCACCTTAACATGAGGAGGAACTTCTTTACTTTGAGGGTGGCAGAACACTGGAACAGGATGCCCAGAGAGGTTGTGGAGTCTCCTTCTCTGGAGATATTCAAAACCTGCCTGGATGCATTCCGGTCCAACCTGCTGTAGGTGACCCTACTCTAGCAGGGGGGTTGGACTAGATGATCTCCAAAGTTTCCTTCCAACACCTACCATTCTGTGATTCTCTGATTCTGTGTACAGATCTTTCACAGCTGTGCTGTTGTCCAGAAACTGGAAGCACAAAATTTCACAGGCATAGCTAAAAGTAAATTTTTTATTCACAATACTTTGAAGTACATAAAAGATACTCCCTCAGCTGCTTTGATTTACCAAGGTAATTAAATATTAAAAATTCCATTTTCTGAGATTAAATCTTGTAACCTTTTTTAATATTAAAAATTTTAGACATGTGACATCTGTGATTGAACTAGAATTACTCATTTAAGTAAATTTATGCATATATTTGAGTATTCCAGAGATATTTATCTAGCTCACTTTCTGAAGGTTTTGTTATAGTTTAAACTACACAATAGTTATCTATAGATTAGGTGCTTTTCTTTGAAAGAACAAGAGATCCATTCAGTGATAGCAGACCATGAAAAACATAGCATAAGAAGCCAGAAAAATTGCTTTTACAATTTTTTCATTGTCTGCAACTAAACATTTAAATATAAAATTTATTTTGTCTTCCTTTAATTGTATTTTTGGCTGATTTTACCCCAGCTGTTCATACGTGATTCAAGCATGAACCTGATGTATTTAAATATTTATACTTTCTAATAGTTCGTATATATAGCTGAGTTAAAGTAAGTATAAAAAGTCCTTATGCCATTGATATAACACGAACACCACTAAACGTGGTCAGAGGAACAAGAACTAAAACTGTATAAATAAAATGAGGAAGACTGGAAAAACAGATTTCTGCAGATCTGGCTGCTTTATTGATGTCAGTGGCTCATAGGGGGTTGGAAAGTTCAGCCAAATGCCTGAACTCTTCCAGATGAGAGAACTGTACTCCGACTAAGGTTTTCTGTAGGCCAGCACTGCTAAGGAGGTTAGAGTACTGAACTGCCATTTGCAAAGGTCAGCTTCTCTCAGAGCACCTCAGCACTTAACATGAGTTGGCTGAATCCACCATCTAGGAAGGACACGACTTTTTACTTATCAATGTACATTGAGAATGACACAACCTCCCTACCTAACAGGGGTAGTGGAAGAAAAAAACCAGCTTTAAATCTTTATGTTTGTCAAAACTTATTGTAGTGTAAGTTACACAACAGGACACATTAAAGTCAAGGGGTACAGTGAAGTTGCTGAGCACATCAGTCAGAATCATAGAATCATAGAACGGTTTAGGTTGGAAGGGACCTTGAAGATCATCCAGTTCCAACCCCCCTGCCATAGGCAGTCAGGGATATTAAGCTTTTTATAGTAAAGGAACCAACAGCCACATAATTTCTAAATTATGCCTTGATCAGGTGAACAGGCAGGACATAACTTCATAACTTGTACATCACAAGTTCAGCAGGAATGATACAATTTGTGGTTGTCCTGGTAAGGATAGGTGTCCTTCCTCCTTCTTCAGGCTTGACACTGGGTTTCCCACAGCAAAATCTGAGGTGTTGGGTTTTATAAAATAATTAATTTAATTGAAAGGCACAGCAGCGAGGACAGCCTGGGCTGGGTGCTTCAAAAGAGAGGGGCCCTGAACAAAGAAATCCCTGGGTAATTATACCCTGTGATCTATACACCCACCCCTTGCGCTCTTCGTGCATTGTCCATAAATCTTTTAGTCCAACGGTGATTTTTGGTCTGGGATCTTCTAACATGTTATTGGACTCTTTTTCTGTGTCCAGGCAGGCTCTTATCTTGTTGATTTGAAGTTTCAGCCAAGGGTTGGAGCCTCCTTATGTTCTGGTTTATGCTCCTTGCGCACCTGCACTCACTGGCAGAACATGGAGGACTGAAGAGTCCCAGACTTGGGAAAAATACTACCAAAACATCAGTGTGATATCAAAACATTCTCCCATACTAAAACCCTAAACACAGCACTGCACCAGCTGCTAGGAGAATTACTAAGAAAAATAACTCTATTGCGGCCTAAAGATTTCAGCAAATCTAGCTACTCATGCTAAGTAAATTTAGGCAAAAAGCACAAATCACACCGTATTACAATCCTAAATAATTTATTCTAATTAAAACTTATTTATGCTAAATAATTAATATCCCTCAAAAGTTCATAAACAATTTAAAACAACAGATTGACATACTTTCTCAAGTATTGTGAGTAAAGCACTCTGTCCTAAATCATTTAATTATTTTAAGACTTGTTTTCAAGACTTGTTTTCCAATTACTTACAGGCTTACTGTGTTTATTTTTCTTGAGAAAGAGGCCAGGATGCTTTTCTAAGCTTTATTCATGGTGGTTAATTAGAAATAAAATCTTTTGAGACAGTACAGAAAAGCATTATTAATAATGTCTTTGATATAATGATATTTTGTCTATGTCTTTATGTATTCTTTTCTTCAAAATTCTTGGCTTTGCTTTTCTTTCATATTATTTTCTAATTTTAAAAGTGCTTTTCACCTTTCACCAGTTAAATATTTTATTTCTGACTTATTAGCTAGTTTTAAACCTAATCTTTTTCTAATAATTTCAGTACATAGCTGATGACTCATTCTGCTTTGTCTCATATTTTAAGTACAAAATTTTATCTACCCAAGTCAGATGGCAGCTGGTGTGTTGATAGCCGTGTCACATATCATGGATGTTAAGCACAAAACAGAACTGGCAATATGTAAGAAAGACATAAATAACAGAAATGAGGTGAAATATTGCAACTGTGTTCAGTGACAATCAGAAGAGACCTATGAATAAAACAAAGCTAGTTACACTACAGAATACAAGTGTTCTCTTTTGTTGACTTCTTTTTGCTGTTGTAAATTGAAGATAATCTATACTGCAAAACCAAGATGAAAAGGTGTTATCAAGACTGTATGGACTTCCCTTTCAGGAACTTTGTTTATAGCTAGGTATTCTAACTTTTCTTTTTTTTCTAAATTGCAGCCTAAAGCTGTGATAATGATACAAGCAATATTAAATCTGATAAGAGACAAAACTGTGGAATTCATGGACTTCCATGCTCTCCTCAGCAATAAACAGGCAGGGGTAATCATGGAGTGAGAAAAGGAAAGGCAGGTCAGCACAGTCGCTGGGTGCAGTGTCTGACTTTTTCCTGCATCGTATTTCTTTGGAAATTAATTGGTGCTGTTAGTTGCAGTACCAGATGCAAGATTTCTTCTGTGATGATTAAAAATAATCTAGACTCTGGAAGACTTCTGACTTGTTGGCACGTCATAGATTACCTAATTATGAGTTAACACTCCATAATCACATATTGTAGTTCAGCTGAAATAATTGTGCAGCTTGATAAATTACCTGTCCCTATATTATTTATTTCCAACAATAAAAATGTCTTTTACAAGAAATAACCTAACAAAGAGCATAGAGTTAAAATGTACAGATTAATCTCACTAACCCCTCTACCCTCTTTCCCACAAGAGAAATCATACACGCTTCAATACATTTTCTGTCTGTATATATGTCCTAAGGATATAATTATGTCATTACTATTTTCACAATGTCTGCTATGTCCCATTGCTTAATGACTTGTTTTTCAAAGAGATTGGCACATCATACTCAAATTAAAAGAGGGAACAGTCAGCTTCATTTACTTGTATAGTCTCTAAATCTATTAATACTGGAACTAGAAAACTTTGACATCTTATACACATCAATGCAGCTACTGGCACAGTGAATTTTAGTCAGCGGCCTTTTTGCCTCATTGGTGTTACTGCTACATTATAAAGCTAGAAATACTGTGTATTTCACGGAGGTGAGTAGCAGAGTATGCAGCAGCTGAATGGTTAAGCTCTCTGCCACAGATCAAAACATGTGGTCCCATATGCTGACTGTGCCCTTTTTGTGCCTCTGGCTTTAACCTGGCAAAGTGGATCAATACAAAAGTTGCTCTAAAGAATGGCAGTGGTGTCTCTTTACTATACTAATGTTAATGTGTAGACTAAACTGAAGTGGATCAGACTTGTTCTTCATGTCAGCACTGCATCCAAAAATGCTGTTATTTATGTTATCATGTTATCACATAAATGTTATCATACAAACTTACTGATGCTCTAAGCTGCCAGCGCTGAATCTCAGGAGTACCTGGATTCAGCAGATGACAATATGTGTTATTTGCGGGAAGTGACTGAAGTGCTCTTTACAAGGTCCCTGAGCTATGCCCCAGAGCCGGAACAATGATAAGAGGCTGGTACCTTTTTTCTAGTTGCTTGATATTGCATTGATCCTAGTGTTGGATGGAAAATGGGTCTCTGCGACTATTGAGCTAGATAATGATACTCTAGTTGACAGAGAACACAGCAAGGGCCTGTGATTACAGTGTCAAGTTCCCATTTCTGATTCCTGAAAATGGAAATTGGCAAGGCAGGGATTTCTAAATGTGACAAAACCTGCACCTAGGTGGTGGAGAAGTTTCTGTCCCTTTCGCCCCAGTTTTCTGCTTACTCGGTGCTGGTGAAAGCCTGAAAAGGAGAAGGGCATATGAGAAATATGCAGCAAGTCTCTCACGAGCTCCTGAAGATGTTAATATAAGGTAGAGGAAGTGAAAATAGCTATTATATTACTGGACACACTTCTGACATGATAACAATTCCTTGAGCAATAGCTGGTTTATTTTAGTCTTTGATTCTGAAAGGCACATCAGGTGAATTTAGTGGGATCAGAATGCGGTGTTACCAGCAGCTCACTTTGTGTGCCTGTTGGCATTTTACCCCACCTGTAGCTCCCCACACTTCCTAACCTGTGTTTGACCCAGGGGTCACAGTTTTCCCTTCCTGCTTGAACATGGCACTCAAATTCCATAATATTAATGGTAAAAATCCATATAGATATATAGAATCATAGAATCATAGAATCGTTAAGGTTGGAAGGGACCTTTCAGATCATCTAGTCCAACCATTAACCTAACGTGACAAAACCACATCTAAACCATATCCCCAAGTACCACGTCTACCCTTTTTTTAAATACCTCCAGGGATAGCAAATCCACCACCTCCCTGGGCAGCCTATTCCAATGTTGAATAACCCTTTCAGGGAAAAAATTTTTTCCTAATATCCAACCTAAACCTCGCCTGGCTTAACTTTAACCCATTACCTCTCATCCTAAAGTCCGGTGAAGTCAAAGGGCTCAAATTATGAAGTCCAGTGAAGTCAAAGGCCTCAAATTAGATGAAATGCACTTGAAAAAGTTTACTTTAAAACAAAAAATGTAGAAATACATTGAGCTTATCAATGTATTTATCTATTTCCTTATTTATCTTTCTAAACCAAGTTCTGTTGGAAATTATCTGTTGCAATTCTCTTTTAGATGTACAAAGAAGCACCAGTAGAGCCATGTATTTTGCCATGCAATAAGTGTACATTAACCACAGCCATTTACTGTGTCACGTGTGCAACTGCCATCAGGCAGGAGTATAACTCTGCCACTTTCTGGCCCAGTGAATCTGCCTGTGTCAGGTTTATATGATACTCATACAATTTAAAGTCAGTCCCTATTTGCTTGTTTCCCACTGCTTCTTCTCCTTTTTCCTTGAATCAATGAACTGTTTTTCTGAAGTGAAAAACTACCCAGTCTTCTCACAGTTTATTTACTAGGACTATGGAAACAAGGTGAAATACAGATGAGATTCAGCAGATAGAACCTAAGTTTTCCTTTGAAGTTTCCTTAAAAAAATATGCAAAAGGAATATTATATTTAAATTTGTACTTTTGTTTATTCTTGAAAAATGCTAAATTCATCACAGTTTACAGCTTCTGAGACAACCCTCATTAGAATATAGGAATATTAGACTATATTAGAATATTATAATATTTTCAGTTGGAAGGGACCTACAATGATCACATAGTCCAACTGTCTAAGCACTTCAGGACTGACCAAAAATTAAAACATGTTATTAAGGGCATTGTCCAAATGCCTCTATAATGCTGACAGGCTTGGGTCATTGACCACCTTTCTAGGAAGCCTGTTCCAGTGTTTCACCACCCTCCTGGTAAAGAAATGTTTCTTAATGTCAGGTGTCAACCTCCCTTGATGCAGCTTTGAACCATTCCCACATGTCCTATCACTAGATCCCAGGGAGAAGAAATCTGCACCTCCCTCTCTGCTTCCCCTCCTCAGGAAGCTGTAGAGAGCAATGAGGTCACCCCTCAGCCTCCTTCTCTCCAACCTAGACAAACACAGAGTCCTCAGCCACTCCTCACAGGACATGCCTTCCGGCCCTTCCACCAGCTCTATTGACCTCCTCTGGATGCATTCAAGACCTTCTTACATTCATCCTTCTTACATTGTGGGGCCCAGAACTGCACAAAATATTCAAGGTGAGGCCTCACCAATGCTGAATACAGTGGGACAATCACCTCTTTTGACCGGCTGACTATGCTGTGTTTGATGCACCCCAAGATGGGGTTTGCCCTCTTGACTGCCAGGGCACACTGCTGATCCCTCTTGAGCCTGCTGTCAACCAGCACCCACAGATGCCTTTCGGCAGGGCTGCTCTTCAGCCAGTCCTCTCCCAATTCATACTTGTATCCAGTGTTACTCAATCCCAGGTGCATAATACGGCATTTGGATTTGTTAAATTTCATCCCATTAAGCATTGCTTAATGCTCCAGTCTATCTAGATCCCTCAGCAAGGTCTCTAGTTCCTCGGGAGAACCAACAACACCTCACAGTTTACTATCATCAGCAATCTTATTAATGGCGTATTCAACTCCTGCCTCCAGATCACCGATAAAAAATATTGAACAGAACTGGCCATAGAACTGAGCCCTGAGGAACACCGCTGGTGTCTGGCCATCAGCCAGATGGAGCCCCATTCACTACAACCTGTTGAGCCCTGCCGTTCAGCCAGTTCATCACCCATTGCACCATGCACCTGCTCATCCCACAGTTGGACAACTTGTCCAGAAGGGACAAGTAAAGCATGTCCAGAAAGGACTATCCCTTGTGAGGGATAGTATCAAAAGCCTTACCAAAATCCAGAAAAAATACATCCACTGCCCTCCCTTCGTCCACTAGGTGGGTGATCTTATCACAGAAAGATGCCAAATCAGTTAAACAGGACTTTCCCATGTTGACTGTGCCTGACGATTGCATTATTCTTTAAATGCCTTTTAGTAGCACGCAGTACAATCTTCTCCATAATTTTTCCAGGATCTGAGGTTAGACTAACAGGTCTATAGTTTCCTGGGTCTTCCCTCATGCACTCCTTGTAAATTGAAATAATGCTGGCTAGCTTGCAGTCAGTGTGGACCTCTTCAGACTCCCAAGACCTTTGGCAGATGATTGAGAGGCGTCCTGTTGGAACATCATCTAGCTCAGCATCTCATTGTCCAGAATATAGTCCTAAGTATAGCCAGAGTGTTCCAGAACATGAAAACTATTTACTAAGAACTGTTTATTTAAAATAAAAACAAATCTGTTTCTCTTTTTTTTTTTACTCACCTGAAAGTTCAGCAATGAATGAAATTAATTACTATCTACGTTTAGTTCTGTTTAACGCCTATCTTTTTCTGAACTGTCTCTGTTACAAGATAGTTTTTTGTGTCTCATGCCACCTCTGTTGGCCTTGCTTCTTGGGCTTGTATCCAGGAGAGAGCAAAAACCAGAATGTGGTTTAAGTGAGCTGTACATACCTAAGTAAAAAAATGTAATTTAAAATATCCACCTTTAAAAATCACCAAAGGTTTTCACCTGAAGGTTTTCACCTTAAAAAACCCTATCACAGTAAGTGGTTTTGCCTTTTTATCACATGAGAGAGAAAAAAATGACTGGCAAGTAGTTTTTATTCCCGCCTTAGACTGAAGTGATTTTTATTCACAGCTTCCAGCTTTAGGAGAACGCCTTATATATCAAGATGGTTTGGAGTGTGCCTCTGTCCCTTTTCTTATTAAAGTCAGGCAAGTCATAGGCAGACAGAGACCATTTAAATGAGGAATGACCATGACTCCAGTGACTCCCAGAGAGTGATAAGTCGATAAGCAATTCTTTCTCACATTTCAGGAAGACAAAGATATGCATTTGACTTTACAGAGATTTTCAGAGGAAGAAAATCTTAGACAAATGAAGATGACTATTCTTAGATAAACTTAGATGATTATTTTAATAAATGAATTCAATACACAAGTGACATTTTAAAAAAATCTGTGAATGACCTTCTCCATCTTTTTCTTTAGCATGAATTAAGTGTTTGAGGGAAAAATGATAAAATTTACTATTTAAAATCTGTATGAGCAATTTAACTAAGGAGTAATAATATTTTAATTTCCTAATAAATTCTTGCTATAGGGATAAAACACTGTGGAAAATTTTCTTCTTTCTGTGCTCTGTGATAAAAGACTTTCATTTTCCTTGTCTAGGGCAAAAACATGCAATCAGATTTCTTGCTTGCAGAATAATTTATAATTGTGAAATCCTGCCACAGCAAGATCCTTAAGCGTTGCAAAACATTAAATTAATTATGGATTTGGGGGCCTATTTTTGTATGTTTCTTGTTTTGGTTGTTGGTTTGTTTTTTTTTCCTTAGCAGAAAAAGTCTTTTATCTAACAATCTGAATCCAGTGACACTTTAAATACAGCAAACAGATACAGCATTTGCTGTGGATCAAATCATCCTCACTATAATAGCTAAATTTTTCCACACCACACACAGACTTATCATTCCTGCCCATCATTACTGGCAATCCTACTTGAATGCCCATCCTCTTGCCAGAAAGAAAATTAGGCAATACATCACAGGAAATTCAGGATGCTTTGGATCTACAGAAAAAAATGGTTCCTATGACACTGTAGAGCTAATGGAGGACATCCTGACAGCTTCACCTTTTTTTATATTCATGGGATTTTAAGTCAATGTAATCCTACTGATTGCAACAGTATTAGTATGTCACAAGGAAGGAGGTGCTTTTTAAGTAAACCAAAGTATAAGCACTTTTTAATACACAAAAAAGCTACGCAGAAAATATTGCTATAAATATGAAGAAAAAAAACTAGAGAAAATTAAGGATCCCATCACAAGATTAGCCAGTGACAGAATGAGGAAGGTGATTTATCTCTTTTCCCACCCACAAGATTATACATCCACAGCAAACTGGAAGACCTAAATGGCTGAGGAGCCACCAGGCTGGTTGTGAGTGGGACACAGGTATGTTTTTTGCAGCTTTGGACTGGAACTGATTTTTAATAGATAATGCAGCTCTGATTTGAGCTAAAATCGTTGCCATTTTATTACTGACTAAAACATTCTACTGACTATATCCACATCCGCACCTCTATCCCCAGGTAACGGCCTTGTTCAAGAGAGACAGCTAGGTAAAATAAACTAAAAATTAAAAAAAAGCTTTAAATGCTGTTTTTCCTCTGGCTATCATACTCAAGCCAGGCCAATGTAACTACACTTTGTTTTATTGTTGAATTATCTGGTATCCAGGAAAAACATTAGTTTTCTGTAAGGTCATAAGGGGCCTATAACCAGAGTCAGCTGAGCTTTGCAGAGAGGGAAGACAAGCAGATGTGAAGCCCAGCTTGCTCTTCTAATATTTTTTCTTTAAAGTCCGTGACACTTAAAAATGTATTCTGCACACATCTAGTCCCTAAGAGCAAAGGATGTGCTGAATTTCTGTAGAATTCATAAGTCTTGTCATTATGACAAAAAGTATGTACTCTAAGGCTCAGAGCTGGCGTGCAAACCTTCAGGAAGATGGATTCTTCACCATTGCTTACTGCTGGATATTATTTTGGCATTGAAAAACTTAATCCTTAATTTAGCAAAGTTCTTTGAACTGGATGTGTTTGCCATTATAAATATAGTTTTCTAAATAATTTGCTGAGTTGTGGCAAAAGGTCTAATATTTCTTCTTTTTGACTGTGATGCTGACACAGAGCTCTTTTCTTTAGTCTTAGTAGAGGTCAACAGATTGTCAGCGGTGGTCTGTCCTTTAACATGTCTAAGACAAAAAATATTTTCTTCATATAGTATCAAGATTTGGGATTTTTTGTGGGGCACTGTACTAATTCCTGTTAGTATAAGTTTTTTAGAAATTAGTTGATTATGTTCTCATTGGCAGTTGGTGTTTGCATTTGGCTGTATGATAGTAATTATTGTTTTTTCATGCTTATGCACTAGAAATAATGCTGTAGACATTGTCAGCTTGCCAAAATGGTGAATATCTGCTTAGACTGTGAAAGAAGTAGAACCATATCTATACTTCTAAGTGTATAAGAGTGGTTAGGGGAAAAAAAGACATCTTTAAAAGTAACTATTTATCACAATCATGGTGAAAACAGCTGTAGTGAAAACAGTGGTGAAACAGCTGTATAAAATGAACTTTTGTTCCTGGTTGTCCCAATTCTTTTGAGGAAAAGAGGATTTTTAAGCCCTTACTGGCTTTCTCCACATGGGACATTAGCTGTGGAACATTTAGGAGTGTGAATTTTAGTATTTGACACACAAATTTGAGCATCTGCTGATGTTACTGAATACAGATTTACGTACATTGATAGAGTGTAAACAAGAATCTATGATCACGCAGCTGATTTGCATCTGGGTCTTTCGAACTTGAGTATTCAGAAGAGCTATAAGCAACTGAAGTCTATTCACTATGTTTGAACAGATTCCATGGATCTCAGATAGTTTTCCTTAATGATTTAGTCTAGGACATACACTGCAGTGTTCTTGAAATAAAAGCTATGTACAAAATTAAATCTCTGAAGTTAAGCTAAAATTCCTGAAGTGAACTGTGTAAATACTTGTGAAATAGACTATCAACTATGAAATGTGTCAAAGCCATAGTATAGAAGCAATTTGTGTATCTTATTGAAATCATTAAAACATTTACCACAGTAAATTTCATTTGGGTGAGGTGGGTTGACCTTGGCTGGCCACCAAGTGCCCACCAAGCCACTCTACCACTCCCTCTCCATCAACAGGACAGAGGGGAGAAAGTATGATGAAAGACTTATGGGTTGAGGTAAGGACAGGTAAATTACTCACCAGCTACCGTCATGGGCAAAACAGACTTGACTTGGGGTAATTAGTTTAATTTATTGCCAATTAATTGCAAGAAAGAAAGATAGTGAGAAATAAGAACAAAACTAAAAACACCTTCCCCCCACCCCTCCCTTTTCCCAGGCTTAACTTCACTCCCAACTCTTTTTCCTCCTCCCCTTGAGTGGCATAGGGCAATGGGGAATGGTGTCTGTGGTCAGTCCATAACGCTTTGTCTCTGCTGCTCCTTCCTCCTCAGACTTTTCTCCTGCTCCAGTGTGGGTCTTTTCCACAGAGTGAGGTGCTTCAGGAACACACTGCTGCAGCGTGGGCCCTCATGGGCCACAGATCTTGCTGGAAAACCTGCTCCTCCGTGGGATCCTCTCCATCTGCTGCAGGTCCTGCCGGGGAGCCTGCTCCTGCATGGGGTCTCCAAGAGCTGCAGCTTCCTTCAGGGCACATCCACCTGCTGTGGCTTGGGCTTCTCCGTGAATGGCTGTGCAGGTATCTGCTCCACTGTGGTCCTCATGGTCTGCAGGAGAATCTCTACTCTGGCACCTGGAGCACATCCTCTCTCTCCTTCTTCATTGACCTTGATGTCTGCAGGGATGTTTCTCTCACATTTTTTCACTCCTCTCCCTGAGCTGTTGCACAGTATTTTTACCCTTTCTTAAGTACATTATCACGGAGGTACCACCAGATTTGTTGATGGGCTCAGATTTGAGCAGCAGAAGGTCCATCCTGGAGCCAGCTGAAGATGACTCTGTCTGACATGTGGGCAGCTTCTGGTGCCTTCTCAGAGAAGCTACCCCTGCGGCCCACCCACTACCAAAACTTTGCTATGTAAACCCAATACAGTGGGAAACACAGAATGATAGCAGACCACCAGAGAGCCAAGTAAAAGCAATTAATTTATATGATGGCATCTAGAAGCAAAGGAAAACAAGTAATGCAACAGGAAAGGCAAAGTGTAGCCTAATGAAGAGGCTGAGAGATGCATGCTGCCAGCCTGTTGGAAGAAGACACCCACCCTTAATGCAGAGTTTAAATAATTGGAAGAAAAAGGACTTAGAGAGACACAGAGAAGACGGAGGTGGAAACAGAAGCCAAGACAGAGACACAGAGACAGAGACACACTGGAGAAAACTTGATATTTCTCAGGTGTCAAATGAGAAAGAGGTGGCATGATGCCAATAGACAAGTGGTCTATAGGTCATGGGAGAGATACACTGAGCACTGACAGGTCTGCATTGCTAATAGGCTTTTGAATTACATTGTTTGTAAATCCAATAGGAGGATAATGCTCTGAACTTGGAAAGAAACAGGTTCACTCTCACAAATAGTAGGTATGAACCTCTGTGTGAACAGTTTATGAGATAAAAAAGCAATGCAACTAGGAAAAAATAAAGTGTAACTCTAAAGAGTGAGTTACCACACTTCATGAGAATGAAATGGAACATAGCAGTTATTCAGTAAAAGTTCCCAAGAATAAGCATGAAAACTTAGGAAAGGAAACTTTAAAAACAGGTTTTGAAAATACTTTATTTATTAATCATTTTAGTAGTAATGTCCAGCTGATGCCTTTGGCCTCTTCCCATTATTGCCAAAATCCAAGGGCTTTTTTTTATTCCAGTTCTTCATTTTCTCCTGGAGAAAAGAACTAGGATCCTCTGAACTGGCATGCCAGTTTCTGACACTTTGAAAACAGATTCAAGCATGTAAGAAGTCTAAAGATGAAGGACTTTTCACAGTTACAGCATATTTGGATAAGTACTGCTGTGGTCCTGCCAACAGAGGACTTCATGTATTAGAAGTTGTATTCCAACACTGCCCCAAGCAATAGGTCACTGCTATTTGTGAAGTATTCGACAAGCAAAAGAGAAAATGTAGTTAATTCATGGTTTGACAGATATTTAGTCTTCTCACATACCAAGTTCCCTGTGTATCACTAGGTCAGATCTATGCTATATATGAATGTTCCAACTTGCAAAGTAGAAATTTTAGAAAATTATTTATTTTACAGAGGAAGTGAATTGCTAACTGAAATAAAAGAGACTGACAAAAGTCTGCCTCTGTAACTGTTTCACAGCAATCACACCCATCAATCCACCGTGACTCTTAAATTGGGTGTCCTGTTCTGCGTTCCATGTTTTTAAAAAAAACCAAAAACATAAAAGTATTTTGTCTGATTCATATGTCAAAAAAAAGACTAAGAGGACCAAATTACCCTAGAATCAAACGATTGTTAATCAAAGTTGATACAAGCTGATGAACAACTGAAAAAGTTGTAGTCTAGCCTTTTAATAATTCTACAGGCTGCATAAGCAGATAAGACGATTCTACACAGATATCAGAAATATTGCTGGGCACTGAGGCTTTCCAGTATTAAAAGACTTAGTTCACTTAGTTTTCACCACATTCTTCTATTAGCTTTTGCTAGGATTACTCTAATGAGCTGTCCTTCTTCAGGTTGTTGTACGATAAAGTGAGTACTTAGCCACAGAGTTTTGGAATTTTCTTTACTATTTATCAGCTGGAAAAAAATGCACTTCTGTTTCTTTTGCAAACATACACACTTGAAAATAGCCTTTTATTTAATTTTGCAGTTTTCTCCCTGAAAACTTTCCTACCATGTTCTAAGGATGTTTGGCTTTGTGTCCTTCAATACTGAATGCCATCTTTGGACTATGTAGCTTTAAAATCAGAGCCTCCTGATTCCTGAAGAAATATCACAGGCAATTTCATGGAGAAACATCGTATCTGTGTTAGCACTCAGATGCACCATCTCAATCATTGCAAGAGGGAGTACTGTTTAAAGAGCATAAATTTATGGTGCTAGAGAGTAGTAGGTTGAGGTTTAAGAAATAAAGGTTTTAGTTAACAAAATACAAATAATTACATTCATTCAATTTTGATAACTGATTTTTTTTTAAAAAAAAATCTTCCTGAAATTTAATCTTTCAATAGTCAAAACAACAAAAACATTAACAATAATAATGTATGCAGTATTCAAATAACATTTTTCCCCTCTCTAAATGCACATCCATGTGCACAATTTCTTTAGGACCATGTTTCTCCTTGATGTAACCCATTTAAAGTCAAAGCAGTGACACCAAAGACAAATTTTTCACAGTGTACTCATCTATTGGATGTCACTGTGAACCACTTCTGAACAGCCCTGTTGGCTAATTCCACAGATAGTCTTTGTTTTTAAAATGGTGAAAGCACCTGGAATGGCAATGAGACTTAGACCTTATGCAGTGTCAGATTCCCACAAAGATTATCCTCTGGCATAGCCTGATGAGTGTTTAAGCTGTATGTGAAAGGGAAAAAAAATCAGTCCTAGTCTTTTCTCCATTCTTATTTGAAGTGAAAGTTTAAGATTTGAGTGTGTGAAAGTCCTTGGAAGAAACATTTCTTTAGCAAAGGAGATTTAAAAAGAAACGAAGAAGTGAAAGAAAACTCCTTATATTTTTGTGACTGTGCAACAAAGGAAATCACAACAATAAATTCTTCAAAATGTCAAAAGATGCATTCTATCTAACTAAGCGCAAACCACCAAATACACTGATAAATCAGTTTGAATTTATCAACAATTATCCAGGAGTTCTTATGCTTCTACAGAGGTTAATTTTGCTAAAAGTGAAAAAAAAATTGCAAAAAACGTAATGAAAAAGTTAATTTACTGATTTTGTCTATGTAAGTATAGGAGTTCTCCTGGGGTTGCAGCTGAGTGTTTTCTTATGAATGGTATAAGAGTGTTACCCAGGAAATGATACAGTTACTATTCCTGAGAATAGATTAAGGAGTAACTATTATTTTGGTTTAAGACCTATTGGTTCTAACAGAAACTTGATTCATACTATGCTAATTATTCTACACATCCATACTGAGAGACAGCCCCTGCTCGGAGGAATGTAGACTCTGAAGACTCTTTAATCACAGGTGATAAAAGATAGGAAAACATTATTGTTTTCATTTCAAAGAGTTGAGATACATTTAGGTATAAATTTCACTATGTAGTGACATTCTGGATTTATTGGCTATATTTATCCTACAGTACTGCTGGTTATGGGCAAACTGTGGAGCAACAACCCTTTCTTTCGGGCTGGGCTGAAATTCCTGATTTACTTAGCGTGATCCACCTTTATTATAAGTAAATAAACCAATTTATTTTCTCTTTTGCTAGCGAACTTCTAAAATTTGCAGAGACTAGAAGTATTCTTTTCTCTGTGTTCAAAAAAGATTTTGTTCTCTCTGTGAGAAGTAGGAAATCAATATACCACTTTCAAAGTAAATGTTATGATAGATGAGAACACAGTCCTTTTCCTACAGTCGTACATTTTCCATCTGTTAATTTATCTTGCATGGGAAGGATATATTTAATTGGATTTTTCTCTTTTTACGTCTTCTACAGCATCCCAGAAGAGAAGTAAGTTCAATTAAGTAACTGTGAGGAAGGTAATCACTAACAGAGGAACTAATAGTTTTCTGTATGTCCTTGAATTGCAACACAAGTCAGAGAGAATTGACACTTTTTTAGTGACTTGACCATCTTTGCACACCTTTTTTCAACCTTACTTTTCTGAATCTCCTGCCCCTTGAAAATTGCTTGTGCAATATTCCCAGAAAGAACCTTCAAAAAGCATCATGTGTGAATATTCCACTACTAACACTATCCAGAAATGCTCTGAAAAGCAGAGGAACAGGAACAAGGAGAGGAGAGGAACTCTATTGACCTGTGCTGAAGGCGAGACAGGTGAAAAAAATATCCAAAACTGGCATGACTGAATTATGAGTGTTTTTCATGTTTGACCTTTATTTCTAAAAGTGAAGCTATATCAAAAATTTAAGCATAATTCTAACAGTGTACAGAAGTCCGGACCAAGTAACTCCATGTAAGTGTGCCTGGGGTAAGAGGTCATCCTAATTTAAGGCAATACCTTGCAGGTTAGAAATCAAAGGTAAAAAAGTTATTTTCTTGTGAGGTATGTGAGAGAGAAGAAACACTTAAAAGTCTTCCTGTGAGTTGAGGGACATGTTCTCAGCATGACCTATACTTTTCCAAGAGGCAAAAGAAGGGAAAAAAACAGAGCAGAGCTGAAGGCATTAGTTAGAGGGGCTAGTGGAGTAAGACCATCACAAGAACAGCTAGCAAAAGCATGTCACATCACTTGGTCCTCTGAGCCTAAATCAGGCTTGTTACCCACTGAGACTTCAAATCATGAAACATAATTGGAGATTACTGCAGGGTGGGGAAAGCAATCTGTTGGTCTTACAGCCACATGCCTAGATGAACAGACTTTAGATTGTTTTAGCTATGCATCAGGAAAGAGTGATTATAACCTCATTTATCTGTCTTATTAAGTTTTTTCTTCTTCCTTAAATATAACTATTATTTCTTGACCATTTTGTTCATGTTATTGAGCAGGGGAAATTATAATTTTGAGCACTAGAAAATTATGTTATCCAGTGAGGAAAGTTAAATCTATTTATGATAAGTGAGGTGGAGATCTTTGATCTAGTATTTTTTGTAAGGGGCCCCTTAAATTTAATGTGAGCTTTGTTGCTACCAGACATCTACTGGCAGAGAAGTCACAAAAGTTTAAAAAACAATAAAAAATAAACTATGATGCACCAGTCAGGTAAGGGCTGAACGTGTGACATTTGAACACAATAAAAATTTATCTTTTTTCATAATGCAAAGAGTTATGCTAACTCTTAATGAATACAATGGAAAGTAAAAATCTGGTGACAATGTTACAGTGGTGTAGAGAACGGACATTAAATGAGGTTTGTATCAACATTGCCATCATATCACCATTCCCTGGCACCAGGACCACCTTCACGTTTTGGAGAAAAACATCGCAGTGTGCCTGCGCAGGGGCCAAGGTGCGAAAAGAGCGGAAGCCCCCTGCCAAGGGGACAACATGAACTGCACATACACAATTGTGGTCTGCGCATGAGCATGGACACCTATAAAAGAAGCCCACGCGCTGCGGCGACGGCTTCTTTCTCCCTGCTTCCTCACCTCCTCGCGGACACCTTCTGAAACCTGCCTCGATGGAGCCTGTGGCGCTTGGGCAGGGCCGACGGAACATCACTGGACTTGGAGTGTCAGTAGCTAGAGCTCCTCCCCGACTCAGTCTCCCTCTATCTCTCTCTTCTTTTTTCCCCACTCCTACTTTCCCCTTCCCTCACTCCTATCTCTGTTGATTGAAAAATAAAGTTGAAGGTTGTACGACATTTGATGTATTTTAGTGTCTTAATCTCGTCTCTTGGGATCACAACAGAACCTCCCCGATATCGGATCGGGACAAGTGGCAAGAAATAAAAGGTGTTTAATATTTGATTTGATTGTTATGAATCATTCCTTCTGCTCTGTCCACAAGATGTTAGGAACTCAGATTTATTTTCAGTCATTTGTAAAGTAATTTCCAATCATAGAATACCAGACTGGAAGGGACCTCAAGGGTCATCTGGTCCAACCCTTCTTGGCAAAAGCATGTTCTAGACAAGATGGCCCAGCACCCTGTCCAGCTGAGTCTTAAAAGTGTCCAATGATGGGGAATCCACCACTTCCCTGGGGAGATTATTCCAATGGTTGATTTTTCTCATTGTGAAAAATTTTCCTCCTGTGTCCAATTGGAATCTCCCCAGGATTAACTTGTACCCATTACCCCTCATCTTTTCCATGTGACTCCTTGTGAAAAGGGAGTCTCCTTCTTCTTTATTATCAAACAAGAAATAATGTTTCTAATTATTTGCACTGCTTACCAATAAAGATCTTGGTGGCAGCTTGATAGATATTATATATGGAAAAATATCTACCTGATGAGCCTAGAATCTAAATAGAACTAATAATGGTGATCAATTGTTATTTTCCTTTCCAAAGGTCTCATTTTGATGACATAAAGGGCTCTGAAAAATACTACAGTAATTAAATCTGTACAACAGGTTTCCTCAATGATTAAGGAGCATGCACTTATGCCCAGGTAGGCATAGTGGGCATCAGGGACACTTCATTGGAGCTGCTGCACACAATGAATATAAATTCTAGATAAATACAGAAAATTCTTCTATTGAAATGTAATTTGCAGGCAGAAAAAAGACATGCCTGGAGAACGTGACATGTGATATGCTTTGTCTTTGAATCATAAACCATATTTTTCATATTTCTTACCCTGAATGCAGCCTAATGTACAAAATCATTACATGAATTCCTAATAATTGTGGAGTTGTTTTTAAATTAAATGTGACATAACTGCTGTGTGCTACGAGTTTTAGGTCTTCCATATCTATTTCATTACAGCTTTTTTCAACACTAGGGGTGTAGAGGAGGAACTTCTTTACTTTGAGGGTGGCAGAGCACTGGCACAGGCTGCCCAGAGAGGTTGTGGAGTCTCCCACACTGGAGACATTCAAAACCCTCCTGGACACCGTCCTGTGCAACCTGCTGTAGGTGACCCTGCTTTGGCAGGGGGGTTGGACTAGGTGGTCTCCAGAGGTCCCTTCCAACCCTGACCATTCTGTGATTCTGTGACTAGTCAGTATGTAGAAGATTTATGTTAAAAAAAAATCTCTCCTAGGACCTCGTTTTTATTATGTTTTTGTTAAGTGTTCTCCTTCGTTCTTATGGTACAAAGATTGTCCTCATGAAAGAAATACATTCTTCTTTAGTTAAAAAGCTGGCAATTTAAATTTCTTCTAGTTTTTATTATTATTATTATTATTATTATTATTATACTATAACAATAGAAGTAATAAAAATCCTACATCAAAATTTAGCCAAGACAGCTTATAGCTTTTGACATGTTCTATAGATTTGCTAATAAAGAGTGAATAAATGAAGTAAAGAAAAACGTTCAAGATTGCAGTGAAAAGACATTGACATCCAAATTTTTTTTACGTAAAACCTATGGGAAGATAATTTTAGGAGACATTCTCCAGGAAAGGAGATGAACACCTATTTTTTACTTCCAAGGAACTGCTTTCAAGGGAAAAAATAAATTCTACTAACGCTTGCTTACAAAGTTTAACTGGCTGTCAGAAAAGTCAACTCAAGATGAAGTCTAGAATATCTTTTAGACAACATTTTCATAGTAACCAATTTTCTTCAGCTTTTTAATAACAGAGCTAAAGCAAAAAAAAAAAAAAAAATGTATGGCTTAGAATTTCCCTTCCCTTCTTTTCTTCAGCATTCCTTTTTAATGTTTTTCGCCCTGTACTGGTAGTATGGGTGGTAACTGGAAAATAAGAACAAGTTAGGTGAGAAGGGGAAGAGAAGAAATATCAAGGGAGGATAATTCTCATCTTGTTACAACAATTGAGTTTTGGCTTAGTGGGTGAGGTCTCTATACAATCAAAATCTCAAGCAGCTACCATACATACTCTGCAACAGCTTCTAGTGTACTCAAGACTCTATGTACTTCATAAGTCATAAGCTTGTTCCTAATCCTAATGCTAAGATCATAGTTGGAAATGAATGCCCATGTATCTCATGACATGAATGACAAGAAAGTTACTGAGGTAGTATTTAAAAGTTTACTAGAATCATGATGGAAATTAGTCCAATAGAGGGAAACAACAAGGGACAGCTGGAGGCAGTGACTACCTTCACCAGATCAACTGCAGCTGGAAGGAATGGGAATGCAGAAGTAATAAGACCCAAATAGTAAAGAAAACTCTTTTAGCATGAATTATGCTTGGTCAGATATTCTTTCTGAGTATTATTCCTCATGTCATACTATGTTGAGTTCTTATAGGACCCAGATTAATCATTTGCGATCACTGTTTTGTGTTATTTGTAACGAGCATTTGAGTTACGTTAGGGAAATATGGAATAAGAAATCTAAATGGTAACCACTAATTTACTTGAAATGGTCATTCTCTTTAAATTAGAGGTCATCATAGAAATCAACAAACAGAAAGTCTTGGAAATGGGAGTCCATATTGTATTAAAGGAATGTATGTATCAATATGGAATTTGGATTACAGTTATGTTTTCAGCATGGGGTATAGTCATTTTTTAATACTAATATAATCAAGAAGTTACCAGTGAAAACTGAGGCTGATTAAAGAGGGTGACTTGCTTCATCTGCTTTCACCTATACCCATTTGTGTAATGGGTGAAGCTGTGAATGAGTGTTTGAAGTCTTTGCTGTAAGATTGTGAATTCTTAAAGAAGAAGATTTTTGCCAACCAAACGGGACTAGTGGTTCCTTTTCTTAGGAAATGTTCCTAGAACCTCCGTGTGCCTTTTTCACTTGTGGTCAGGCATACAGTAACTATTCAGACAAAAGAAAACCAGAAATTCACTGTCCCTGTGCAGTGTTTGTTCAAAATATTCTAAATAACTTATAATTTTGAGATGTTACTGTTCCTGTAGGAAATTATAAAGTTATCGTAACTCCCTGCACCCAGACATACAAAATATGTGTCAGGGAATTCTATGTTCAAAATGCCTGTGACTGCATTTTTCCACCAAATTGAAAGACTGGGTCATTGGCCTGCATTTGTGAGACTACCACATGGTTGAAACTAACCAGAGATGAGTCTGAGCCCATCCGTGCTCAAAGATTTAACCAATACAAGTTACTGATCTTCAGCTTTTAGCTGCTAACAAGGTCTCCTCCTTGCAAAGCAAGTTAGCAAATTTTTTTATCCCTAAGCCAGGCTGACACAGACAGTATCAGCACAAGGAATGCACACGCCTGGAACTCACTTGCCTTGAGGCAGCACACACTGANAGGAAAAAAAAAAAAAAAGGGAAATTGGAAAAGGAAAGGGGGCTGAGGAGGCTATACAATGATTCAACATTAATATTTTGTATGCATGACATACCAGAGAACTGCTGAGAAGCAACTGGAATTGTACCATGATTTGGACAAGATATTTTGTAAGCAAGTGTATTTTTCAACTGAGAAAGAGTTATTCTGCAACTTGAGTGGGGAAAACATGCTTTTTGTAGAGCATGTCAGTTGGGCGTCAGCAACATTTCTGTAATTGGTTTCTTAGTAAGTCATTTCATCCTTCTGTGAAATGATTGTTTGGGTGTTTGTCTGGTCCCTCTTACTCATAAGTAAAATGGTGTTTATATGAGGAAATACTATCACTACATGTTTTTAGTAGTGGTGCATGGTGTCTGTGCTGTAAGCAGAGAAGCCTAAGTGCAAACTCTCCTTTAATGTTCATATAAAAGAGAGAAAAAACACTGGTGTCTGACAGAATATCACAAGTGTTAATGAACAGGTAATAACAATCACAGCATAAACAAATTCTAAATGTCTGCTGTTTAGCATCTTATGTTGGGGGGTTGAGACAGTGAAAGACTCTGAAGGAAAGAGATTAAATGGGAACTGAAAAATTCAGAACAAATAGACAAAATGCATCCTTTGTAGTCTGTCACTGGTGGAAAGGATTTGCTGTTGCTTAGTATCAGCTATATTACTCTTCTTCCTTACCCTGCTAAGACAATTGTCTAGTTTTCTACAGTCTATGTCCCATTAAATACTTCTTGTAACACCCTAATCCAAGCCAAGAACTGCCTCAGCAGCCAAAAATTAGGGAGTAATGTATGTATTTAAGGAAAGATGATTATGCTGGTTGTTGTGCAAGATTCTGAACCACACATATGAAACAAAATCAGATCATGCTGCTAAAATTCTCTGGATATTGGTTTGCTGTGAAAGCTTGATATGCGTATGTGTGGAGACACAGATACGAAATGTAGTGTGGGGTGCATAATAAACTTGCAACCAAATTTCACCTCTTTGTTTATAGTTCAAAAGCAAATATACTTTTAAAATCAGGAGGAAATGAAGAGCAATGATGATAGCATGCTCCTGTGAAGAATGAAGGTGAAGACCAGCTCTATTCATCATAATGGTCAAGAAGTAGCTGACATTTAGAGGAACATTTGTGCCGTAATAATACTGCAATGTGATAAATACTAGTGTTACCTGTTTAGTGTATGATTTCTGACAGTCATTCTCTTAACACATCTTTGATTATTATTTTTTTTTTCATTTCACTCTGATTTCTCTGGGCTTATAAAACAGCATGATGTTCTTTACAAACACAAATCTTTTTTTTTTTTCTTTTGTTTCCTTCTCTCCCAAATCAGACAACATGATATTCACACAAGCTATCTTTATAGGATTGAATTAATAAACTGAAACACTCAGTGCTGAGGCTTTTCAGCTTGCTGGTATATACAACTCAGTGGTCCTAGTTCTGCAGGAAGCAAGCTTTAGATTGAGTGTGCTCCCCTAAAATGCGTTTTACACATGGTCTAACGTTTTACAGAGGAAATTATCCCTTGGATCTCAGGTGCACCAAGGGAGCACTGTACTGTCATCTGGTCTGTCTTGTGTCCATGACAGGAGCATTTTGGTGCTTCTGTCTACTGCCCATATAAGGCTTGGTTATATTGCTCTTCTCCCTCTGTCATTTGTGAGCAATGACCTGTCCCTGCAAGTCAACCTTCCTTGGCATTCTGAACAAAGTTCATTGCACAACTAGGTTTACTCTGGTAAGGGAGAGAAGTTTTAAAAAAACCTTGCCCCAGTTCAAAGTGATGGCACAGTTCCCTGAGGGGTCTCTGGGAGGAGAGGCATCTGTCTTGGGGCCATCTGGGGGCAGGACAGTATTGCTGGGGCCAGGTGGGTGCCGCAACTCTGAAAATTCCATGATTCCGTGATTCCGTGATCTCAGCACTTGTCAGTGTGCATCTGGTAACACAGACAGGAAGGAACCAGCAACATGGGCAGGTCCTGCTCAAAAGATCTCTCAAGCAACTCACTGCCCTGGGAAATACAGTTAAAACACATATTGCCAGTCTAACCTGACAACTATGTTACTTCTTTGCAGCTCTCAAGCCAATAGTGAAACTCTTCTGGAAACCTCAAACTTTCTTCTCCCGCTTACACCTGACTTGTGTAGCAGGTAACTAATTTCTAGAAACACAATAATATAAAGACAGAAGAAGTGGTATGAAGTGAAAGAACCAAATAACAGTGCTTCTGGTTTTCTGTTTTGGAAGGAAGCTTTTAGGTCTAAAAGGGGATTTCTCCAGTTCATGAACTGGAAGAAATTAGAAGAAAATTACTAGTAATTAAGGTAGAATTCTTGAAAACTTTGATTTATGTTGTTATGAAGTTACCAGTTTCAGGTAGGGATTTTATATATATATATACAAAAATATATATAAAAATACATAAACCTACCTATAAGTCTAGTTATACATAAATCTACTTTTAATAAATTCACTGCATCTCTATGGCTCCTCTTACGGGATAAATCTGAATCATGTTGAAATATTTTATTTCCATGGTTTAAAGTGCTACAAAATAGAAAGTACTTTGTTTTCTAGCTTTTAACGTAGAAGTTACTACAGAACTGTATATAAACTTAAAAAAAAAAAAAAAAAAA
>RSEF01000003.1:8518036-8528695 GCA_003993805.1 Himantopus leucocephalus
GTTGCTTAACCACTTTTGCAGTTTTTTAGATGCCTGCTTTTTATTTTTTTTCCCTGACAACAATTTTCTGCCCTTCCTTATCTCTCCTTATCAGCTGTTAGCTGCTGAGGGGCACTATGTGCAACTTATTAGCTGACCTAAGCAAGGTCTTGGGGAAAAAACAAATCCCACAGCAACTTTACTGCGTGCCCGTGTGAGCAGCATCACAGCTCTCCTGGGGAAATGGGCATATTGTTATCCCCATTACGGTATCGTGGGCACTCTACAAGTGAAATGCCAACAGGACATCAGCTGTGGGATCTGAAAATGCTTCCCTTCAGCTTTTTGTGGCTGGCTGGCATTATTACGCTGAGCAAGTACTCACTAGATTTAGAATAGGAATGCCATCAGTACTATTCATTATCCTTTTAATCTAATTCAAAAAAGAAAAGGAAATTGATTTTTAAGGGAGGCCACCGGTAAAGATTAAGGAATGATTTTTCACGAGCTACTGCACATACTGCCTTTTAGATTCAGACCTGCAAAGCAGACAGGCGTCGCTAATAACTTTATCATTGCAGTTCTAATTGTATTTACTTTGCCTGTGCATTGCTTTGTTTAATAGCTCGCAAACCAAAATATTTTCTGTCTCAGAGATGCCCCCTTATATCACTCCCTGACCTGAAGAAGTTCCCGAGTGACATACCCGAAAGGAGGATGTGTGCCCTCACAGAGTTATCCTGCATTTTGTCAGTCAGGTGGAAGAATGGTTTTCCCTTATATTGCTGAGCATGACGTTATACGCTATGGAATATGTCCCTGGTTAGTTCGGGCCACCTGCCCCGTTGTACTCCCATCCCCCCACTCTATTCACTGCGGGGGCAAAGAGAGAAAAAGAGGCAGCCTTGATGCTGTGCAAGCACTGTTTAGCGACAGCTAGAAGACTAGTGTGTTATCAGTATGGTGTTGGTCAAAAATCTAAACCACAGCACAGTATGAGCTGCCATGAAGAAAATTAACTGTCTCCTAGCCAGGCTCCATCCAGCCTGAAACTCAGGAGGGGATCTTTGGTTTCTGTCTTGTCCATGAAATGTATATTGCCTAATTTTTCTTTGGAATGCTCACCTTTACCTGCTTTTATTATCCCACAAAAGGAATAAACCAGCTGCACAGTCTAGATAACTTGTGCTTTCACAAGCATTCGAAGGGGATGAGCAGCTGATTTAAGCACATTAGGTGAACGCAGTGATTAGATGCTTCAAGCCAGATTGTGCATATTAGCAAGGGATTACGGTCTCTCCCTTGTAAGTCAATTTACAGGTGTGTAAAGTACGGGCTTTCAGACTCTCACGTCCTTGTTGAAAAACCGAATTGCAAAGCTTTTCCTCCATTATTCAAGCATGCCTGTGCCATCAGGGTCCCCCTTTTGAAATGAACCTGTAGTTACATGAATAGTCATTATTGGACAAATATTCTGCTTGGTTTTGGTTTTCCCTTAAGATGATGGAGTAGCTCTCTGAAAAGACAAGCCAGTAGGATAGTGGGAGCTGTATTTTGTCACTGCCGGTGCCATTCCTTGTGATCCTGTCAGCCGTATGAAGTCCCAGCCTCAGCACCTCTGGGAATTGAGGCAACTAATATAAATCTTTCTCTGTTTTTAAATTAAAGCCTCATGAGTGTTGAAAATAGCTTTCCAGAATGATATGAATGCACTCTAAAGGCTTTAAAACCAGAAAGCAAATAAAAACCAATCTTTTTGTATTTAGCTTGATGGCTTTTGAAGCCTGATGTTTTAGCATCCGATTTATGAGTTTTGGACTCCTCTCTGCCTGCTGACAGAAAGGAAAAACCATAGCTGTGTCTGAAAGCAGGAACAAACTACTTAATAGATTACAGAGATCTTCCACATAGGCAGCCGACTAGGAAAAATACTTTCATGTTCATGTATATCTGCATATGCCCCTTCCAAGTGAGATGTTTGCTAGAACCAGACCCTCGTCGTAGTGAAGTCACATGGCAACGTGAACCCGTTTCAGTGAGCTAGGGGCTTACAAACGTTCTTCATAAATTTAAATTAAATCAGATTTAGCTCAAAAGAATCTCGTGATTCATTCCAGTGAGAATTAGGACAAAAGTTTAGGGCCAAAATGACACAGCTCGATTGATTTTACACCATCTGGGACACAGTCTGCAGTATCTATTTGTCTCCAATTACAGCATGAAAAGCAAAATAGTCTTTCACTGTTGCATTGACTACAAGCAAAACCAGAGAAAAAAACAGGGGGCAGGATTTTGTTGGGTTTTGCATTTAATCAAGAGCATATGAAATAGGTCATGGCATCATTTTGTCTTCTCCTGATGTAAAGCAAAGACTCATCTGCTGCTTTTGCTGGAACCTCCAGCACATCTCCAAACCAGAAAACAAAAACAAAGGAACAACCAAAAAAAAAGATCAAAGAGTAAATTTAATTTCACTGTAAATCTTTGTTTGACAAAATACACATTGCTGCAGAGGATTAGAAGGTGATAGCATCAGTCTATTAGCTCAGAGATTAAAGTAAAATGTTCTTCAAAATCCTATCACATTTATTTCTTTGGAACCGAATTTAGTGATTTAGCATTATGGTCACCAAATCTTTTATTTTTTTCTTTGCTTTGGTCCTTAAGTTATAAAGTTTATAGTATCTGCTTGATATAGTTCATTTTAACATCATGAATTTGCAATTTACATGAGCCAGGGAAGATAATTCTACAATGCACACACTTTCTGATTAACTGTGTGTGACTTAAGTAGATCTGAGAAATGAGTTTTAAAGAGTGTTTTGAAAGACCTAAATACAGCCATGCTTTATGAAGCAGAAATTAATTTATTTTTTTTAACTAGTCTAATTTCTGATAATCAGTGCAGTCCTTTGTTGCGCAAGGTTATTGCCAGGGGTGGTGGGCGTTTGCCAAGGAAGGGGGCTGGGAGGAGACACCAGCGCAGTGCGGGAGTAAGTTCTGGTGGAGAATTTACACAAAAGAGCATCTTCATAATTGTTCAAGAAAAAGCTTGTGGGACCAGGGTCTGAGAACTCATTTGATGAATATGCAAAATACATCATTTTGCACATAAATGGCTAACCTCACAATCACAGTGTATTTATATTGATTTGCTTAATGTGCACACTTCGCGTGTTCCTATGCACTTTTTTTTAGAGATGTTTAGCGGAGATGACCCATATGGGTCCACTTTTTTTATCTTGTAATTTACCAAGTCTTTTTAATCACCCATACCTTGGGCACCAGATACTTGAATAATGACATCCAGTCCTCCGTCCCATTGTGATGAGGTCAGTCTGATTTCTGTCACTGGATTCACGTGGGGCTGAATGGAAGAATGTTAATTTTTCTGGAGGGTTTTTTTTTTCCCTTCATGTCTTATGTTCTGTCTGTCTGAACTACTTCAGCTGCAGAAGACTATTTTAGGAAAAGTTCCATAAATCTCTTCATAACTGGAAACGTTAGAGGGTTATTCAGGAACATTTTACCAGTACCTGCTGATTCCTGTTGTTTGCATCGTGTCCTCTATAGGCTTTGAGATTAAGTTGGCACTATGATATTTCTCTTCTACTAGATACAGCCATACAGAAACAAGATGTATTTGGGTTGTTTGCTCTTCATGGTGATATAAAGTGGTGTAAGTCACCTGTGTCAGTGGCTTCATATTAACTGAAACCCCACTGTTTTAAATAACCAGGTTTAGATATCTCTGTATAAAAAAACAAATCAGTAGGAGATAGTTCTTCCGTAGTTGGGCATCTGGCTCTGGGTTTTCAATTCCACACCGTGCACTGTGTGTTTAGGGTATTTAGTGCTTTCCTTGCTGGTGCCTAAGTGCTAACATAATTTTTTAGGACCAAATACTGCATCTCTCCATTAAGCACATGCTTTTGTTTACTTGTTTGTCTTGACATGAAACATGCTTGAATGAAGGTGGGCTGTATTCATTTCTTTGACCTTAAAATAGTGCCAGCAACAAAACCAAGGAAATGCTTTTCAGTTATTTTCTCTCTGTACCTCAGAAAGAATTGGTACTGAACAGCCAGTACCTCAAGTTAAGTATGGATTGATTCCTGGAGCCTAAGTAGTGAGATTTATTGACAATACAGCATTTGGCTACTTATAATAGACTCCTATCCATTATACAGTTGATAATTCAACAAGTAACCGATTCTAATTTTCAGTGTTCGTTATACCATTAAGGCTGACTTTATTAGCCTACTCAGGGATGTTTAAAAACAATTAACCTTAATTTTTTAAAGTGGAATGTGAGACTTCAGCTATTAAACTTCAACTCTACTTTAACTGCTCCGGGGCATTAGACATGTGGCTCCTGAATTCTGGTACCTTATTAGTGCAGGATAGCAGGGTATTCAATAAAGAAACTCAAGGTTTGATTTTTACTTCTGTGCACTTGTGGCGTTGCTCATGTAGATAACCTCATCTACGAATGAGGTTCCCTTCTTTTAATTAGTTTCGGGATCAGGCTGTAAATTCTTGTTGTGGTGAAGCATGGCGTAGGCCAGGGTTTAATTAAAGAATGGCAAACCTCCTGATGATCTGCGCCTGCAGAGAGAGGATTCATTTTAGAATATTGCTGTAAAAAAAATTGTAGGTGGCTTTTCAGACAGAGCCCGCTTTCTAGGGCTCCAAAATTAGGCGTGCGTTTCTACAAAGGAGAGTTTAGGAAAGGTTTCAAAGCAGATCAAAGTTAAAGAGTTTCCTGATGGATCAGCTTTGTAGCACTAAGCCTGCTGGGTGTTCTGCAAGGATCCATTGTACCTATCCGCACTCCGAAAGCACAGCCGTAGCTTTGCATGCATTACACCGGCTGTGTTTTCAGTAGGGCTTTACAAATTGCCTAATCCAGGTTAGCACTTTTCTGGAAGCTCTTTAATCCTTCTAACGTTTGCATAATGATCTCAATAGTGTAATTCTTGTGTGACAGTGTGTTGAAGCTCTTTCTGACTTATGTTAATGATAGTACGAGAATAATGGAATACCAAATTGACTTCATCATCTTTCAGGACTGAGAATACCATAAATTTCAATGTTTAAAAATGTGTGGGGCCAAGCTCAATCCTGGTGTAATCACAGTGACATGTCTAGAGCTAGGTGAGGCGTGCATTGACTTTGTCCCGCTTAAGCAAATATTAACTCATATTTAGGAATTTAAACAAGGGGGTAGATTTTACTGAAGACTTACATTTAAAAAATAGGAACCTTTCACAGTGGTATTCTATCAGACTAATAGTTTTTTCCCTAAGACTTTGATTAAGACATGATAATCTCCCATGAAAATTCTAAACTAATCAGCTGAAATAAAAAATAGATGAGGATTGCATGAATACTTTATGTGAACAGTAAGAAAGTAAGTCTCTAGTTTTGAGATATTGTGTTAAAATTTGCAGGACTACACAGCAGGTAGTACCAGGCTGAGTTGCCATTTCTGTCCTCCTGCGGACATTACAATAAGGCAGCACAGACAGGAGCTGAAAGGCAATCCCAAGCAGCCATGCAAAACCAGTTCTGAGATGATAAAAATGAGGGATGGTCTGGCAGGCCTGCTCACAGCAAAAAAGACCTCCATAGTAATTCAGAAAACAATTCATTTCCATTTCCATGGGAAAACAGATGATGAAACTGAATCACAGGGTGATATTCATGTATGTAACACAGGTGATTTTTTTTTTTTTAAGAAAAAGAAAATACTATTTTTTAACAACTGTCGCTCAACGCAACCAATATTATCTGACGTCTTGCTTATTTATCTGCTTAGTGTTTAATACCTGGGAGTTGGAATATGACTTTTATTCTCAGCAGAAAATACAAAAATACAATATTTCTCCCTACAAAATCTCTGTGGGCTTTCTCATGTCTCAGCTATGCTTTCTTGACCTGGCATCTAGTCATAAGCGTATTGTGTGAAGCATGTATCTTGATGAATAGGAAGTGTTAATACATGTAATTGTTCGTGCTCGCTACCTATGAATGATTAAATGCATGAAAGAAAACAATTACCCAGATAACACCTAATTTCTCCAAGGTGTAGTAGAAACCCCGCCTTTCATTTGCTGAGTGCCTTCAGAGGTTTTGTAGTCCTCTTTGTTTATTGTGATAAAAGGAGATGAGTCCAGGTTAACAAAAAGGTTTATATGATATTTTAAATGGTTTTTCTTCATAAAGCATATTCTGTGACCTTTAAAAAAATATTAAAATGTTGTTTTGGTGCATGTGTGACCGAGTTGCGTATTCCAAAGTCCCAATTTTGTGGCACATTGTGAACTAATTATAAGAGAGACTGTGAGAAGCAATAAAGGTTGCACTGAAGGGAGATAGCAGCTGACTCCTTAAATTATCTGTGCAGCAGGTTAAGGCTTATCTTGCAGGAGCACGCATGTACCACCTTACAGCCCTGTGTAAGCGACTCACCGCGGTCTGGCTCCACAGGGCTGCTTCGTCCTGTGTTTGAGCATCTCTCAAAAGAGAGGTTAACATGAGAAAGACACTGTCCCCTCCCAGCAAAGCTGCGGTGGCTGGGTCTGGATTTCTTACTGAAGCAAACAGGGAAATTGCAACTACTGACAGATGCTTTTTCCCCCGAGGGGCTCCAGAGGTAGCCCAATGCTGTGCTGTAATTTTGGTCCGGGCAGGCAGTGGGAGTCCCGTGAAGCCTTTGAACATTACAGCTGTATTTAGACGCCAAAGCCTTCAGCCTGGAGACTATCCTTCTACCTGTGATAAAGGCCTCTCCTGTGCTGGCAAGGCTACCACGCAGTCCTGTGTTGAGAATAGTGAATAATCGCCCCATTTTCTCTATTTTCAGGAGATTTGTCCTCACCAAGATGAGAGTCATTCCAAAAGGAGCTTTCGCAGGACTTGGTGACCTAGAGAAAATGTATGTATTACGTCAATATTTACTAGGAAACAACTATTTTCCTCCAAACAGCAGTTTCTGATTGCGGCTCCTTTTATGTCCTGTGAGCAAGCCTCTGTCTCTGAGCTTCATCTAGTTTCATCTTTCTGTTTAAAAAAAATAGAAACTTTTTTTTAATGCCCTGTTCCAAACCATTGTCGTCATAAATACTTTTTTATGTCAGCAAGCGGGCAGTCCTTGATCAAAGGGTTGGTTCCGCAAGGAGTGTCATTGCAATTAATAAATGCAGCGCCATAACAGATCATCTTGGGAAACTGATTATTTTGGGAATTTTGGAATGAAACAGTGGAAAGATTAGGGAGGAAAGCTCTCCTGTTCATATGTCAGCCAATTCTCTTTTCAGTTATGAATAAATAGGATTGTTTTGTGCATATTCAGAGTCAGCTGGTGGGATGCGGGACAAGTTTCTTACGGGTGATAGATCTGAAAATCTTAGCACATAAAGGGTGTAAGCACCTATTTTCTGTGAATGTTAGTGATAAGCCTGGAGATACAATTACGAGCACCTTTGATGAACAGATGTATCATACATTCATTAGTATACTATTGTGGATGTATTGCAGCCCTCCACCACTTGAATTTAGTCATATGTTTCCTACTATTCTTTAGCAACAGAAAATCTATGGGCTAACTGAGCAAATCACCACATTTTGTTTAGAAACACACCCCATGCTTGCACCCTGGCAGGAGAGGGTCACAAACAGGCTGTTCACCCAAGAGGAGTCTGAGTGGGGAAATGCACTTAAACGCAGTGCGGTTTTCACTGCTGTGTGTGTAACAGCAAAACGGAAAAGGAATTGATTGCTGACATTTTTCTGCATCATTTCTACCCTTTTCCCTCGTATTCTTGCATAAGTGAGGGATTCAGCAAGAAGGTGAACACACCAGAAGGTATGGCGAGGAAGGAGAAAGGATTTTGAACTTAGAGAAGGATGAAGAACAAGCAGGGAACATGCAAGACGGACTGAAGAACTGCTGGTCAGCAGCGAGTGGTAAAGCTCACATGGCACCTGGACTTTTTCTGAAGCGTGAGATCCATTTCAGGGCACCACTGTAGGTACAGGAGTCTTCTTTTGGCACGTGGTACATGCTAAAAAACCTCCAGTTGCTGCAGCCCACTCATTGATCTGAACCCTCATAACCCCATCAAGCACTGCTTGTAAACGGTCTTTTTTCTTGAGAAAAGAAAAAGAAAGGCTTCTGTTTTTGTGGTCAAGAGTTACCAGTTAGGAATAAGATCAGCTCTCCGTCACCAGTTTTGTTGGCACTTGTTTCTCCCTGGTCCTGCAGGGTTCCTTTTAGCCTAGTCTTTGCAGAAAATCATTGAGCTCTCTGGACTATGAAGTGGGTTGCAAGTGCATTGTAAACTGCTCCCATTATCTTTAATTACTCAAAAACCATATGTCAGATATGTATGAAAGTAGCGATTGCATTGAATGGGATATCTCTAAGTGGTGATTTATTGTTAACCAAAAAAATTATATATGGAAATGAGCTCAATTTGAAAATATATCTATGTACTGTTAGTACATGGAGGAGAAATGGGGACAGACAGTTTATAGCAAAACATCCTTGAAAATAGAAGTCTGATAAATATGCAAATGAGACCAATCAACATCAACAAAGATGCGGTATTTGCAGATGATATGGCAAACAGATAAAATTTGAAATAGCTCACAAATCCTAAAGCTAACCCATAAAACATTTATCAGAAATATTCATGATAATGTAGGGACAAAAAAGTGTGTAATCAAATGATTGATTTGCATATAAAAACACAGCCTTTGTATGAAAGCCTTTTTACTCTTGCAAGTTCATGCATAGAAAGGAAGATTAAAGCAAACTGTAGCCTATTTAAGGAAAACAGCTATTAATAATGTGATACCTCCATATGGTAAAATGTGGATAGCCTGATGTATACAAATGAGGTACTTCAATGTAGTATATGTATGTGCTTACCTAGAACTAGGTGAAATAGACTGAAAATTGAAAGTGGCAATATTTCCTGTGTGCGTTACTGAAGAAAAACAGTATCTTACACAGTCCAGCATATGTGTACACATGATTTTTATTATTACTAGATCATTTCTAACTGTGTCTCTGAGAACAGGGTAGTTTTTCAAGCCGAGAAGTTGCGGGCAAATGGTGGTCTTTGGAATCATCCACTGAGGATGGGCTGGTTGAGTACAAGTTAAATTAGAGATGAGTCCTCCATGAAAATCTTAACTCTGTTGTATTTATGGCCAAAGTGAATGAAGGCTTTCGAATACGGTGACCAAGAATTTCTGGTTTTCAAAGAAATGTCATTCAGTAACATTTTTCAGTGTTCCTGCTTTCTCTATGCATTTTAGTTTCTTCCTAACCACCCAAACAGCTTAGAGCTTTGAACAGATGTATCTTGCCACAAAATATCAAATACTTCCAGATACTTCCAGTCAGGCTCCAGTCACAGCACCCAGGGAAGATATTTTTTGGTTTCCATTTGGAATGTCCAAGGACTTTTCGTAACGGACACTAAGTGACCATGACTCATAATGGAAGTATGTGTTAGTTTGACCTGGAAGTGTCAGCATGGAGCATCTGATCTGCCCTCCCTTGTGAAGCTCCAGTTTCAGTTATGAAGACAATTTTAATTTAATTTTATTTAATCTGATTTTTTTATTATTATTTATTTTTATTTGGCAAAATACAGACTGGAACTTTATTTCGCAAAATTGTCACTGGAATACTTTTGCCATTTTGAAGTTTTTTCAAAGAATGAGAGCCCATTTGAACCACCTCTAGCTTGTTATTTTCTTCTCACCCATCTAAATTCCTTCAGTTACTGAAAAAACATGAAATGTCCATTCTGCAGATTGTCATATAGAGAAATGTTTTCCCCAAGTACATTCTAGCAGAAAGATCTTCTTTTCTTCTTAGATAAAATGTTTAAAGTTCTGAAGGAAACTGACAGGCTCTAATTATCTGAGATTACTCTTAGGTGCAACCTGAATTTTCTTATAGAAAACTGCTTCAGAAACCCACAGATCTGAGGAACACCCCAACCAGCTTGTTGCTAGCAGCTCTCCAACTTCTGCACAGCTCTGGCTTTATGTTAATTTAGCAAATAGGTGTTCAGGGAAGCAGATTAGTTATTCTCGCTACATGTTTAGTGTACTCCTAAGTCTTGGCCAACTGGAACGTGGCAGCTCGTCTGGACTCCTGCTTAACCAACCTGTTTACATTCCCTGAACTAATTAATCCTCCAGTTACTAAATTAAAAATGAGCCCCATGCAGGCACATACCTGGCAAAATCAATTCAACATGCTCTGCAGCTGCTATGTCATCTTCAACCTGCACTGAAAGTGCTTAATTTGGAGGAGAGAGAGTCTGAAGCAGTATTAAGTCTCCCTTTCTGTCTTGCTAAGTTTCCTCCTGTTAATACAAGGTAGCAAAGTAGGTTCGTGAATGTTTGTCTAACAAGGCCTGATTTGGGCATCATATTTATAGGAAGTTTGGTCTGATTGCCTTACCCTATGCAAGCCAAAGAGGCTTCACATTTGTATGCTGAGGCACAATCCCCTTGAAAATTCATCATCGGTTATTTATTATTTTGAAGGGTTTAAGCTAAAACATAATGCATTCACTCTCAAATCTAACCTGTGTGTGGCCCAAGGAAATTCAGCTGTGTGGATGAAGTACTTCCTGAACTAGAAGGTGT
>RSEF01000003.1:8528795-8635496 GCA_003993805.1 Himantopus leucocephalus
AAGTTCTGGGTTGCTTTTCTGCAAGACGTCTTGCTGAACTATCATCGTTTAGCAAAACATCATATAACTTGTCTCTGTCGCTTTATCTTGCTTGACAAATTCATTAGAAAGAGTCAGCGTGCTTTTTACCTCCTTTCCCATCCATAGCCTCAGAGGCATTATACCTACGTTGCTTAATGGGACACAGCTGAAATATCACAGAATATTAATAAAATAAAAAGAATGAAAGATACTCACTGTTACATTCCCTAATTAGCACACACTGGCTAATAAGTAACAGGGTCCCCACCAAATATTTGGATTACTTTGGATACATCCAAAGGCTTGTTTGAAGTTGTAACGAGATATCTGATACTCCTTGATGCCAGAGCAGTCAGAAACAATTTAAGGAACAGCACTTGGAGACTTGATAGTATTTTTTTTATTCCTCTAGATCTGAGTATGAGCTTTGTAAAAGTAAATATTCTTTCTACTATCTAATACGTGTTGTATTTTCCAAGGAGCAGCGTGAGTGCCAAACACAGCTAACTCCACTGGCAGTCTTGCGAAAACGGCATCTCCCGAAGGAGGGGTCCTGGATGTGAACGGCACGTACTCTGCTGTTCTCAGGGCACCAGCTAGACTTATGCTGACACAACCATACTGAAATACAGATATATGCTGGGCTCATGCCATATCTCCCACTTCTCTCCCACAGTGGTGAACGGAGCATTTCCTTCTTTTTACATACTGAAGCATACATTTACAATTTAGATACTTACATTTTGAAATAGGACTAAAAGCAACAAAGGTGAAAAATCCCCACCTTTTGTTACACTAGCACAATGCAAAGCAGCAAAACCTCCTGTTCATCCCCTCTGGTCATACTTTCCTCTAATCTGGATGTCTCAGCTGACTATTGCCAGGGGGGCAGACACTGGCTCCTGGAAGTGCTGCTGCCTGTGTAAGAGGATGAACCACCCAACAGGCTGAGACTGGCAGCACCCACGAGGGTAAAATGAGCAACAGGCTCCTGCGTGCATAAGAGAGCTCAAAGTCCTCGCACTGTAATGACAACTGCCAAGAGGAGGTTTTCCAGGTGAACCTGCAGCACTTTGCACATTTTAAGTCCTGTAAAAATTACTGCTTACTGCCATTGCTCACCTCACATTTCCATGTCACTGGTGCTCTTCCTAGCTGCACAGTTTCCATGTCAAGAACTTTTCTCAGCTCATCTCTTAGAGATTGCTGAGGGAAACATTCACAGGGATATGAATTGCAGGTGGATGGACTCTTTCAATTTCATCCTGCACTCTCCTGAGAACATCTCTTCTCCCTCAGTCTTTCTCTGTTATTGAGATCTCTTCCCCACAGACTTCACCAATTTTATATAAAGGGAATGACAGGGCCAGGAATCCTTATTACTTCTCCTTGTACTAAAAACATCCCCCAAAACATTATGTTTTCCATTATTTTAGCAAGGATTAGCTTGCCACTGCAAGTGATGAGTTTTTCTATCTATCTTCCACTAGCCATGGATTTACTTTCAGACGTCAAAACGATGATCCGGAAAGAATATAGCATGGCAGCTAGCATACCAGTATCCTTAAAAATACCAGCTGTACTATTTCCTTTAAGATTGACAGGTCTCTTCCCAGTAACACACAGTGCAAAGTTGCACTGGGGTCAAGCATGGATCTTTAATGCATTTGAAAGTGAGTATTATTGTTTCAGAAAGATGCCAGCTTGACCACACTGGCAACCGAAAGACTGGCTTACGTTTAGAATAAAGATGTGCTCAGTGCTTTCACCTTCAGAATGCTTCTCAAACGTGAACCCTGTATGGAGCACTTAAAAATAATGAACGTACATGGTCTTGTTAAAAAGGGTGACAGAAAAGTGAAATAGAAACAAGAGAAACCAGACTTGCTCATGGTACAGCTGCAGATTACGAAAGACCTCTAAGAAAGAGCTTACCTGGGAAAATATATTCTTTCCAACATCTAACCTCAGTGGTTCAATTCTGCTCGCTTCCTACACATCCTTCCATTAGCTTTCTAAATGGCTGTGATAGGCAACTTCTTGCATAAAATTGGATAACACCTGACTGGAAGAAACAAGGATAGACATAACAGTCGTCTGTGTGAAAGAAGGCCATGAATGGCATCCCACGGAGACCTGCACGGGGCCTGCATACTATAGTCCTAAGCGATCAGGAAGGGGAGTGAGGAGCGAGGTGACAAACATGTATGATAACGAGGGTAGTAAAACAAGAGCTGGGTGAGAAGATCTGCAAGGCAGGAGTAGTTCAGTCTTCACACGGGATGTGGTCAAGCTATGTAACTCCTTGCTACAGGACACTGTTGATGGTAGACAATCAAGAAGAAACGAATAAATACATGAAAGCAAGGTATCCCTCTACTCAAGATGTCCCTGAGCCAGGCAGAGCTGCAGAGATACGCACCTCTGCTGAGATACACATCAGAGCAGCAAAGAACCTACACTGCAGCCAGCCTGGGACAGCTCTGCCAAAATGGGGATCATCACTTGACATACCCAGTTCAGCACAAGCAAACACCACCTATCCCAGCACTCTCAGAAGCAGGCGATCTCTGTCTAGAGTGAAGCATGGAAGTATTCTTCAATATTTACAGCACATACAAGTTTTTGTACATCACAGAAGAAGGGGTTGCTCCTCAGGTTAAAACAATTAAAGGATTAGACCCCTCCCTTTGCCAGAAGATCACAGGGTAAAACTGAGTTAGGGGTAACGTTTTCAGCGCCGCATTCAGACTCCTGTTTTGTTGCACAGAAGTGGCTCTACAGGACACTTCCAAAATAAATGTGACAAGAACAGTTCAGCATTCTTTAATAACAAAAATATTAGAAGGGTTCTTCAGCTCTCCACAAATTCTTTTGCTAGGTCATTTTGATAACCTTTGTATAAACAGGGGAAATGCATCGCCACTGTGAAATCTCAAGTTGTCCCTTACTGTCCTCCCCCACTTTGGGAGGTGGACTATAAAGCAGACTCAGGCTCATAACAGTCTAAATGCTTAAGGGCTTTGTGTGACCTGTTTGCTGCGCTCTTTTTCTAAAACCTTCCTCCCCTTTCTCTGGAGTAAAAAAAACCCCAGTGGTTCACATAGCCTTTGAATAGAGGGTGAAGTTCTGATCCCTTTCATCTCAAAAAGGGTATACTACTGTTGGGAAAGGTAAAGAGAAGGGCATTAAGACTGATCAAAGATATGAACTGGCTGCCATAAGAGGAATAACCAATTTGTCTGGGACCTTTCAGCCTGGAAAGCTTAAATGGATGCTAAAGGTCTACAAAATGTCTTGGAAAGGGTGGGCAAAGACTGATGCTTTATCAGCTCTTCCATTACAAAAGCTTAGAGGTGAGGCCACGGGCAGCTAGATTCAAAGCAAGTAAGAGGACCTGGGTCTTCACGCAGTGTACATAGGCTGCCAGAACTCCTTCGTTCAACTTGCCTGGAGGCAAAAAGCTGCTGTGACCTCACGGGTAGAATGTACAAATAATTTGAGAAAAGATAATTTAGGGTTACTAAACAAACAACAACAACTTCAGGCAATCCCCTGGGATAGAATTAGTTGGAGGCTGGAGGAGTACTGTGGTAATACATCTTAAACACTTGACCTATTCTTACTCTGCCCTTAGCAGCTCTTAAGAATCCCTGTTGTATGCAACATACTTCATCTGCCCCACCATAGCCACAGCTTATGTTTCAGGGAGAGAGCTGGCAAAGGAGGGGCTCCCTTCCTACAGAGGCAAAACTGATCGGTCACCTGCCTCTGCTGGGCTACCGTCCTGCCTGGAGGTCAGGGGGCAAGGCAGGGGATTGTGGAAAGAGGATCTAGCATGCCTTTGGTTGGTGCTGATGGGCAAATTTGAGCTGCTGCCTACTCACAGAAGGTCCTTGCTGGGCTATGCAACATCTCTGTGAAGTTTTGGGGCAAGATTGCACCATAAACATGCTGAGGGGCTTTGCTTTATTACCATATCTGAACAGCTGAGGTTTTGTTTAAATGTTGGTTGAAGCAAGTATCTGATCAATACTCTACCTGTGGCTCTCAAGTCAAAAGAAAGATATCTTCCTACAGCACTACATAAGGCATTTTAAACTTACAAAGACACGTTCAGTAATACTGGCTCCATCTTTCTGTGTCCATATTGATTCCGAAGCAAAGTGTAACATAAAGCTTTGGAGGCTATTACCTTATTTTTCTTTATGATGATATCTAGGCTTGTATTTTGTCTGATTGATTCCAGCTGATAGTTATGACATATTGCACAAGAAATCACAGGCTGTAGACTGAGAGGATGACCAAGCAGTCCTCAGGATAAATTAGGAACAGACTGTGAGTGTTTTTAGTGTGGAAAGAATATGCTACAGCAGCAAACACTGAGAGATGCAGCAGGCACGATACGCAGTCCCTGCTCAAGCAGGACTCCCAGAGAGCTTTTAACCACCTGAAGAATTTGAAGGTTGAAGATTTAAACAATTGTGTTAAACTAAGGGAAACAAGGATACAATAACTTCAACAGCAAAGTGCACTGACAGTAAATAAATACTACTAAATGCTGATCCTTGGCCAGAGACTCAAATCCAGCTTGGTCCTAAAAGGTGCCAAGCTCCTTAAGATTTTTTTTTTTTATCTGTTTTTAATACTAAGGGCTTCATTTGATTTCTCTAAGGCTGAATAAAGGTATTTATTTTTAGAGAACTATCCCCCAGCCCTTAGAGAAACCCATGCTTCCCAGGAAGAAGCAGGGCAAGGATTTCCTCTGCTGGGCCTTAATTCAGGAACATGGTAAATCCCGTTAACTCCAATATGGCAAGACAAGTGCCTTTAAACAAATACACAGATTTCATTTCTGGCATAAAAAAGTAGAGCTTTGATTTAAGACAATAGAGAACAATCCACAGTGGGCCACCATCCAAGCAAAACCTGCATGAATACAAGGCAGGTAAACTTTCCTGAGCTCACTTCATATATCAGAAAAAGGAATCTAGACCCCCCCTGCTCTAACTGGAGGTGTGAAATTAAATGTCTTTTTTTCTCAGAGAGAAACAGAGGACAAAAAAAATGAATCACAGAACAGAACTCTGCTTGAAAACAGAGTGAAAATAAATCAGCAGTGAATGGATTAGCTTCACATCAGACTGCCCAGAGCAGCCTGATCTGGAACAGCAGAGCACTCAGGGCTCGTGTTTTTTAAATTAGTTTTAATAAATAGAATCAATAGCTCAAATTATGAAGAAGGACAAAAGCACAGATCAAATCGATCAAGGCTGTAGCTTATCGTTATAAGCCAAGGGGTGTCTTCTCTTGTCTGAGTGAGATAAGGTAGCACAAGAATCCACTTGCAGCTTTTCAGTATCTCTCCTAGAACAGCTGTACGCAGAGTTGGATACAGAGCCTGAAAATGCTCCTGGTTATCCAGACACAGCCTCTCTTTCTTTTTCCTTTCCCCAGCAGGAAAAAAAATAAAAATTAATAAATAAATCAGCAAATTAATCTTTGATCCTGAAGACAAATGCAGGAATTTACAGGGAGGCCAGAACTAAATAGACAAACAAATACAAAGTATCCTTCATTATATATGGAATTTAATGCTCAGGTGAACAGGTTCTTGTTCAAATCACTGGAAAAGTGTCTCTCCACATATTACAATAGGAAAGGGTGTTGGAGAGCATTCAGGAGTTCTCTCTCCCCCAAAGGATTGTCCACTGGAGGGGAGTGAGGGGGACATCATTAACTGCAATCAGTTTTTGGCAATGGGAGGGGGTATTTGCACACAGGCACCTTGTTTTCCTCTTTCTGTTTGTTTGCTTGGTTGGTTTGTTTTGTTTCTCCCAGAGGGACTTTGCTCCAGAGAAGCTGCAGTGTCTCACTCCAGGGCCAGCTCTGCTAACACGGGGCCGGCTCACCGAGGAGCCGAGCAGGGATGCGCCAGCAGCGGGGTCCCCGCTTTGCACTGGGAGCCTTTGCCTGGGCTGTATGGGAGCTCCCAGCGAGAGCTGGTCTCCAGATCTGTCCTGGCAATGTAAGGGCACAGCACACAGACACTCCTGCTACATGACACACCACCTACAAGGGCAAGGAAAAATGGAGAAGCCTGTCTGCCTCCTTACTCGGGGTAATAGGGGGATGACCCTACTTCAGATAAGCTTGTTGCGATTAATAGTGGTCTCCTTCCCCTATAATGTAACCCAGGAAAAGCATATTGCAGCTCCAGACAGCTAGTCAAGGCTCAGTTGGACCCCAGGTAACCAGCTCTGGGTCGCCACGTGGAGGGCTTCTACTGTTCATCACCATGACATTACCATTGAGCTCCCCTTTCATCACAGGGGCTTTATCCCAAACACTCCGAGCATCAGCTCTGGAGCACGAGTGCTGCACAGGAAACTAAAGCACTTAAAAACCCCCTCCCTCCCTTCCCGCCCCCCCCCAATATAACTTTCTTATTAAATTTAGCCAAGAACAAACTGCCAGCCCTGAATTTATTTCATCATATACAGTATAACTGAAGAGGTTTTTGGCACACCACATGACACCTTAGAGGTGTGAGAACAATGCATGATGCTGATAACCTCTGTTAACTCCCATTCATCCTCAGGTTGAAAAGCCGGCATCAGTTACGTGGGCTTTGTGCCCACATCTAGCACATAAGAGTCTTTTTCATTGTTGTGCTTGAATTATAGATAAACAGCAGAAGGGGAATAATAATCTTATAATAATAGAATATATGACAGATGTACTACTGAAAAGTCATTCACATGCTCCAGTGATGAGCATGGTTCAAAGCCTATCTGGAATAGCCTTCCATCTTGCTAATAAATATTCAGAGACTTTTTAATCTTCAAGGACATAATATCGAACATCTGACAGAAAATTCAGTGTAGATCCATAAGCGGTTTTTATTACATTTCAATTGGAAGTAGATTTCATGATGTTTTATGGCAAGCAGTGCCTTTGCCAGAAGACACAGAACTTTCTTGGCCAAAGTAGTCAGCAGTTAACTGCAAGTCCGACAAAATAAACGAAATACCAATTACGATTCAAGTGTAGTGTAAGTTATTTTCTATTCAGTGAGGAAGAATTGATTTTCCCAGCAGTGTCACTTACACTGTAATGATTATTGCGCATAAGACAACTTAAGAAAATGATGGAAAAACAAATTAGATGGGCTGCAGATCATTGGCTTATCTTGACTGCTCACCTTGAGGACAGAGTTAGGGAAACATAATATACAGTACCGGATGTCGGGGTGCTTGAAGCCTCTACTCTCCTTCCACCTCCCTGATATTTCATATTAAAATTTCAAAACAGAAATAAACGTTTCCAGAGGGATAAAGCATGAAGCAGCACATCGTGCCAGTCTAAGGACATTTGCTTAATTAAAAACAATGATAACTCGCTGTGACAGAAGATAATTAAAGGGGTATAAATTGTATAAGAACTTGGTTTTGTCTAATGCTTTCATTTTATATACACAGCTATTCGTGAGTCGTATGAGAAAAATGTCGCCACAGCTCTGTGGCTTTTGTTAGCTGACACTTCAGTGCTGATGACCATGTGCTGAAGCAATGCAGTGAAAGACTGAGCCCAATATTACGGCACAATCTAATGGAAATCAATAGGCATTCTTCCACTGATTTTTCAGCATGTATTGGATGGACCTTTTATCACATGCATAAGCCTGAATAATGGGAACAGAGGTTAACCAATCAGCGACATAATGATAATCTCTATGAGGAGATGGAATCGTCCTGATCAGAGTTTGTAACAAAAAAATGAGTTGGCCTCACATTCTTCTCTGGCGACATCCACAATCAGCCAATGTCCTGTACATTAAGTGCTGAACGTCTTATCTAGCTGATAGAATTCGCTGCAAGAGGCTTAGTTAACCATGTTTGGTTTTGCTTTAGGGCCAGCAAAAGAGACAGTCAACATCACCACCAAACCTGAAATGTCATTGCAAGGTTTTACACATACCCTTCCAGAATCATTACGTTTTACCTCAGATTTATTTCAAAGGTCTGCATCATTACTTTACTCTATATTACTCTAATTGCAGCTTCCTTGCAAGATCTCTTATTTTTTTCCTGTTTTACATGGTAAAAGGTCTCAAGTTTTAAAGATGAGTTGGCCATGCAAAAAAATGAGAGAATGTATGAATTTTGCAGTTGATTACTTTGTCTAGAAAATGTGCCACTACTTTATATCCCTTGACATGTTGGGTTATAAGTAGTGCTTGTTATTTCAGCCCTTTTGATTATTTCATCTCACTAACCAACCACTTTTTTTTTTTTTTAAATGAAATATCCATATCTATTCTTCCCAATAGATTGTTCAAAGAGTAGGCATGATAGTGGTCATTCTCCCTCACTTTCTTGGATTGAGGTACGCTTTTGGCAATGAGAAAATGAACATTTGCTCTGAGTTTGACAGTTGTAAAGGATGTTTATTTCCTGGGGTTTTGTTTATAAGACCGAAGTTTTTACAAGATTATTTTATGCTGCTTTTGGCAAAAGTTGCAGTTTTTATGAGAGCTACTGTTGTTATCATTCACTAAAACAATATTTAGGGCCCACATATTGAGTTACAAAAGAGCAAAAAACATGCAGTGAAAGTATAGAGAGCCACAACCAACATATTGTCTGCTTTTGTGTATGTTTTTTGCATACACACTCAAGGGTAATCCTCTGAAACACACAGATGTTTCAGCTGATTAGCCCTTTATCTGGCAGAAGTAGCCTCTGGCGTAGTGACTACTGCTATTTCAGCATTGAGATAGCAGGGAATGGTTAGTGATCAATTTGACGCTGTTTTTTCCCCAGAAAGTATTTTCCATCATCACCTCTTCAATAAGATCAACAAGAGGGAAGAACGTTCATAACATGGAATGTGCATAACTTGGGAGCATGCTGTTAGGCAGCCTAGCAGAGAATGCATGGTCATTGCGTTCTGTTACAGCAGCTGCTGAAATACAGATACTGGTGTTGGAAGAGGACTGGGGGAACTCCTACGCTGTTGCTATACTTGATGGTGAAGATAAAATTTAGACCTCCAAAGCAGTTGACATCATATTGAAGGTTAAGGCTTCTGGGACTGCAGGCTTCTAGGATCAAGAGCCAACCTGAATCAGTTGAGTTCAGACTAACAAAACCCCGAGTGTTTCTATGCAATATAGGCTAAAGCCCAAAGCTGTTGTTCATATAAGTAGGATACTAGCATAAGGTGCTTTACAGAAATGTATTAACTCATTTATATGACGAACATTGTAAAGAGGTACTCTATCCGGCCAGTAAGGCACTGCTAATAAGAATAGCAGCCTGCCATCCCTCCAAAGCAGAGGTTAACAAGCTTTCTGTGGAATGCAGAAAATCTTCTAGGAGACGCAAGCAGGAACTTCTGAAGCACCCCCTGCCTCATTCCCTATTTTTGCTGATAACCACCTCTACGCGTGTTCAGCCTGGAGGACGCTAAATAGATGAATCTACACCTAGAACCAAGGCCGCCTCTTGGCAGCCTGACATGGAGGGGGGGAGAAAAAAAAAAAAAAAGTCTTTCAAAGCCTTGAACAAAGAGCCAGTCTTCCTGTTTTCTAACGCCACTGGAACGTTTCTTCCAGGCAGCGTTCATGCCTCTGACGGACAAACAAAAGGGCAAAGCCCTAGCTGCTAGTGGTCCATAGCCCTGGAGCTACAAGGCTGTCCCCACCAGACCGGGGCATCAGCAGGTCCAAGGGCAAGCACTCCTTGATGGGCACTTCGTGGAGACTCACGCCTCTGTGTCCAGCCCGTGCAGTGCTCCTGTAAAGCCCAGGATGGACGCGCTCCAGCTTGTAGGCTAAAGTGCTCAAAAACCAACGCGATTTCGGGGGTGCGGGCCCATGAAATACGCTCAGCCACACCGATATAACACGGCAATAACATTCATGCAAATGAAGGAAAACAAAGTAATATTGTTTGCTACATGAATACTGTATATAAAAATTTAATGCTGTAGATGCATTGTTCATGTATTTATGAAGGGTTCTAGCTAAGGAGACATATACAGATAGTAGCTAAATTCACAAAGGGGTAAAAACCTTCCAATTAGTGTTCCATAGGCAGCTCTACTGACCATAACAGAGCCACGTTATCCGTAATTGAAATGCTTACAAAAATCTCCACCTCAGCTGTCTTTAAATTACCGACTGTAACACTACAGTGAAATGCTGCTCTTCTAATACAGTGACAGAAACTGATACAAGAAAAGTACAGAAATGAAGAAAGTGGAAAAGGTGATGATGCAGAGGTACCGCGTCGGTAAAAATATATTTGAGGCAAAAAAACCTGAAACTATATATGCATCATTTGAACATGAAAAAATAGTACAGCTATGACTTTGTACTGCCTTACTTAGGAGATTCACAGCAGCAGGCCTGCGTTTCATGCTGCTGAGCCTTTCTGTGATGAGAAATAGTTATTAGAAAGGAATATGAAGGTGCAAGAGGTAATTTTTTTTCTTTTGTACAAGGAAATATATTGCCACAGGAGTACAGTCTGGTGAATAAGGTCTTGAAGGGGCTATAGTCCCAGCTAAACCACTGATTTGTTACCCTGTACTCTTGAGAAATTACTCGTCCTTTACATCCTATAGCTTTGCTGTTTCTGTAATGGATAAAATTATGTTTACGTACTTACGCAGAATGTTGTGAAATCTCTTAATATTTATAGAAAAGACAATCTTATCGTTTCCATGCGGTTGATTAAAACAATTAAAATCTCCCCTAATAATTTAAAATAAATTTAAACAGTTGGCTACCTATTTCATTTGTGCTTTCAACACCCGTTTTATTTTTCCCCAGAGTGGTTTCCTGTCTACGGCAATAGCACAAACTCCTGAATCTGCAAATACGTACAGATGGGTAGTTTCACACCTGCACTTCGTCCCACTGGAAGGCAGCGGAGCTGCTTGGGCAAGCAATTAGGATGTGTACGAATGCCGGTGGAATCAAACCCTAGATTTTCTTGTAGGGTATTCCCTCACAGGGGCCACTAACGGCGATTTCAAAGCACTGAGGAATGAGGTCTGGGCTTCATCTGCCATGGCAACTATATACTGCAGATAGAAAATTACAGCTCCTGGGATTCGGATACAGTGAGTATTTCCCCAAACCAGTAATTCCATCTAGAGAGAGTTGTTGTTCTGCCGGGGCATTTCTTGTTTTGCTGTCATTTTCTGACACAGTCTGTACTTCTTTTATGACTCTCCACTTGCCAAAAAAAAGAAAAGCAAACATTTCCATAGCAGCTCTGTTGGCTAAAGAAAACTTCAGGGACAAGACAGGTTTTTTAGCATCAACCCGCTGTCTTCCCGTAGCAGGGGCGTTTATAGCCCCTCTTCTTATAGCTTGCTTGTTCAGAAATTTCTGTATGTCTATTAGCATCCCTGCTGGGAGACTGGACTCTGAGGAAAGACTCTTCAGAATTGATCGCTTCCCAGTAGTTAACAAGAAGGAAAAATTGGATTTGTCTGATTTGTGCTCCTTGTTTTCAGCAGCGGAGAGACTGGCGACACCAGTTAAAGCAGCACAGGCATTGCTCCCACTGCTCAAGCCAGATTTGCTTTCTCACCTCGGCGAGCGTCCGTGGTGCTCTCAGCCTCGAGTGCTTCCCATTGAATAGGGAGTCCTTTGACAAAGGCTCTTTCCTCAAAAATTCCTATTGGGCTAGCAAAGATGAGAGTCTAGTGTATTTACACTATGTGATGGTACAAGAGAAAAAAAAAAATCAAAGCTTACACTGAAGTTAGCACTGAAATCCAAACCTCTCAAAGCCAAGAGTAGGCAAGAATGTTACACCAGGGATCATTTCTAAGCACAAGGCATAGCACAAAATATAAAACCATGAAAAGGCTTTCAGAAGGTGTGTGAAGAAAACCATTATAATCCTTAGCCTGCCTATGTGACAATCCTTTTCAGTGAGGAAAACCAGTCCCAAATAACTACGTGTCAGTTCTTCCATCCTGTGCTCCTGGTTTTGAGAAAAAGGGACAGGCAGACAGTCCTTCCTTCCGTTGTTACTCTCTCCCACCTGAACCTTGGTGATTTCATCAGTTACAGCTACATATATGTGCTACTCTTTTCCATTCTTATCTTCTTTGCCCAGAGCTAAACTGGTGGAGGAAGAGGTTAAACACACAGACGCCCTGTGCAGGTGCGCAGGTGTGTGCACGCACGCTATTCACTTCACTTCTTTGGGTAGGATCTGGTTTTGGGGTAAGGGTGAGGGGAAGCTTTAGGAGTATCCCACTGTGTTCCACAGTTTTGTGTTCAAACGTAAATACAGGACACCAGAAAGTCTCCTGAGAAAACAAGCACCACTTTCTTTCCCAGTCTTCACACAATCAATCCAGTTCTTCATTGCACACTACTATTTCAAATAAAAAAAAATAATCTGCTGACCATTGTTTGAAAGTATATTCCCTCCTTTCTTCCACTCACGTATAAAAGATCAATCAAACATTGAAGACAGTTTTCCCCACTGCATGTTTATGCACATAGTGGTTTTTTGGAAAACCACTGAAGATTTACAGATTTCTTACAAATAAATATTTACAAATTAATTCCGATTAACTGACTGTATTTAGACAAGGATTCATCTCAGAACATAGATCTTCATGTGTGCTATGGGAAAACTATGTCAGTAGGACCATTACCAGAGCAATGCTCCGTAGGAGTTCACAGAACAGGATTTCCAGTCAAATATGCTAAAACGCTGACTGGTAACTGCATTCTTGAGAAGATAAGAGAGCAGACAGAGGTGAAAGCTTCAGCCTGCAGCTCACCTAGCAGATATATGTTTAAAATCGAGGCTGCCCTGTCTATAGCAAGTTCTGAATATGTTACAGTCAAGGATATAGAGTTATTTAGCTAGTCCAGGCAAAGATACAGGCTCAGAAAGCTCAAAAGTTATGGAAATATACTTGTGAAAAACAAAAACTTGTTCATACTGGGTTGGGTTGAAGGCATTTCACTCAGAAACATATCTCCCTCTGCATATAATAACAATCTGTAAATTCTCCTTTAGCTAACTACGAGCAAATACATCTGAGTGGCTTGATAAGGCAATGGGAGATAAGAAGCATCCGTAGTTTCCAGGCTAAGCTCCTGAAACACCTGAGGATGTTTGGAGGAAAACATTAAGCAAAAGCAAACATATCACAAGCTTTCCTGACCCTAGACACCCAAACCCAAGGAAGCTGCACCTGAGTAAAGGCAGAAAATGGGCTCCTTATTACAGTGCATGCAAGATAATTAGAAGAAATAATTTTCTATACTCTTCTATGAAATCCGGGCTTGACTCTGACCTATAATTTGAAATAAGCTTCATTTTAATGACTTAAATTTCACTGCTAATAAGAGCAGTCCAATCAAACCACAGGCAAAGCATGTGAAATAATTTACAGGTTTTGTCTGAAAGGTCAAGGTCTTAAACAAAGAAAAGTGACTTTTCCTACCAAAGTGCTTGCCCCTCGCTGTGTAAAACTAATAGACTGCTATGAAAAATAATACCTGCCTTTTGTGCCTAAGGTATCTTGTTTACCAAACACACACACATGTTAATTACCAATCAGCTGCTGCCAAAATGGCTGACAGAGGTCCCCGTCGCCAGACAGTGAAAATGAACTTAGTTCTTTCCACTGAAGTTAATGAAGCTATGACAATTTAAATTAGCTGTAAACCTACCCCAATTATCTTTTAGCTTGCCGGCACAAGGACACTCAGGAAAGTTAAGCAGAACTAACTAAAAAGCCATCAAGTTAGAAGAGAGTGAGGTATGTTGAACTTTACGAGGATTTCTTTCGCTCCCCAGCTGGGTGTTTAACAGGTTTGTTTATTTTTCTTTGCTATGCTGGATAATTCGGTTTGGCTTTGCATGACTCCCTCCCGCATACAAGCCACTGGCACTTAGAGCAGCTCTCCCCTTCGGGATGCATATTCACTTGGCATCCCTCTTCTGTGCAATGGTTCTCTCTGTTCTTGCGGCATTCCTTATCCACTCTCTTCTTTCACCCTTGTTAAGCTCTCCCCATACCCAGTATTTTCAAGCGACATGCCAGCCCCATGAGACCCCCCCTGGCACCTGCAAAGGAAACCCTTGAGCTGCACAGCAGGCTCTCCTGCTGGCTTATCAGGCAACGCATTTTGTGCGTGATACTCTTCTAGAGGAATTCCATTTGGAGCTTTTAAAGACACCTTCCATTGGAGATCTCTTCTCCGTTACACCTCAGAAACGCTGCTGGGTAGATCAAATATTTGAGAAGCTTTTTTGAATTTTTTTTTTTTTTTAAATTTAAGAGGCATGGCCTGGGTTTTGAGGGAGATAATAAGCTTTATTCTTCAGGACTGCAATGCTGATATGACTTTGCTAAGGGCCAGATCCAGAAAATGATTTACTTAAACTCCCAAACTGTCATTTATAAGCCTGAGTGAGGAGTTGAAAGCATATTGCACGGACACATGCAGATACAGGGATAACAAATGAGTTGTCCTGGCTTTGTAGCTCTCACAGTACAGCAGCTTGTACCCTGCTGGGTCAGAGCACGAGGGGCATCCACCCCACCCCCCCCACTTCTGCATCTGCCTCTGCATAAATACCCTGAGCTCCCTGTGTAAGGGATGGGAGGGCAACTCAGTGAAGCTGAACAACTACAACAGAAACACATAAGCGCTTCAATGTCTTTCAAACTCATGAAAGCACTCGTCAGAAATCTGCCCTATAGCTCTAACTATGCCCTGCTGTCCCAGGTAGCGATAGTCACATTTGAGTATCGATAGGAACCCCGGAGCCAAAACGTCTTGGCCTCCCTGGGTGGGATGAGATATGAAGTTAATACATCTTAATATCAGAAAAGAGAAGGCAACAAAGTCTAAAATACAACATTTTAATTCTGTGCAGTGAAAACTGATGAGTTGTGAGAAGCCGTAGTAAGGGGAGTAAATAAAGCTAGGAAATCATCCATACTGTTGAAGAGTTTAGCGTGGCACACCATTCAGAGCAAAGGCAAATTAACTGCTGCATAACACTGGTGAATTCATGATTCCTCAAGTGTTTTGTGATCCATGTCCTTGTCGGAGATGTAAAAGGTCTCCATCCTACTTTGTAATGTCCCCTAAGCTTACCAACTTCTCCATGTTAACCATATTTTAGTCTAAAAGCTACTTATTTCTGATCTTACCAGACTCTTCTCTCTTGCTATGCCTCTACACTAAACGCTGGTATTTACCAGCTCACATCTCATGAATAATATTACTGTCAAACTCTCCTAGGTTATAATTATACGAAACAAGATTTGAATGGGGAGGCACCCAAGATGAAGACCCTCTATTTGAGACATGAAAATTTAACACCTACAAATGACTTGTCTAATCTTCCAAACATTTTAGAAAAACATTGATGATAATCTCATTCAATAGGTAAGTTTTGATTCTTTGCACAAAGCGAAGCAGAATATACCTAAAACATCTAACAGAGAGGCAGTATTTTGGGACACGGAGCTGACTGGCCCCAGGAACCCATTGTGCCTGGTATCAGATGAGTGGGGATGTGACACAGGCCCTCTGGTTTTTGTGTGTGTTCATGAGACAGAGGCTTCCAGAAAAGCCAGAACTCAGACATCGGGAGTGTCTCCCTGTAGCTGACCCCAGAGAAGGTCATCCACCGGTATGGACCTTCACAGCCTCTCAATGCTGCACGCAAATAAAATCGTGGCTTTCACTGTCTGTCCCTGCAAAAAGCTGAGTGATTTAACAAGTCGTATATTTGCCATTAAATTTTAAGTGAATGCACCTTCATTTCAAAGATACAGTAGATATATACACACATATATACATCTTTAGACTTGATCGTACATCTGTCATAGATGCATCAAGCTGCAGTCATTGTAAGTCGGGTGGAAGTCATGCGTATGTATTTATTGCCATAGTACCACGAGTAAGCCAGCAGAGAGTACTGCACTGCAAAGCAACTCCTATTGTGTGCAGCACACCTCCTTGCGTTGAAAAGCTCCTGAAGCTTTGGAAAGTCGATGTTTCTATAGAGATATGTACTTGGTAATTTATAATAGCTGAGGATCTGCCCTGCAGAGTTTATTATCCTTCTTTAGTGTCACTTTCTTTCTTTTCTTTTCTCTCTCTTATGCCCTGCCTATTTCTTTTTATCCTCCCAATGATAATGCTAAATACAGAATCCAGCATAAGCGTTGGACCACTCCACTGATATACAGCCTCTATAGCTTTCTACTTCAAAGTATGAACTGATCATAAATTCAGGAACAGAAGAATGTAGCTCTAACTGCAGACTTTTTCCTACCCTAACAGAAAAAAAGCCGTTTTTAAAAAAAAAAAATAATATTCTCATTCCCTTCTGATAATATACGGGTTTATTGATTAACTATATGGTTAACCACCATAACACAGGGACTTGAAAACTTCATGGGTCTTCATTTTGTTAGCTTACTTTATCCTCTCCGCACCCTGTCTTTCTTAGGTTAAGGTCAGTCCACCAGTACAAACACCTGAGCAAGAGCTGTAATTGCAGGTTTCAATGTAGCTTCAACTTTAAGTGTGAAANTGGGTCTTCATTTTGTTAGCTTACTTTATCCTCTCCACACCCTGTCTTTCTTAGGTTGTCAGTCCACCAGTACAAACACCTGAGCAAGAACTGTAATTGCAGGTTTCAATGTAGCTTCAACTTTAAGTGTGAAAGCACACACAAAAAAATAATCCTAATTTCAGCTGTCAATAACAGCATTGCAGCTACTGTTCACATCATTTGCAGCTTCTGTCACAGAGAAGCACGTCTGACTCATTTAGTACATAACACAGAACTTGCTATTTCCAGGCAGCCACTGTTTTAGTGGTCAGACATCTACTCAGCCTTGACTTGATAGTCTAAAATAAATATCCTTGAAAATTGTACAAAAACACCTATGCAGAGAGCAAGTAAAGAAGCCCACTGTTTATAGTTTGCAGATGCTTGGGAGAAAACACTCTATATAACATACCTCTAAACTGCTCTGACAATGGCTAAACTGGCTAGCAAAGCCAGAGAATGAGTTTTAAAATACAAAACACCACATGATCAAGCCTGGCCTTACTTATTTTACTTGCAATTTCCTCTTAGATAGCACTTTGACAGATGAGTGCCAAATGATGGACTGTCTCTGTTGTCAATTATTTCAGTCATCTCGGTTGCTCCTTTCTAAAACTGGCACCACTCTCCCGCTGAAGCCTCTGGCAAGCAAACATGTTAAACAATTCCTTTTAATTAGCTGAGTCACATTTCCAAGTTTGCAAGCTTTCTTTCAGGAGCTTCCATTCTCAAGAGGTGTTTCTTACATCGTCTCCACGGTGTAGAAAGTCAGGAAGAGGGAACCAACTGGTCAACACCTACCTGCTCCTGTCAGGTGCTGCACTTGTATGCCAGCTAAGGAGGGCTAAACATCAAGGGAGTAAAGTTTAGGAGCAGGAGAACATTAGGAAAGTAACCAAGTTGGAGGCAGTTTTTCTTTGCGACAAATACAACACAACCAAATTTGATTTCCTGATACCTTTTTATCACAGCATTAGTTGCAGGATGCAGGTAAAACGCTGATATTAATATTTCTCTCGTGTAACTCCACAGGATCGCAAGCAGAATTGGACCAAGCATCCTTTTTCACCTCCCTTCTTAAGCTGCCTTGGATTGTTGCTTTACTTTGTCAAATCAGAGATATAGTCTACCGCCCAAATGGTTGCACCTAGCTGCTGGGGCAGAGCTCTCTATTTCCCTGGGATAAGAGTGATTTCAAGCACTGCTGAGATGAGAAACCCAAAAGCAAGGAAGGGTGCTGTAAGAGAATGAGTAAGCTTCTCCTGGCATTTCAAGTTGTGCTCCCAGTTAATATTCATACGTTTCTGCTTAAAGTAGTTCGCTAAATCTTAAGAAGGATCCCTTCTATTCTGAGAACGAGTTATTTTTGTTTGCATTACTTTCTCAAAGCAAGACCTCTAATGACTAAATGAAATCTTAGTGAATACTAAGGATGGATTACAAAGCTTGACACTGGATTTTAAAACTGGTTTAAATCTTCAAGGAGTAAACTGCCTTAGGTGTCTACTGAGTTGCTCGCCCCTCGCATTCTGTGAGGTAATTAAGAGCTAATACTTTACCACAAGATGAACCTACGTTTCCCATCTGAATTTTCAGCCTCTGGTTTCTTATGGTCAGAGCCATCTACATTTCTCGCAGGCACTTTGGTATCCATAAAAAAAATGCCAAAAAAATTTCTATCCAACTCCTCTTTCAGGCAAAGATTATAAAGCAAACCAGCTGATAACCACCGTCTCCCCTGCACACACTCGGAGCATGCCAGCCGCAGAGTGCCTGCAAATCTGTAAGAAGCAACGTACAAACCAAGCTGTAACTATCCTCTCATGGGATGTTGGCCTGTAAGTGGAAAAGTAGATGTGGCAGCAAGACGAGAAGTGAAACCCCGTGGTTTCTGATCCCTGCTCTGTTTCCACATGGTAAGTACAAGCTGCAATCCCTCATCGTAAGAGGCTGCCAGCCCTCCCCTCTGCAACACCCTTGGCTAAAGCAGATGTTAATCCAACCAGGAGCAAAACCCCGGCTCTTGTACCATGCTGCAGAGTTCATGTTCTCTGTGGAGCATAAGCTCTCACTGGTGGGAAATCAGCCACAAGGAATCCCATCACGGCAGCATGTGTCAGTGGCCAACCCTCGAAAAATAAAAAATAATAAAAAAAAGATCAGCCATGGGAAACAGCAGAGTTAATGGTTGTTGAGGGCAATATTTTTACATTTATCCTGAGTTTTCTTACCAAGTAACAGAGCTGGCTGCCTCATGCCAGCGTCCCAACTTAAGAAAGAGCCGCAGTGGAACAGAAGCACACAGCAACAGAAGTGCTTGAGGCTTATCAGGCTTCTGTTCTCTCTCCAAAGCTTTCACGAGCATGTTATTCAACATCAAAAAGGCACTAGGAAAGGACACTAGGATAGCTTAGAAAAGCTATCAAGATCACATAAGAGAAGGTGAAGAGCTCTAAGTGTACTGAAGAAACCCCCTCCTTTACATCAAATGAACATCAACTGCATCCAGCACTCCCAGAATGAGCTCTTAAGTGAAAAAACTACCTTGCAGGAGCTATACTTAGCAAGAAGAAGTCCTGAGCTTGTGTCCTATGCAGGGTCCTTAGACATCATGGCCATCTACACTCAAGTTGCTACACTGACTTTAAAACCCTTTTGACTCATTGAGGCTTTTTGAAGAAACATAAAGCAAACTTTTTCTGTTACCAAGAATGCATTTGCAACAGCATCTGGAGCAGAAAAGTCTATTTTAGTCACCTGAATCACCCCACTGGGCACTCAGCGGAGAGGTGCATAGGAAGGAACCTTTCTGGACCCCTTTGACCTTGAAGGAAAAATCTAAGATTTATCTGTCACTTAATAGCTCTTCAGCTAACGTGCCTGGCTTTAGCAACACTTACATTTGCTATATTCAAAGCAACTCTACATAGTTTTCATGGACAAATTCTTAAGCCGTGTCGAAATCAGTCCCGGGGCTATGCAGATTGAATGGGACCAGAATTACCTCCCAAGGAACCAAAAGTTGGTGTAAGTGAGAAGAGAATCAAATTGAGAGATTCTAACTCCAATATTTTCATGGTGCTGCCAGAAGAAAAGATTCATTCATCGTTTTCAGTCGCACTAATGTTGCAGTCTGCCTGTTTCAGCGAATGCACATGCGTGCAGAGGAACCCATAAATTAGCATCCTCAACAAACGCTCAAGAAGTTAACAAGGATCTGCTGCAAACAAACCCCATTTTACTGACAGGTGCTTTTTAGCAATATAAAACTCTACTTCTTTGCAGAAATAATTATCAACTGCTTTTTTTTAATCCCTAGAAGGCAGACCTTAACTGTGTGATCTAAAGAAACAATAAAAGCAAAATTAAACAAAATTAGCAGTGTATGCCTGGAACACGGTTCACTCAGGATTTAGATGACCTAAATCACAGATGGATTATTTTTCCCTCTAGTTGTGAGAATGATTTAAACTTTTACTGATCTTCTGTTGTTAATTCAAACACTTTTCTCAAGTTTTTACCTCAGCCTATTTATTCAGTGGGCATAACAACTCCTCTTTCTGAACGAAACAAAACTTCTGCCCTAGGAAAACTGTGGGATAGTAACCATGGATATATCGGGGTGTGTAAAACCAAGACAAGGGTATATTTTTCCAATTAGTGACATACCATTCTTCCTTGTGTCCTCCCTCCAAACTTGCCACTCCACTTATTAATCAAAGGGTTTATCCAGGACTACTCCTTTCATTTTTGCTTTAGGTCATAACGATGTCAGACGGCTGTGGGTGTAGGCAAGGGGTGATATAACGTGCTTTAAAAAAAGTTAAATGAAAACAATCGCTTGCACAGTTACATACTCGCCCTTGTGTAAGCTCTTTTGCTCGCCTGTGTTACTGACACAGAAAACAGCTGTCATACAGGATTGCTCACGTTATTTTATGGAAAACAAAGACAAGCTTTAAGACAGCTAAAACCCCTCCTTGAGTAACACAGTACAGTATCTTTATGTTGTTCATTCTCTCTGACTGCAGTCGTGCTGCTCATCAGATAGAGGAGGATCATTCTCTGAATGCTTATCAGAGTCCTTTCTGTAATGCCTTCGTGATTTCAAAAAGAAAACATTACGTTGCTTCTTGGCAAACAAGCACAAACCTTTGGAAAGCTCCCGCAGCACAAACACAAACGCCCGTCATCAAGTTGTTTGGGGCAGACAAGTTGCGCTACACATTTCGACAACGCTAAAGCAAGCTGTAAAGAAAGCTTAGGCTTTATGCTTCAATTTACTGTCACAGCACCAAGGAAGCTTGCTTAAAATTTGGTCTGAGCTTTGCATTATAACGTACCATATCTTTTCTCAACAGAGATCTTAAAATGAGCACGATCAGTATAATGGAGAGGAGCTCCAAGATGTAATTAAGCGAGTGGCAGAGGAAGGGCTGTGCTTTCCAAACAGCTGGCGTAAGTCTCCCGAGCGACTCCCTACAAGCCCGACCCTTGGCTTGCCAAGCAGCAGTTTGTTTTGAGAGCCTGCAACAAGGCTGCAGCTTGCAACCGTTCTCTCTCCCTACTTACAGTTCGGTGGTGTTGGCGGGGATGTCCCGGGGAACCTGGACCACCTTGCTCTCCTGACAAATGAAGACCCTGCCCGCGCAGCGGCAGGCGTGGTGCTGGCATCCCGAGCAGCCTGCCAGGAAAACAAGCAAACAGGCGAGGACCAGAGACATCTCTGTCTTCACATCTGCGCCTGTCTCCTTCATCTCAAAGGGAGGAACGGAGACACCTCCCAGTCCAGCTCCCTGAATGGAAGATCCGCCCCAAAAGCTGGGATGAACCACGTGGCTCTTGGGGGATGACTTCTCAGCAAGTTTCGGTTCATGGCCCCAAATCCTTTATGACCTTAGAGTAGGGACGGAGATGAGCAATGCTGATTGTCCATGACAAAAGTATTTTATATTTAAAGTGGTGTTGAAATCATGGGCCCCAGCCCAAACAACCAGGGCACTGGGTTTCTGCACTGGGAAAAGGTCCTTCCTTCTCAGCTATGCTATTTTGCGTGCTTTTTTCGGTAAGACCAAGGGACAACAAAGCATTTTCACTTTCTACAGCCCAGGCACATTTGTCCCTGAAGGAGAGACACTATTTATGCTCCCCTTCATGGATCCGAGAGCCCTTGCTTTTGTGTTGCTCCTAGGCAAAAAGAGACGTGTTCTTTTTTTTTATAGGGTATATAGTCTATTTGATAGGTTAAAAGCTAAACAGTCCTAAAGCCAGAGCTAAGTAACACACCTTTATTTTCAACTGTAATTATTCTTCATGCACTTACTGATTCACCTCCTATTTTCCTTAACACCTTCATAGGAACCCAAACAGGAGGAAACGCCACAATCCCAAAGGTCCCTGGGGACTGGGAAACTAATTTCATCATCTAGAAAAAACCCCCAGAAATATACAGAATGGCTATTTGTGACACAAGAGGAGGAAAACAGCTTCAATTATATCATCATAAAGCGTGGATGCCGAATCCCATCTTTGAGTCCTTATTTTTTTTGTTTACTTTTTGACTGAGCTAAAATATCTTTCTTGTTACAAATATTAATCCTTGTGGAAGGGACTTTGCCAACTCTTTCCTGTCTCTCCATCATGCTGCACCAGGCTGTCATCTGGAACCAGGGTTTGTCTAAAAGACACCTGGAATGAGAATTTTGAGATACAAAGGTGGGGTTTTTTGTTAGTGTCGTTTTTGGGGTATTTTATCGTTGGGCTTGTTTGTTTGTTTGTTTTTCTTTTAAACTGTAAATAGCTTTTTCAGACACACAGAGCTTTTAAGTCACATGCACTTTAAGTGAGCACTGGAGCTGGATTGCCATGGGTAATTCTGCTGAACTTGACTCACATTCAATCCTTCATATTGCTCAGAAGGACTTTAATCTTGTTAAAAGCAGCTGTTAGGGTTTTTTTTTTAATTTTTTTTTTTTATTCTGCCATAATCAAAAAGCATAAGCAAACGTAATGAGACACAAGACAGCATCTTTTCTCTGAAGTGTGCTGACCGAAAGATTCTACTGTTCTCACCTTTAAAATAAGCATCAAAATGTAGATGTTTCTGAGAGGAGCTAATTATGATTTTCAAAACTAATTCAACTGATTCTTTTAGTTACCCTAAGAGTTACCCTAATCTCACTAAATATTTGTTATTTTTCCCCACTCACGATGAGAACTGTGATATTTACATAAAAAAAGGTAACAAAAAAATATCATGACAATCTCTTCTCTCTAACAGTGGTAGGCTTGTAATGAATTGTAATAGTATTCATTTAGCTGAATATGTAAAACAGAGTCTATTTTGCTAATGTGTTAAATAAGTTTCATGAGAATGACAGAAAAAAATTTCTAAAATATCAGTGATTTTTTCCTCTTTTTTATATATACATATTCTTTCCTTTGAAAGATCTTTGACCTACAAGACATTCTGAAATGAGTACCACCTTTACTTTCCCTCACACTCAGTGGGATGAAAACTGCAGAAGTAAGTCCTATGATCAAAGAAATTCCTGTATAGTAAAAAAATGCTATAGTCCATTGCAAATTGCACTAACTATACACCTCAGGATTTAAACAAATGCCAGGAATACAATTCATTTGAGGCTTTTCTGTTTTTGTCTATTCAATAGCAAGTCTCTACTTTCTACAGCTGCAGACTGAAAGGCTGAAAAAAACCCCAAAAAACAAACCCAAACAAAAGGTGAAGCCTGAGGAATACGGAGGGCACGTGAACATTTGGTTACGAATGAATGTAAGCCATATCTCTTCATCCTGAAATACATCAATATAAATGGTCATGTAATACTGATGAAATGGATAGTACTATTTATGACAGTTTAAAAAGTGATAACATTTTCTGAATGTCAAAATAATTTACACTGATATGAAGACATTGCAATTTGATTAACTTTGAGTTTCATATATCAAACTACAAAATTTGTTTCAGATGATAGTAACAATTCTATATGCAAAAGTCAGGAGATTAAAAAAATATCGCTAGGGCTACAAGAGATCTTCCCAATTATTAGTAACTTTCAAAACTATACCAAGTTGGCTTTATTTTAACACAGCTAGTAAAATATAGATGTTTTTAAAACATCAGGTCAGGCCCAGCAGCATGATTTGCTAATCATGAGCATAATGAAGAGATATTGGAGGGAGGTTGACTCCTTCCCATTTTTGTTTGGTGAGACCATTTTATCAGTACAGTACCCATTGCTTTGCTTTCATTTACACAAGTTAAGAGTGAGATGCTGATTACTAAATAATAAAAAATAGTAATACCTCCCCCCCCACCCCACCCCCCGGATTCTCTTGAAATACTATGGATATAAAACATTTAGTTAAATCCAGTAAATTCAATAAAATCAGAGTAGTATGCAAAATGGAACCAACATTTCATTCCGCTTAGAGCAAGTACTAATTCAAGACCACACTAAAACTATCTGAGGATAAATGGAGATTCCAAAGGATTTCCAGGTTGTTTTAGATATGCAATCTGAGGTCTTGAAGAATAGACTCTGGTGTCTAGTAATTTTGTGAACTGGCAATCTCTCTCCTGATTTCTGTTCACGACTGCCAAATGACACACAGCCACATCAGTACAGTCCCCTGGGTGGATTAATCACCTGATGAACCTCTCTTAACAGCTGTGTTACCAGCTCAGGGACACAACTGTCTCGTCTCAGGAAGAAAATCTATGTAAAGGAGGGGAAAAAAATATCAAGAAACCTCCTGGTCTCTTTCTGGGAGGTAGCACTCACAAGCCCTTCTTGAGCACGAAGTTGGAGCTACCGCCATGCCTGAAAACCCAAAGGACCTGTTGCAGGGGATCCCTGAGAGCTACTTAAAGCTAGTCAGAAAATACCCCACATCTTTGTGCCATCATAGGGTTTAATATGTTTTTCCTCAGTAGCTTGTTCAAAGAAATGCAGGGGGCAAACCCATGCCTCCATAGACCTGCCCTAGCGATGCACTCTGCCACCTTCAGAGCACCAGTGTGCTAGGAGCAAGGACCTATCTTGTGGAGATGGCCGATTGTGATGCCGTTGACATACATACTGTCGAAACTATAAATGCAGAGATGATGGTGCTTTCAGATATTTAAGAGCCTTATCTCTGCACCCCTTTGCAAAAGAACTATGCTCCAGCTGGCAAATTGGTCTTGAGAGTGTAAACTGTTTTCCTGAGTAAGGAAACAGAAATTTCCCTAAATTGAAGCACTACAGCAACAGACATGCAATTAAGTGAATTATGACAGAAATTCAATGATGATATTATAGATTATGTAATTAGATGGCTTCTGGGATAGGCAGTTAATTCAAGGTTACATGGTCACCAAGGGATCTTTTTTAAGACAGTAGTAAAGGAGTCTGGTTGGTAGGACTGGCCTCTAAAGTTAGCATTGACCTCTAAATTTAGCATTGGTCTAATTCTGCGAACACTGAGCCGGAAGCATCGAGACGTTTTGCAGATCCCATCCTCTGACCAAGCAGCGGTGCCTGTCCCGGGCCACACTGTCACTTGGATTGCTGGGGATACAGTGGGACGTAAAATGAACCACCCCAGCTCTCTCCCTCTTGCCCTCACTAAACTTGGTCCAAATATCCTGAAATGACTCCAAGTCCTTCCACCACAGTGCAGACACGGTTGGCTCAGCATCTAAATCCAGCTGTCGGAGCTGTGGGAACAGCTCTTTTTTGTAGGGCAGGAAGCTTACCAGGTGGTGGAGTGTATCAACCTACAGGCAAGCAAGTTTGCAGCAGTTGCAGGTGTTTCTCTCTTTTGAAGCAAAACATGACAGCTAATTAAGTAAATACTCTTCCTGCTAATGTTTCCCAGCCTCAGAATAGCGTTTAATTACTGAATGCCACTGTTACACTGGTTTTGCTTAACCATAAGTGTTCTATAAAAATGCGTAGGCAAATAAATTGCCTATACACAGATGACATACATCCAAACGAAGTTTATCCTTCAAATACTGGAGATTTCTCACTCTGTTGGTGATTTCCAGCACATAGGTTCTTCCTAAGGCTTTACAGGCAGCAATAGCATCTATTGTCCTGACCAACATGCTACGATCAGAAAAAGGTGTTTTCTGTCCAGAAAAGCTTGCAATGTGAGACATAACAGAGAGATGCCTAAGAGGAAATTAAGAAGAGGGAGTCTGACACATCATTGATTTACCTTTTGTGAATGGCCAGCTTGGGTTTTAAAACAGCATAGCACTGAGGCCAACAGAACATTTACCTGATAAAAATATAGTGGTTTGGGCTTCTTTCCAGAAATAGTCTTTCTGAACACTTTTTTTTTTTTTAGCTTCATCATTTTCCATGAATGGGGTTTATTTTTAAATACATTTGAATGCCCAGACTCTATCTCTGCCCTCAGTGTTGAGAACATAAAACATTAAACTAGCCTAATAAAAGCAGTAGCTTATTGCTTTCTCAGTTCTTCTAGCCAGCTGCTCTCATGCAACACTAACTGTAAAAAAAGAGTGAAATGGAGATAGTAAATTAGCCACCAGAGGGAGTGCATTCACTCAAGAAGAGAAAACACACTAGTATAAGGAAAGGATTAGAAATTGTATGGAATTATGCTCATGCAGATTTCCTGTGAGTGTCTGGCTTTTGACTTCAAAACTTGGCCATGATTAGTTGCCTTATTAAATAGCACCTCTGCAGACCGCAGAGCAGCATGCCACACGGCACTGACTTTAATGCAGCAATAACCCACCGCACTGTCTCTTGCTTCCCTCCTGTTATCCACCCCCTGCCCCGCTCCTTAAAACCTAATTAGCATCTGATGTAAATGGCCTTGCCTATCTGTTTGACTGGGGAAGGACGCTGCCCAGCGCGGAAGGGCCTCCGACACTTCTGACGTCTTAGCTGACACTTCTCAGCAGTGAGCGTGTGCTCGTGTTACGATCTAGGGGAGCGGGGGAGATATCTTTCTCTTTTTTTTCCACTCTGCGCCAATACTTCTGTGGCTTTGATGGCTGACAGGCTCCCACCCAGCCCTTTATCTATATGGTTTTTTAGAGGCAATCTGAGGATATAAGCACCTCATGTATTTTCAGACCATGGGAGACAGATGCAAGAGATGACACTGAAGTCAGAGAATAGTCTTTGCCACCCGATCTAGTACTGCTCCCCAGGTTCAGGTCTGTTCATCCCCACTCAATAATAAAAGACACAGCCCATCTGCTAGGTTTCTATCACACGTCTGTAGAAGCACAATTATAGAAGTACTTTTTCTTTGCACTGTCCATGAGTGGGTTTGACTAGACCAAAATAATGCACAAGAGACACCGAAGACTGCCTAGGATCACACTTTGCATCATATATTCTTCTCCAACACCTTTCCCAGCCAGGAAAGCATATCTGAAGGCCAGAGATGCGAGGCGAGAGAAACCTTGCCTAACTGCAGTGTCAAGTAGACCTGCCTACGGACGACAATAACCGTACACTGTTCACATTAGCACCAGTTGAACCTCATGAAATNCCCTACGGACAACAATAACCGTACACAGTTCACATTAGCACCAGTTGAACCTCATGAAATCGAACAGGGACAAACACAAAGTCCCAAACCTGGGGAGGATGAATCCCCTGCAGCAATACAGGCTGGGCACTGCCCAGCCAGGGAGCAGCTCTGCCAGTAGTTTGAGACACATGATAATTCCCCTCTACTCAGCACTTGTCAGTCCACATCCGGCACTACTGCATCCAGTCTGGGATGCCCAATAGAAGAAAGACATTGTTTAACTGGGGGGAGTTCAGGGAAGGCCACCAAGATGGTCAGGGCAGGAGCTCTCACCCCATGAGCTGAAGCTGCAAGACTAGGGCTTGTTCAGCCAGGGGAAGGGATGGCCTGTGGGGACATCACAGCAGTCCCCAGCGCCTACGAGGAGGTGATCAAGAGGCTGACCCAGGTTCATTGCAGAGGTGCAGGGTGGGAGAACAACATGCACCAGGCATGAGTTGAAACAAGATATATTCAGACTGGCTACAAGGAGATAATCTTTCACGTCGAGGACAGTCAAGCAGTGGCACAGGGTGCTGGAGAGGTTGTGCTGTCTCCTTCCATGCAGGTTTAAAAGACCAGACTGAATAAGCCCCTAAGCAGCCCAGTCTGACCTCACAGCTGACCTCACTTCAAGCAGGAGGTGGGACCAGAGACCTCCCGAGGTCCCTTTTCCACCTGAATTCTTTTGTGATTCTACTTATGGCTCAGAAAAAAAAATCTCCCTGGGATGTTTAAAATAGAGACTGACTATTCACACTTTTCCTCAAACCTACACTGTCAATTGCTTTTGGCTATGGTTACAATATACTACTCAGCTATTGGTCTTTAATCTGTAAATAAAGGAGAAATGTTCGTCAGCGTGAAAAAATAGACGGGCAATGCTTCCCATCCACCATTTCCAAGTTTGTGAGCCTGCCATCCAGGAAGCTATGCAGTTTAGCAGCAAACCTAAACTTCTTACTCACTGAAATTCAAGAGGCCATTAATACTTTCAAGTACAATTTATTATGAAATAAAATGAATTAAAGAAACTTTACCCTAATGATGCCTCCACAACATGTCACATAATTAGCATCTCCTGTTAAAGAAAGAGAGCAGCCTGGCAGAGCACACATGAGGAATTTCAAGGATTGAAGTACGGACATATCTGTAAAAAGAAAACTTGCTTAGCTCCTCTAGTACTTACAACCTGTCCATAGACAGTGCAAACAACCTAAGTTTGCTGAGATTCATTCAGATTAGATGAGCATTTCAGGCACTGAAATACATTAAAGAGGTCTGAAACGGAAATATCTTTACAGCATACCATAGGTCACTTAACTTTCTACTTCTTATGACTTTATTTTCAAGGTGCTCTGCAATGCGTAAAACTGTATCTTCTCTTTTCTTGACCTCATACAGCTTAGGAGAAACCACCTCTGCATGAGAAAAGGAAGAGCTCAGCCCTGATTGATACATGAAAGACACTAAATATCCTTCCGGGAAATTCATTTCATTCACTTAATAGAAAAAAAAAAAAAAGAGGTAAGAATGACAAATTAACATTTGTTAAGGCCTCTAAAGAAGATGCAAATGACTAACTAATCCCTGTAGCAGGTTGAAGAAAAAGGAGAAAAAAAAATGAAAGCATTGTGCAATTAGTGTAGGTTATTAATATTGATAGAAGAAGGCTAAAAAAAGTGGCTCAATTACTCTGCAAGTGTTACAGTGTGTTGTATACTTTTTACCGTCATGACAGGTAGGCTAAATAAGCTGCCTGAGGTGATAATTAGGAGCCAAAGAGTCACCAACTCTTTTTTTAACACTATACAGTGAGAATGAATATTGCACCTTTGATTTAAAGCATCCCTAGAAGGGCATCCAAGGTTTTTTCCGACTCTTGCTGAAGCTTTTACAACAAATTAAAAGAATTATTTCACTGCATTCATGTGGAGCTACATTAAAACCTAAATATTGATCTGATCTCTGGCAGCCATTTTCCTCTTCCGCTCTTCCCGCTGGGACTCCTCAGCTGCTGAACAGTACTATTTTCCACAAACAGATCCAGTGAAGTTAGTAAGATTATTTATGGAACAAGGTTCTGCCAAACATGACAAAAAAATTCATAATCTGCCCCTTAGCGTATAAAATAATGAAAAATGACACTTGCACTTAAATGTAAGCAAATGAGCATTGAAAGGAAAGCTGGGCACGTCTAAGGCATCATGCAACTGGAGTCCTGGCAAAATAAAAAAGGAGCAGCTTCCAGTTGCTTCAGCAAGCTTGAACTGGTGCTATAGGACTGTCCAGTGATGTATTCCAAGGAGGAATACTTTTCATTTGACACTTTTTCTGCCAGGAAGCAGGTTATGTCATGGAAGGTGACAGAGAGGAGCCTCCGATTCTTGATGTGCCTGCAAGTGCTCTCAGTGCACAGGGAGCAGGTCAGTCACAGCGCTCTGCAAAGCGGGGAGAGGAATAAGGTCCTGCCAGTGTTCTTAAGGCAAAGAAAGAAATGACAGGTAAACTAATGAGATTATGCATATGATGAAAAAGAAGCTTCTCCATCTCTCTCAGGTACTTTACAATCCTCATTACCATGTTATCAAAGCACCTCACAATTCTAATGCCCGTTTTTGTCCCCACTTCTATGGCACAGAAAGACAGACCTCTAGCATCGTTTTACAGATGATGCGGGTTAAGCGTCAGGGAAACTAATGGCAAATCCACAGCCTGGTGGATCCGCCAGGATGTGGAGCAGAGCAGAGATCTCCAGAGGCAGATCGCAGGGAGGCACAAGTGTATCCCCACAGTGATGTTCCCAAGCCTGGAAGCTGTGTTTCAGAACACCACAATGCAAACGCACACATAGGACTCCTGACCTCCCCCTGGCCCACCTGAAGCCACTTTTGGCATCTGCACTGTGCTCCTCTGCACATCCAGCTCTGCCCTGGCAATGGAGAAGCAGCACTGCTGCCTGCGCCCTGGGGAACTCACATGCATCCATCGGGGGAAGCCTGGGGAAGGACAGAGATGCACTGAGGTTCCCTCTCACATCCCCATCAGCACCTCAACTTCCCCTTGACTCTAAAACTCCATCACACCTGACATTTACATAGGACTTACTTGCTATTCAAAGGATTTAAACAAACTTTACAAGCCACAGTTGAATTCCCAACAGATGTATAGCTACCCAAATTGAAACCTGGCCAGTGTACCAGAAGATCCTGACCTGTGTAGGAAAAAAAGTGCTAGCAGATTTGCGTTAGCCTGCCCACCTGCACACCCTGACAGATTACATGTCTTCCACTCAGAAAGGCTCTTCAGGCTGCTACCACCCTCGTCATGATGCTGGGATATGGTTCACTGGTGGGTTAGAGGAGAAAAGCATTAGATACCCAAAAAAGATTTAAATCTATTGAATGCTGTAAACTGAAAGCAGAAAGAAAAGCCATACTCCATCCAACATATTTCACTTTTCTTACCTCTACTACAATTTTCCTTATCCTCTTGACTCACATGACATAGTTTATCATGATATAATTTATCAACAAATGACACATCTGATTGTGTTACATCTGTCTGAGATGAAAAAAACAAGTACCTTTCGGACCTAGCTGACAACAGTTTGGGCACAACAACCCAAACCCGAACAGCCTGTGGAAGGCTGCAAGATTATTTTACGTTTCATGATCACCTTTCTTTGCTGTTTTTAAGATGGAGTGCAAAGGCGAAGCACAATCTGTTAAACGCTGCCAAACCAAGTGATGAAGACCACATCTTGGCTAATTATTGCTAGCCCAGGTGAAGTTCAAAATGCCTGGAGACCAAAGAGCTCACAGGTGAGGTTTTGTACTGTCTCTTAAAAAGCATCTGCATGGTATTTTACAAGCCTGTTCTGCATGTGCTCCAAGCTGAGCAGAAATCTCATTAGGGCTCATTAGTTCATGCTCAGTGCTAACCAGTCTTACTCACATAACTCCTGATTGGCCTGGCATGTGGGGAAAGTGACCTTGCCTCTGCTTGCAAAATAACGCATGGTGTGCCCTTGGAGAGAGCGCGCTGCGTTGGCAGCCTCAAGGAGATTCCTGTTGCTTGTCTAAATACAAACCAAAAGAACATTGCTTTGCGCCCTCCCAAACCACAGTAGCTTTGGGAAGTGGAAAAGCGGCTCCTGGCCACATAAGGATGCCCTCTTACAGAATGCAGGAAGGCTGAAAATGTCTGTGTTGATTCTGAGCCCAGCATAATCTGTTAAACCTGGGCTTGCAGTGCTGTCCTCAGGAGCCGGTTATGCCTGTTTGCTACTCTCCGTAAGCAAAGCAGTTTCTGTCTGCTCAAGATACGGGCCTACTGTTGGGACCAATTTAAGCTGTCCGTCCCTTCCGTGCATGGCAGTCTAACCATAAGGGTCAATGAAGATTTAGTCCCAAGCTGTATTGACATTCACCAAACTCTCAAGGTTTTCTATTTTTGTGCTATCTCCCACAGTCCCTATAAACATTTTGCTGTCTCTGCAAAAAACATGAAGCAAACCTGATTCCAGCAATGGATCCATTGAGTTAATGTTGACTTGCTATTTCTACGAGTTGAAGATGAACGTGACAATAAAAGAAACAGAAAAGCACCAACAGGATACAACTAACATTATGGAATATAAAGGGATATAAGTGAGAAGGAGCCAGGCCATATTTCCCTTGACTTCAGTGCAGCCATGCCAGAGCAGCACTGCTGAAGATTTGGCCTGCAGCAGCCTGGATAAACAGCTTGCCTCTGGATCAGAGCAGCAATAGTGAGCCGTCAAAAAGGCAACAAATCTCAGAGAATGGTGGTACAGATGCGCTGCTGGGCTCTAATATAATCAGCTTTTACAGAGAGCTTTCCATCGCTTGCTCTTAAGGCCTAATTGCAAGGCATTATCTGGCCAAACAGTATATGGAAGTAGCACATAATAATGATTGCCCGCAGGAACCTCAGGTAGTGCAGCACACAAGATGAGGAGCTATTCTTACCTCTCTTATTACCCAGGAGCTGATTCAAGGAGTAGTTACCATTGAGCCATTAAGCCACTGGTCACCATAATATATCTCAATTCAAATTCATTATAGGAGTGATTTTACCAAATGCTAGCAGTGACACTGAACTGTGGGAAGAGGATTGAATTTTGAATGAAGAAGAAAATGACTAAAAAAAGACTTTCTGGGGAGAAAGAACACTTTAAGAAATTAAAATCTTTAGCCTCTGCATGGTTGTTATGCAACCCTGCCATACTGGCATAACAGGAGGCACACCTATGCCTAAAGAAAAAAGATGAATACCAATCAAAGTACGTGAGCCACTATAAAGGTGTATAAAGTTATGGGGGAAACAGAAACCCAGCCCAGATATACGCTTCGCATGGGATACTTGGCCCAATCTAAAGCTAACATCAGCTGACAGAGCACCAGAAAGTCATCCAGCTTCTGGGCAGAAAGCATGCCAGCTCCAGGAGGAAAAAGTTCCCAAGGCTGATCACGGCCAATAGTCACACTTTCACATCCTACTACAAACTCTGGCTTTCGTCACTGACAGACCACAGCTGTTATAGGGAGCATTCTCCAACGTGTGTAGGAGAAGGTGACATTTCTGCCATGTATGAAGGTGACAGCACCAAAGTTAAGCCTTGCATCTGTAAATAGCTTCTGTTTCATCCCTTTTCTTCTTCTTTGTCTCCAACTGATCCGTCAGAGGGCAACGTGGCACATTTCTGGCAGCAGGACAAGGCAGAGGAGTAAACACTGTTTGCTCCTGCTTAGTCCTCAGATCCCATGATGAGATTAGAGTGCCAGATTCATTAAAAAAAAAAAAAATCAAACATTTCTCAGATACAAAACTCTGAATCCAGCCCATTCTGCAAAAAGCTTGAAACAATAGATCCCACAGTCCCGACTGTACTTGGCTTCTCAGCTCAGCCTAATTCTGAAGCCAGATGCCACCTTCAAAGGGAACTGACTATGGCACAGCATGGGGCAGGGTCAGGCCAGATGTCGAGAAAGGTCCAGCATTCAGCTGTTCTTCCATTTATTTTTTAATGCTTCTTCCCAGGAAGAGAATGGGGAGAGGCTTGTAGAGGATGATTAGCTCCAGAAACTTTATTAGAAAAGGCAGAGCGGGTAATGATCACACTGGGCCACATCCACGGACCCTCTGGCGATAAGCATATCCCTTAGGAAGCATCTCTGTTACCAGCTGCCCTACGAGCCTGGTGACAGCGACTGCTCTGTGCTGAGAGGAATCAGAGAGGCAGTGAGGGTAGAAAACACAATTGCATTAGTTAACCTCAGCCCCAGGTGAGTGGTAACCTGTTGCAAAAATCAAATGGCAGTCACCCAGGAGGCCTAAGAGAACTCAAGGGTCAAGGTAGATGAGTTACTAATAGCAGTATGTAAGCATATTAACCACTTAAAACATCCTCCAATCTAAGGAACAGGTGTCGTGTCAGTCCTTAAGAAAAGGTCCCAGGGAGACCTGGGGAATCGGCAGGCCTGTAATCACGATGGCAATACCGGGTAAATTAACAGAAACTGTAATAAAGGATGCAGCTACAGAGCACAGGAAAATTCCAGACTTGTAAAGAACTGCAAAAGGAAATCCTGCCTTACAGAAAGGAAGGATTAGTTGATATAATCTATTTGTATTTCCAAAAGGCTTTTGATAAAGTCCTTCATCAAAGGCTTTTAAGGAAGCCAAATAGCTGTGGGAAAAATGGCACAATTCTGACCTGGACAAAAAACTAGCTAGGACACAGGAATCAAAGTGAAGAGGCTGGGGAAAAACAAAAAAAAGCTGATTTTGAAGAAGTTGGTACAAATCTACAAAATAAGGAGTGTCATGAAAGTGATGGGTGGTAATCAACTTTCTTACCATCTCTTTCATTCCAAGAATTAAGGGGCATCAAACCATGCCAGAAGGAGCTAAACCTGAGGAGCTGGTTTTTAACACAACAGAGAGCAGACCTGTGTAATTCCTTCTTAAAGTATAATGTGGGTGCAAAAGTGAACAGTGATTCAAGGAAAGATTAAACAGTTACTTGGAAGAGAGATTATTTAAGCTTGCTAAACAGACAAGCAACAAGAGACTTAGCAAACCCCAAGGGCTGTATGAAGTTGGAGGCTGAGAGAATATTAGGGGAAAGTATCACATAAGTTTGCCTGCTCTTCCTCTTCTTTAGGTGTCCATTTAAGATCACTCCTGGAGACAGAATAGTGGATCCTTGGTGTGAACATTGTCACCAGTTTTAGGCATGTGAGAGCCTACAATGGCCATTCCTGACTTAAAGGGAATTAACTTTCTACAATAACCAAGGACTTTCTACTATGTTAATTGGAATACTTTATTTATATTAATGTCCTAAGTTTTCTCCCTGCCATACCCACTGTCTTGTATAGAAGTTGTAGTACTGAAATATGCCAATACTGATAATTCTAGAAATGGGAGAAACTTTCTAGTAGTTAGCTCTTGAGTCATATATCCCTACTGCCTCCAGATTCACGTAAGGACAGCGGTTCATTACTAAGAGTTGAAGTCATTGCTTGCCAAGTACATGTCAAATTTTATGCATTTGAATTGTTTCATGCATATCAAAATGACAACTCATACTTAATCTTGTATACTTGCTGGAGAACATTCCTCAGTTAGGGGCTTGCACTGACAAGGGACGACTTCCCATTTTGAAGAAATGCATCAAAGTATTTTCTTTGTCCTTCTCCTTTGTTAATCTACTTCTGAGCACCTATAACTGAAAGACCACCTCTGGTGTCCTGGTGAGTGGAGTAAACAAGCGAAGAAAGATGTTTCTCTGATCATTCACTTCAAGTTTGCTTGCAGAAGAAGGAAGCAAGACCACCTGAACCAAGATGTGGAGCAACCACAGCCCTACCTTAAGCAATATTACTAGCAAATTATCATAAGCATAGAAATCATCAGAGAAAACTTCAGCTATAAAACACATCCTCATATGTGTCCCCCACCCGAGGTTCTCTCACAGAAACACAGTCACACAGCACATGGCATGCTCTTTGGATGGCTTATGTTTTCAAACTGGTAGAGAAATTAATTTTCAAATTGTCTTTGCTTTGGATGCTTTAACAAAACATCTTTTTTCAGTGATATATCAAGATAAAATGCAAAAATGATGCTTTTTTTTTTTCTTTTTTTTTTTTGCAGAACTAGTTTGTCCTAAAAACTGTATGTGGTCATGGAAAGGAGAGAGATGTTTTTAGCAACTGCAAAGTTCCCCCAAAGAAAAAGGCTTAGCAAGTAGGAAGTTCAGAGGCAAATGCCTCAATCCAGTACTTCTGATGTATTTTAACTTTATGCTTTTTATCCTTTGATAATGATTCACTGAATTTTAGTGGTTCTGCAAAATAATGTACTGATAGCAGTCTGTATAGAAACAGTGTATGAACTACTGCATTTCCCTGTAGAGCTCTGCAATTGCCTCCGAGTCCTGCTATGTACCTAATGTTCATGCCATTTGCCAAGCCTACGCAGGGACCAACTACTGTGCTAGACTACGGATTTTTGTTCATTAAAGTTTACCCTGGGTTTTTTGGTTTTGTTTTAGCCTAATTTATACCCCATTAGGTCTATGAGGCATTTTGTCAATAAATGATGATGTTATTTTGCATATGTGGCACTCCTTGTCCTTGTGCATCTAACAACTGTATTAGCAGAACACTATCTGGCCACAGTCTCTGGGAAGCTCTGTAAAAAAAACACAACAGGTTTGCATATAAAATCCTAGCCTTTCTAAGGGTGCTTCAGCTTCTAGAAGACTCTCTTGACTTGGATGCATCAAGCTCTTACTAACAAGGTGGTTTTGCTCCTCAAACCCAAGGTGCTCAAAACCTGCCATTGGGAATAAAGAAGTTCCAGTTTAGTACAGCTGTACATCGTCCAAAGGGTATGGCATTAAATTATTTTGCATAGGATTACACTTATTTTTCCTAGGACTGTAATGCCCACTGCCACAAGCTGGATCACATTAAAGCATGCCAGACACCCCAAGCAACGTCACTGCTGGTGGGACATATCAGCAAAAACCTGGTGCAGACCACATAGTACATTGCTTGGTGAGCATCTGTCTTATTGTTTTCAGTTATGTTTTATGATCTTTTAAGGAGATAGGACTTGAAGAGACCTTTGAAGGGAGGAGAGATGATGTCTTCCCTGAGGAAGATCTGGGTATGCTCCAGGAGAGAAGGCAGTGACCACGCAAGGAATGGCAGCAGCAGAGAAGCAGCACAGCCCAGGGCTGGATGCCTGCAGCACACGCAGGGGCTGCAGCAGGAGATAGGAAACAACCAGTCCAGCTCCAGGGGGGACAGAAAGGCCCCCAGGAAACAGAAGAGGCTGGGCAGAGTTTGCTGCCATTTATGAAGTAGCAGAAACCAAGCCTAGAAACACAGATCGATTTGTAAGGGCATAGGACCTGGAAGAATTGTGTATAAAACTTTTAAAGTTTCTTTTCTATCCTATTTACTTCAATGTTTCACTATTAAAAAAAAAAAATCATAGTTTAATTTCTAATAAAATTTTTCTCTTACATCTTTAATTTTTTTTTTCTGTTTCCATCTCCTTTGAGACCTCCTCACTACCACAGATGCTCAAAGCCCTGGCCAGCTGGGCTTCCCTTCTCCCAGAAGCTGCAGGTTCTCTGTGTCAGGAGGTAACACACTGACGCATGCACAGCCCCTGGCTTTGTCACCTCTCTGTCATCTGCTTATGTAAAGTCTGGAGCTAAGCAGCACCAAAAAGGTTCAAAGCTGCATGTTGCCAGCTCAGTTTTGGGGCATTTTACTCCCAAGCTTTGCACACTCAACTTTTTTGCTCCTATGTGGTGCCCCTCCAGAGCTGCCTAAGACATCTGTCAGCTTACGGAGCTGGTCTGAACATGAATTGAAACACAGTTTCTGCATGCTGGAGGCAGGGCTTGATGGACAATCACATAGTGAGGGAATGGGATCAAAAAAATTAACAAATTTGATGGAGAGGCAGAAAGAAAAGGAAGGATGGTGGCAAAGCGTTAATGTTCAGACTCCTCAAAATAAATACATCATCAGGGTTAGCAGTTTCTAATGAATTCGGTGATTCTATTTAGCAGTGGAAATGCTGTTTGCTGCTTGGCATTTCAGTGCTTACATAATTTATAGTCTATTATTTGATAATGTATTGAAGCAGGTTGTTGTCTTTGGCACTATCAAAGCTGTCTGCTAATTCGCTGCTTGACCTTCTCTGCATGCATGTAAAATGGAAAAGAAGTGGTACAGGGCACACTGCGGCGGTTCCAAAAATGGCTTAGTGTTCAGGCAGTTTGATTTGGATGAATTCCAACACCAAACTATAGTTTTATTTATATATGTTTGGAAAAAAGTATCAAACAGGTGGGAAAGCAATATTTTAAAAGACTGACACATTTCTGTTCCATTTGGCTTCTCAGCCAAGTGTCATTTTATAACCTAGGTAGTAAAAATGTCGTGGCATTAAGGTGTAACTGGACACATCATGCTTCTATTCCATGTCTATGAGTCACCTATGTAGCCAAAGGTGTCCTGTCCTGCGTTTTCAAAGGTGTTCATCCCTGAGAACAAGAGGAGATATGCTAGTAGCCAGCTCACTTATGGGAAGAAGGACTCTGCTTGCATATAGGAACATTTACAGAAGTATTTCAGCTTCTGGATGAGGAACATAAACATTTTGCATGAGTTTTCAGAGAAGTCAAAAATGTTAGATGAAAGGGATCTGCAGATAATCCAGAAGTCACCAAAGCACCATGAAAAAAAGACAGAAATATCAATTCTGGAGAACGCTTTGCTTCATGCATTCCCTGTAACGGGGAGAATGGAAAGCATTGCTAGAACATGACAAGTGGAAGAAAGCTGTAAGGCTGTCTATTGACTGGGGCTCCCCAGTAGTGACAAGCTACTCAGCATATCCCACAGTAAGCAGCCAGGGGACTATTTGCATTTGCCACAAAGTCACAGTTCTTCAAACAAGAAGAATCAATTTTTAAGCACCACAGATTCCCATTGACTTCAGCTTCGACAGCAAGACTAGGGACTCTACCTGCAGATATAGCAAACCAATATTAATTCATACCTACGTTACTCTGCTGGTGTAGGGTCACAGAAGGGAGCATACAAAAGTTTGCATGAGGTGACAGAGCTGTCACCTGTCCCTCCCAGGCTTCACCCTACAGTCCACACTACACCCACTGCTGTTCAAGTGTCCCAAATGGAAAGCACATTCCAATATCTCTTTTCCTTTTTCATTTCAATTTTGTGCCTAATCTGGTAGAAAAACAAGTAGAGCAAGGTACTGAGAGAGGCAAGGAAAATTTAAATAACTTGTTAGTGCCAAAGTAATTGAAAGGGTTATTTAATCAGAGATGCCTGGTAGGGGTATAAGATGGAGAAGGCTACATTGTGGCAGGGTTTTCTTGATGCTCTTTTCCCCAAGCCTGACTTTTCTTTTCCCCTGTGAGTCACTTTCATGTTTTAGAGAAACAGTTGTGAGCCACAAATACACGTTAACTGGAATTGATCAAGGACAAAATGAATAATTTACTTTCTGAAGAAGAGATCATCTATATTGCTACAGCCTTTTTAGCAAAGATTTTTTTTCCCCCCTGATGTTACAGCCATCCTGTTTCAGCTGCATTTACATGTAGCAAGAGTGCTGCTTTGTTTCTAAACTGGCACCTCCCAGCAGAATTCCCCACCTTTTTTTTTTTTGTTTCAACGCTTCTGATCTTAAAGAGCATGAATTATTCACAAAGAATTCCATACATCTTCAAAATATTTCTGTTAAATAAAACTGCATATTTAATTTTTTCCCCTGTTGATTATCCACAATGAGGAATAATGGTTTGAATTGTTGAAGATGATGAATCCCAAGCAGCTCTCTACATATGGCTACACACCCCCCCCTGGTTTTTGCCAGACCTGTTCCCAGGTCCGAGAGGTTTGTGCTACTTTGGTACAACAACTTATATTTTTATAGATTGCTATATTACATCTATTTTTGTGATAGCAGTATCAGAAGTTTTGTAATAGTCAAACCCTTCAAAACAGAGTAAAATGTTGAATAAGACATAAGAATTCTCCAAGCAATCAAAGAAAAGTTGCAAATAACAAAACACAGGCAACTTAACTGAACACCAAATATATATAAGTATAGTCAAAAAGTCAACATGAACTCCGCCATTTTTGTTTTTTAAACTCTTTTTAAAGTTCTCATTTTAAGATACACATAATCACTACAACTGCAATTTAAAAAAAATGCACATGCAGTATAACCAAAGTCACCATTTAGTTAAAAAAAAAAAGTTTGAAATTCTTAAATATTTGATTTCTATTAACAGTGCTCAAGCCATCATACTGCATTTTTGTTTCTCCCTTTCCCTCCTGTTTGGCTTAGGTTTCTGAGTAAGACAAAGAACAGTAAATCTATCGCAAACCTTCTGCATAACCTCCATACCCACATACACCTTAACTTCCATACCTTAAAACGGGGAGAAAAGTACTTGTCATTTACAGGATTAGCGCAAACACCATTTTTTGTTTCTGTGACACCGAGGCCCTGAGAACAGTGAACATTGCATTGCATACATAACATAAATATTACAGTTGTGTATTAACTGCTTCCTTGAAACTTGTGGCTTAAAAGTTCAATACGTCAAAATTCTTCAAACATTTTTGGGGTCGTGGATCTCACAAGTTTTGTTATGTTCTCTGGTATAGCAAAAATGCATTCTACAAATACTGTTTTAGACTTTCAGCGTTCACCTTTGAAGTTGAGGAGAGCAGTTGTGCACAAAAGAAACAAGGTCAAAGGAGCAGTCATCATTTTTTGCACAACCTATGCATACAGAAAAATTTCTCTGTGGGGCAACCTCAGTCCCCTGAGTTCTATCAAGCTTCAGCCTCAATGTGTTCCCTCCTCAGTCTGGGCCAACTTTTTTTGAGTCTGGGCACAGTTTATACAAAGCTGGAGGGGCCAGTACCGAGACTTCGCTACTTGAGTAGCCGAAGAATACCATCACCTAAACAAAACCACATACAATAGATTTGGCAGACAATGATATCTAGGAATCACCTTACAGAGAAGATCTAGTAAGCGGTGGGTATACATGTCTCAGCCTAGGTCGCTGAAGTTCTGCAGCGGCTGGACCCAGGCTTCCTACATCCCAGCCCAGCATCCGGGCTCCCTCTCACCAAACAGATTTTAAAATCCTATTCCTCTTTCAGTGGGTGAGAAAAGAAAGGAAAAAGTTCCCCAGAACAGAAAAATGGTACAGGACAGTCATACAGCTCTAGGAGCACACTTATACTGATGTGATAGTCGTCAGGATGACTGCCTGTCTGGCATAGACTCAGACTGTTGTCCAGGTGCGTAGTGAACAGCCTTTCCTAGAAAAAGTAAGCATGCTGTTTGCAAAAGTTTGCAAGATAATAATGGCAAATAGAGCTTAAACTACTGTCTCTGCCCTAGAGATATTCTCCCTGTTAAGACCTGAAGTGCATAAAATGAAAAAGGGAGGAAGAATTTGAGGGAAGAACCATGATGTCAACCTATATATCGTAGGTGGAGCCTATGCTGCATTTGCAGCACCTCTGAAGTAAGCTGCTAAATAAAGAGCAACTTAGATTTACCGGCATGAAATCCTCTTGTTTTATGAGCCAACATGTGGTATGTGAAATGTGGTGGAGGCAGTCTGGTGAGATACACAGCAAGGCAGAGAAGGTGATTAGCATAGAGTGACTCAGATCATTGGCCATGCTGAATTTCTGACAAAGAATCTGGCACAAACATAAATTCGGGGAAAACAAAGTCTGTATACAGAACTAGTGATGGCTGCTAAAAGATAAAGAACTGAAAGGGGGGTGGTTAGCCATCACATTGGGAAGAATAAAAGGAAAAGTAAGACAAACACCATTGCCAAGAACAATAACTGAAACACCAGGCGTCCAATAGGAGCATTGAATAAGCATGTAATCCCAAACAAATTAAGCCAGAATAGACCTACCACGTATTTACATGAAAATAAGAAGCACGAATTTTAAACTTCAGAAGTGAAAACTTTCTCCTTAACCTGTAGTTTTGGAGATGGCTCCCTACCAACCTAGGATCCCAGCTACAGGAGAGTTTGCCAAGGGAGCAATGCTTTCCCTCCAGAGAGGCACCTCCAAATACTGCCACCCCACTTGGGCCACCTAAGTGATTACTTACATTGAACACAACAAAACCACCGTCTGGGTAGGGGGGTGGGCGGGGTGGGGTGGGACGGGACACCACAAAAAACAACCCCCACACAAAGAAATAGGTTTAAGCTTAAGACAGCTGTGAAGAATGAGAGAGGGAGAGGTGCAAGGAGGATGTGAAACAGAGCTATCTGCAATCCCCAGTGCTACAGCTACTTGAGGAAAGGAGCGAGCAGTGCACACGCAGGCCAAGGATGCAGAGGGCTTTAGTGCAGAGGATGATGTCTGCAGCGCAATTTCAGTAAAAGCAAGGCCTCTCAAAGCGTATGCACAGCCAAAGTCAGTCACCCGTCATTCAGCTGCCCTGGCTGCAGCTATACTATTAAATGAATGACCGTTTTGATTCCAGCTGGATTGTGGCGCCAGATGCAATATCATTAAAACAACAACGATAAGCAGCAATCTTAGACTGGGCAAGTGTGACCTACTGCAGGTGATGGAAAATAAGTCTTCTGAGGCCAGCTGGCAGGAGCAGGCTGTGGCTAAAAGCTGCACAAAATAAAATACGATCTTGTTTAGAGTTCACACATTAGCTTACATAAGTATCGTGTAAAGCAAGCAGCTTGCTACGGAGGTGTCAATGACTGGCAGACACCGTGTGCAGCGGTCAGGTCTGGTCCAAAGAGCTGCTTAAAACAATGGCAAAAGGCAAACTGCAATGGCACTGGTCTGTATGAGGCAGCTATGGACTCTGGGCAGCAGTAGAGGCTTTAGGACTCTAGTCTCCCTTAGCAAAACTTTTAAGTGAATGTCGCCAGTGGCAAGAAAACATGAAAGAACTTCAGCTTGGATATAGGAATTACTGCAAAAGGATGTGAACAATCCAGAGGACCAACAAGACACTGCCGAAGGACTAAATCGCAGGCTTAAGAGATAATAGGTTGCAGGGGTGTGCCAAAAAAGGCTGTGTTTATAGTGCAGCCTAGGAACTAGTAATCTTCCTGTCAGCAATTAGAAAAGGCGGGGAACAACTCTCCCCAGATTTACAAAGCTCTATATGGGGAAGAAAGATGTAGCACAGTAAGGAGAGCGTTAAAACTGTCTGCTGCAGAAGAGTTTCCCGGAGGCACCAGGAAAGTCATCAGAGCCATTCCTAGGCTGACTTACTACAGTTGTGGCACCTTTACAAACAGATTTCTTCACAAACAACCCATTCAGTTTTACAATCCTACAGACCATTTGACACCTAAATAGTGTGGGAGTGCTCACTGCTGATACTGTACATCCATCTTGCATGAAGGCAGCGTCGTTTTGCAGTGTATCTTTCACTGGTACCAAACCCCTTTTATAATGGAAGGGGATGTAATCTTGGCAGGATTCCAGAAATTTAAAAGTTTTATTGTTATATTTATTGACAAGTCATAATAAAGTGTCTTCTAGCATTCATTGGCTTTTTGACTGCCTCACTTTTACATTATAATTGCAGAAATTTTTGCTCTTTTTCATTTTATTTATTAATTTATTTTCCGGTTTATTTCTTAGTTGATTAATAACCACAGGGACTGCATACATTAGAAACCAATAAACTTCAGTCCTTTCACAGAATGATTAATTAAGGGAACCATTAATTAAATCACAAATGCATGTGGGATCTAGTGTGGAGTCATAGGAGGAGGATGGTGAAATACTTCATCGATTTACTCTGGTTAAAGAGCCTGCAAAACTTAAAAATAATGATAAAAACAGTACGCATAACCATAATCTAGTAAGTACAAGCATAAGTGGTGATACCAGTTTGCGATATCATCTTTGCGATTTCTGAAGCAGGATTCAGCTTATTCTGGTGACACCATTGGGACAGCTCATAATCTTGCAGGTATCTTTCAAGATAGCCAGATAAGCACCTTCAATAAGAATATTCACGCATTTTCTTTGTGAACATGTGTTTGAATTCAAATCCTTTTTACTTTGGCTTTACATCACATTTTATGTTTGCATGCTACAGTTTTGTTTTAACAAGTTTACCAAACCGCAGACTCCTGTACTTAATCATTACATCAACACAATGAAGCAATGCTGGATGTGTGTCATGCCATCTTTTTTGCTTGACAGGAGAGATGTCAGAGAACATCTCTCTAAGGTGAGATGCTTACAGAAGCCTGTTTCACTCTGCACTAACTTTGGACTCCACGTGGTGTAACTTGTGGTTCTCATTACCATGCGGTAACTTGTTTCTAGCAGTTTTAACAAAAACATCTTTAAAGTTTAGTTCTTAAGAGCTATCATTCCTAGCTGAACATAGTAACCCCCTCCCATAACTGAGCATTAGCACAATGCAGAATTCAAATGTATATGAAACAGCAATATAAAATAAATATATATAAAAAAATGATATTCTATTACCCATGGATATGTTCTGCATGGAGACCTATGGACTTGTCCTGCGTCATGAGCACTAAGGATGTGATTGACAAACCCATTTACTCTTGTGCTGTTCCTTGGAGCTCAGTATGTCTCGTTAACCATCAGAGCAAAGCAGGTAAAGAATAATCCATGTCATCCACTTAAAGAAAAAAAACCAAACATCGAACTATTTGACTTTCCTCAACCATTATGTTTCTTTCCTGCCACGAATGCATTTAACTGGTTATCCGAAGATGTCTCTTATTACAGAAATAGGAACAGGATCAGATGGAGCGAAGGGAGGTACAATCAGTTTTCCTTTGTGTTAATGCAATTCATGATCATAAAAAAAAAAAAGTCCTAAAGGTTTGGCTCAGCGTACAAACCTGCTGGATATCTCTATTGCCTTTCCCAACCCACAACGATTTCATGTCAGAGTCTGGACACAATTGGTTTTCCTAATCAAGCCTGATTGACCTTGTTTATGTTTGCAAATATTTGCAAGGTACCTTGGAAGAAAATATATTAGAAAAGGACTTGTGCTTGATCTGTGAAGCCTTTTGCTTCGACTGTTTGCTACTCCCTGCTGTTAGTATGGTATGACAGAATGGCCACCAGGAAAAAGAAAACATAACCTGTGGGAATTGAGACAGATAATGTGACTTCCAGTATAAATAAACATTTGGCATGAGATCCCCTGTGTTTTATATTACTTGTAAATGTTTCAACAGGACAAGGCTATGCAAGGAATGACATAATAACACAAATGCTGCAATTCGTGCTGATTATTTAGGAAAAAGTGAGAAATCAGATGTCAGAAAAAAACACGAAGCTGAAATATTTTTGTTTTCTGGTTAATGCAAAAATAGAGAATATACTGATGCATTTCTTTATATTGACAGAACCTTCTATTGATCATAACCTTTTTCAGACAAGAGAAATCAGATCCCTTCCTGGGGGTGACAAAACAGGATATAAAAAATTCAAAATCTTGTATCTCAAGAACAAAATGTTTCGTTCGCTTTCACTTCAGGAACACTAACAATGTATTCATTTTGAGATTTTTTTTTCCCCCCCAAGTGCTGGGTGAGCACATTGAGAAGAACTTTGTTCATTAGGCTGGGGAAAGCAGCATTTTTTCAACTGAGGGGGCACCGCCTCCTGCAGAGCTACTTAACAAGGCCACGCAGAGCTTCTGAACTGTTATCTCCCCCCACCACTGGAGAGTCCTGCTGCATGAAATTTTTCCCCCAGGTAAAATAAAAAGATAAGGCTATTTTTTCAGTCTTTTTCTTTCGGCAATTTGTTTAACGTCAGCAAAATGCTTTCTGTAACCGCAGGTTGTAAGCAGAGCCTCGTGGCGCACCCAGGCTGGTAACAACGGCTCATCAGGCTCTGTCACAGAAATCGTTTTCCCAAGGACTGAGCCTGAGTGAAGGCAGGCTCCAGGCTCTGATAAATGAACCTCTCTCGCTGAAGGTATCACACAAGTGTCTGCCTACTAAAAGCGACCGACCAGAAGCAGGGATGGCTCAGTCAGATGTGTGTCCATGCCACAGCAGCACTAGTTTATTAACTTACTGATGAATTTAAAGTCCCTACAACAAAGCCGCCCAGCGGTGCAAGAAATGCAAGTTTGAGATGTCTAAGTCACATTGCTCTGGTACCACAGCTAGAGAGAATCAGCAGATGCCAGGAGCATCTTACACAGGTACAGCTAGATTCGCTGGAGGATGTTTTTCAGAGAGTTTTTCACACACCATGTACTCCAAACCCATCCTCTCCTCCTTCTCCCTTTAAAGTAAATGGTGTCTAGCTGCCAGGACCAGTGCAAATAACGAGAATGTAATAGACTTCACAGAGACTATGGGTGACCAATTGGCTACAGCTGTAAGAAAGGTAAATGTGCTCTTAAGCTCCATTAACAGAGAGATTCTGATACAGATCTAACATAAAAGCTATTCTGGAGGACATTCTCTGCAAGATAGGGTGTATATATATGCATATTACTTTACTTATCTTTGTATTTTCACCTGATAATTAATTTGCTCTAAACCTTGCCGATATTTTGGTAAATCTTTCCAATTTACCAATTCAAAATTCAAATACAAATATATTCTCAATATATACCAAATTCCCAGTCCTGAATATATTCTTCTTATGGGAGAAATGAAGGCATAAATTGAGATTATTGGCAAATGGGGGAGCCTTACAAGGAAATAAAGCGAATGACTTTTACCTTTTAATCAAAACAGCAAACTTAATGATGAAATGTAAGATTTACTTTTTTTTTTCCCCCCAGCAAGTCATGGGAGGCATGCTTTTAATAGCTGTTTATGTCCTTCTACCCAACCCCCTTTCTAAAAAAAAAAAAATATCAGGTTTTGAACACCATATGCTGAGCTGACAAAATGGAAAATCTGTTTGATAAACTGCTGGTGAGCAGTGACACAGATTGCATTCCTAACAAAGAGAAAGTCTTTTTTTGGTGGTGGTGGTTTTTTTCCTAATTATTATTATATGACTGCAGTACAGCACTCTGATGGTTTCAATGGCAAGATATTAAAAAAAACAGGACAATTTAAAGAACCTCTCATTCTCTTCCCAGAAGATCATCTTTGCCGGGCAGTTACTTACTATACCTTAATAGACAAGTGTGAAATAAAATTGCCTTAATACCTAGTCAGAGTGTAATCATTGCTTTGGTCTTTGTGACAAGATGTTATTTAACAGTGTGCTGCATGTACTCTAGGGCAGGTGTCAAAGACAAAGGAAAAGCACTTGTGAGAGAGTTATAAAAATTGGATGTGCTTGTACTCCTCCTCTCCCACCTGCCTCTCCCCTCACTGCCCTTACACTGATCTTTGTCCTAGTTCGCGGAGATGCACTTTCTGTGAGGAGCGGAGGATGCTTCAGTAGCCAGCATCCCTGCTGGCCCGAGCCCCAGGGCGCTGCTGACTGCCAGCTGTGTCACAAGTCACTCCACACACTGCCGCTCTGATGGTGGCCGTGGCCCATGAAGAGATAAAATGTGACCAAAAAACTAATTCTGGCTAACTTTCAGATGTTGTCCACTGCTTTTTTTTTTTTTTTAATTATTACGTTTTTAATCCTCTCTCCATCTGCTGATGGTGCTTGCATATTTTCTTTTTTTCCCCCCGTTTTGGAGCACACCTTCAAATTGCACTTGCCATAATGAGCCAAATCTGCCTGGTCTTTCCAAGCCACACACAGTCATACTGAATGATGCATTGCAGGGATCGCCAGGGTTTGTTACATCTTTCAAGCTGGATGACAGGAACTGTGCGGTCTCAGACTTTCATTTTTCATTTCCTGCAGCCCCGAGCAAGACCAGAAGGACTTAGGGAAGCAAACTTTGGGGTCAGCTTCTAATATCTGTGCTATTAACAAATGAGGACACCTTCAAAAATTCTACAGCAGCTTTGAAAGGAAGCAGACACAATGGTTAAGGTTGCTATAGAAATGTTTATAGCGATGGCAAAGATATGCTGCACAGCCAGTTCTACCAAGAAATAAATATTGATTGGGATGGAGCTTACATACTTAACTATTTCATTGCACGGATTTTATAGATGACATTTTGAAAAGGTTAATATATTCATTCTTTACTGAGTCAAGGAGAAGCACAGACTATCATGTAATAGGGTTTCCTCGTATATACTGAATGAAAGTAATTTTGATAGACAACTTCAAAACTATTTAAAATGTTAATACCTACGTAAAAATACACATTTTAAATAAATATGTTGTGTCATATTCTTGTTAACCTTAAGGTGATAACAGGAATATCAAAATGAAGAGTAGGAAAGCCCATTTTGTAACAACTTGCCTCTCTGCCTCATTCACGCAATCCTTTGCTTTCAAGTAGATGTTCTCAGACACACACCGTATTCAGTGATGAATGCTTTCCAAACGTACAGTACGTAAGTACTACTATAGTATAACAATCTTATAATTTAGCTATTGAAAGTACAAAAAGCGATTGCTTCACTTTTAAAAAAAGCGTTACACAACTTCTTAGATGGAGTTAGGACCCTATAAAGAATTATCAGCTGAATGTTATTTTTAAAGCTTATCTACTGTGCAACACCCATTTTCTTATTGTGCTTTGCAGTTTTAGCAAGGTATGGAACAGCATATCCTGAAAAATGCTCTACAGATGCTCTTGTTCCCCACGGGCAGACTGCCTGTTAAATAGTCTGTGTCTCTACCAACTGAAATACCACGTAGGCGAGTCAAACTTAGAGATGGCCAGACTGATTCAGATTAAAATGAAATTCCATCTTAACTTCGCTCTGGACCTTGGAAACCAAATGACATTTGTCAGTCTCTGGTGAGGACTCTGAAGCACTGTGCTCACCTTGACACTTGCAGAATCGTTTGATTTCAGCCCTAACTTAAAGATGAACTACCTTGCCAGAGGCCACTGGCACTGTGTTTCTGGTGAGGCTGGGATGAGGGAATACCTGAGCCTGCTCTCCCACAGGTTTTGATCCAAGCTTTAGGCAACAGAAGAGAGGGCTGGTGGAGAGTATGTTCCCCTCCTCTCCTTTCAAGAGCAGGAGCGACAGCAGCACGACACAGGGAAGGAGCACCAACTGATCCACAATGTTCAAGGACCCCACTGCTAGCAGCGGAGGAAGCTCAGTCTCCAGGCCATGCTCCCAGCCCTGTTCTGACCATTTTGAAGCTGACTTGATAAAGATGAGTATGAACCAGCCAAAATAGGGCCCAGAGACACAAGTTTCCAGGTGAGAGCATGCTTGGTGATGAAAGGCGCACACTGCTTTGCAAGGCAAGGCACCAGTGTGCCCAGAAGTTCCTGGAAAAGGGCACAAGGTTGAACATAGAGACACGTGCAGAGTTTGGAGGGTGGTATATGAATCAGCTAAATGAATCACTGTTACAAGAAATAAACCAGCTCTCACTGATGATAAGACAAGTAATTCCCTGCATTTTATAGAAAGTCTGAGAAAACTCAACTTTTTCATGAAGGCTCTGTGAATTCTACCTTTTACGAACTTCAACTGCTTGTACAGATCTCACAGGCAGATGATTTGATACAGAACAGTAGTCTGCTTTACTGCCTGTTTTCTGAGCAATTGCTGAGGTTTTCCAGAATCAAATTGGAGATGGTTATCTCAAATGATTTCTTAATAACCCTTACACAGCAAATATCCCACAATGTTCCGAAAGTCGTAATTTTAGAAGCTTTTGCTGCAGATACTACTTTTGGAGTAAGTATCAACAACTTATGCCTCCTGCAAAGTCAGTGCAGGGTCTCCATCATAGTTCACTTTCATCAAAAAACAGAGCATTTCTGGACACATTCTGCTGTCTGCTACATAAGTCATATTGACTATTCGCATTTGCTATGTTCTAATCTAAATATGACATAAAAAATAATTTATAGTCAAACATTTCATTTTTACCATCCCTCAGTGACATTCAGCTTTTCTAGTTCTAACTGCCCATATGTCCAGTGAGACCAATCATTCTCTACTGACAGACCCATTTTTAGAAAGAAATGAGAAAATCTTTCATATGCCACGTGATATAGCCACATCAAAAGATGTCATCTCCAAAAGATTTCATCTCCATGATGATCTTTCTGTCTTCAGCAGGCAAGTGCTCAAGGAAAGAGATCCCACGTTAAATTGCTACCTCAAACTGAGCTGGGTCTAGAAGCAAATTAAAATCGAATATTATTTTCAGAGGAGGCTTGGTGTACTACACAGGAGCTGACACTGGGAACCCTGCAACCCCATGTGCCCAGCTGGGTGACCTCTCCAGGCTAGTGGTGCAGAAAAGCACACCAGCAATGATTTTCAAACTCATATCAGTGAAAGAAAAAACAGCAATGTAAGAGTTGATGTATATCTTTAGAACTTCCTACTTTGCACACCATAACCATTAAAGACAAGGGCTAGCATATTGAAGTAACTTAAGCTGTACCTCTAAGCGTTAGTCAATGTAGATGTGATATGGGCTACTTCCTCAGCCAGAGCTCTTCCTTTCAACCTCTGGTACTATACTTGGAAAAAAAACACTACAGATCCTTCTTCTTCTCTTTGCACATATGTGGAAAAGACCTGTTCCTGCTGATAGCAAACTTCCTCCTATGGAAATGTGACAGAAACAAATCAAATCCAACCAAGTAGAGACTGGAGTCACATGAAGGGTAGGAAGGCTCAGTACAGAGGAACCACAGGTGTCTGGTTTTCCATCTCCGTCTTATTACCCACCTGGCATTTCTCTGAATTATGTTAAAAAGTCATGCCCTGTGAATTCCTCAGGGTATTTTAAGTCTGGTGGTGTGTGTGCACATGTGTGAGGCAGAGGAAGGAACCCAGGGAAAAAAAAAAAGTGTTAGTAGTCTAAACCTTTTCTTTAGCCAAAAGAAGGGGGAAAAAAAAAGTATTTTAACCTTGCCAACCTTCAGCACAAGGCCTTACATAATAAAAGTATGTGATAATTTCAAGTCTTTGGGACTTGTCTTGCCCTTCATAATTTCCATCTCAATTGACTTCAGGGATTAGTACTTTTATGCATGCTCAAAATTTGATAACAACACTCACACACAAACATATTTATGAAAAGAGAGAGAAATAGGTACATACAGATGTACACTTCTAAAATAAAACCCGACGCTCCCAAAAACTCTTTGTTTGCTTGCCAGGACTGGTGCTCAGAACAGTCTCAATGGCAGAAGAACAGAGGGAAGACGACGGCTGCCGGCTGACTTGGGTTTTAGCAGTATCATCGACTGCTCATTTGCAAGCAGCACAGGAGCCCAAACTCAGTTGTGGCTGATCATACACTTAAGTTCACTTTTTGTTTAACCCACAAGCCAAATTATAGACTTTATTAGCCTAGAGTTGTTACTAGCAAGGAGAAAAAACAGGAATGCTACCACTATCCTTGAAGTTTTGAAAAAAAAAATACGCCTATAGAAACTTAATCAGAAGAAGAAACTTCCTCAGATGCAGCGAAAAAGAATATAAAAATTCTACCTTTTATACCTAAGAATGAATCTGCCTCTGTATGACAAGTGGTGTATCACAACAGCAGATGCAGCAGAAAACAAAACTAAGGGAAAAACATGATTGGACAAAACAATTTCTCGACAACTGTATGTATTAGTTGCTGGTGGATGCTGAATCCTGCCATATCACTGAGTGTTTAAGAATAAGTCCGTATACACACTCTGTAATTGAATGTCAAGAAAAATGAAAATATATTGTTTTATTGCTACTGTTCATTGATTTATCGAAATGATTTATTGTCATTGGACATGAGGACCAACAAATCATTTTGCTGACACCATCAGCTGCCTTAACTAGGTTGTCAGTTCACGACATTAAAGGTAATGGATGGTGATTATTTTACTGTAATGGGTTTAATCAGTGCTTTGAATGACTTAGCAGTCATGTCATAGTATAGCCAACTCATCGTTCATCAAGGCGGCATTTTGTTTACCAACATCATCTATAATTCATTTGATTGTTGACAATCATCAGCAAATACCTCTCAGGCTAAGTTTTATCAGAAATGAAAATCTGCACAGCTGCAGCATACTAACTAACCCCACAGTCTACAACCAGAGGAGAGACATTGGAAGTTGCTTGCTGCCTCTCTCCGAGAAGAACCGTCAGCCCAAAGAGGTACTGCCAGCCGAGGCTATGTTCCCATGGGCTGCTTTTCAGCCCAGCACTAGGATTTACAGCTTTCCGAAATAAGCAATGCTTGTTTGGTTGTATGTGAACACTCCAAGCAACCCTGGAATTCAGTGTTAAACAGAAATTTTGGCATGTTTTAGAAAAAGAAAGCACAACCGACCTGCTCTGTATTCCCAGCAGAGGAACAAGCATAAGCATAACCTGTCTGATTTTCTCTCTCTGAATGGAGGTGAATACTACACTTATTTGTATGATTATAAAATTAATTGTGGAGAACTCCAGATTCATAGAAGTGCTTGTTAACTTTATGGAAAAGGGTACGCTACCAGAAACATTGTGGTGGTATCATCTTAAGACAGGCCCTTAAATCATTACTTGCATTATGTCTTTTATGGGTAAGGGACAAGACACAAATTGCTAAAAATGTTTCATATTAAGCTAACAGGTTAACAGCTTAATTACCCACAAAGATATATTATTAATACAAATCAATGGAAACTTTTTACAGCTCCAGTAGCTTTTGTACTAGCTTTTAGTGCAGATTTTTCTCTGCCATTTGCATCACAGATCTCAACATTGATATTCTTCTACTGATCTACCGGTGCACAGACAGAGAGCTACTTTGGATGTAGTGAAAGAAGAGTATCAAAGTTCTGCCTTTCAGACCTGAGAAAGACCCTGGCTGAGTAAAACGCAAGCCGTGGCTGTTCCAGATACCTTAACGTAAAAGGAAATACTTTCAAAGTGTTGTGAGAATCTTTTACATTTCAAAAATATATTTGATTATTGTATATAAATATGTAAGAGACCTGCAGAAATGGAGTTTAAAGGAAAGACATTTGAAAAGAATATTAAAAGTAAGAATAATCCCCCCCCCCCCCCCCCCCCTACTCCATACTCAACGTTTGGCCTACAAATCTTAAAACTATGAGAAATTAACGCATTTTCTGAATAGGTAGACTAAATTTTGAAGGTGCAAGTAGGATACAGTAGCTTATAAGGAATAAAAGTTATCTTGAAGGTCAACAGCAAACACAAACCAGTGTTCCAGTCCAAAGACAAAAAAAGTGTTTAAAACACTATAGAAAATATTAACTTACACCCTACTTGTTCAGGAGAAAATGTAAGACCAGGTGTATAAGCACCCATACTCACTTTGTCATCAAATTAATGAAAAGGTACAGTGAAATTATGACAGCAACGCATAGCATTAGGAATAAGGTATCATGCATATTAGAAATACCCTGGCAATATCCAAGGCTGGGATATCCACAGATTAGAGATGGTCTACAGTAGGGAAATTACTTTTATTACAGCTAAAAGGAGATTAAGTAAACTATTAGAGATTTCTTCCAACCNGCAATATCCAAGGCTGGGATATCCACGGATTAGAGATGGTCTACAGTAGGGAAATTACTTTTATTATAGCTAAAAGGAGATTAAGTAAACTATTAGAGATTTCTTCCAACCCTAATAGTTTTTCACATGTAAAAGTGAAACTGAAGTGAATAGGAAGCACCGATAAAGACTGACACATAGCCTAACAAATGTCATTACTATAAAATGAAAAGATATCAATGCCAACGCAAAACCAAGACTACAGAAACCGTACTTATTTAGTAAGGTTTGTTTAACCATTTTGAAAGCAATTGACATTCGTGTCAGACGGAAAGTACAAGTTAAACCCCTAAAAAGCTTCGGAAAACTCCAAATTCGTAGTCATTAAATATTGAGTATTTTCACAGAAAAAGGTCTTGAAATGTGAAATACTACACTTATTAACATCATGGCAGTTATATATGATTTCATTAGCAGAAAGTCCTAATTCAGTCAGACCTTATGTTCTTACGAGTTTTATGAAATTGTCGCCTAAATACCTTGTCTAACATTGCAAGATTCTGAAACTAGATGTCTTCACAGGAAGGCTTTTTTCCCAAAGTTTAGTTTTTATGAATAACATCCTATATGTTTCTTCACAAACTTAGTAACTCCTGTGTTTGCTGAACCTGAGGCATATTAGCTACGCAGATATAGTCCCTGTATTTAGTATATGAAACACAAGTTTAAACCTGATGTTTAAATGCTGTGAGGTCCAGGTTTGGACTGACTTGGCAGGCAGCAGGGTACCTCATCTGAAAGATGTTACTACACTCACCAGAATATACTATCTAAAACACAGTTGCTAGCTCTTACAGTAGACAAAGCAAACCTTAAAGACATGCACAGAGAGTATCCTATTCAGAGAAACTCAATATTTGGCCTATCCTTACATATTTTCTTGATGAAAAATGGTTTGGGGTGGCTTTTTTTGGTATCGTTTGTTTCATAACCTGGCTGTAGGTCAAAACTCAAGTCTGCTTTCTGCCAACAAAACCTTCTGCTATAGAAACATTTCCTCCCTTCAGCCAACTGCCATTACCCTTGCACTCTCTGACCAAGATATCCATCAAGGCTCACGTTCTTAAAATTGAAGAGCAAGCTGTCTGTACCATCAGACAGCGTGTACCTACAGCTTTCCCTCTCATTATTTCCAAGATGGTGAACCGGCGTGCAGATTCTCCTTTTAAAGAGGCATTTTCTTTGCAAGATATTTTAATGATGTCACTAGCAGCACCGGGCATATTAATAGCAAAATAAACGTGGCATTTTAATATCAAATGCCTTCAACACAGTTGCTTTCATGACATACTGATTTCAGAACATACATGGATGTTTCGTAGAAACCACACAGAGGCACACGAAGTGAAATACAAATGCTAAGTTTGGGTTTGAAGTAATGTCCAACTAAGGTGACATACCTCAGACAACTGAGGTGACAAAAAGCTCTGTTGTAGGCAATGCTGAGTAATAATGACTGCATTGCAGGCAGGGGAGGAGGCAGCAAAGCTACTGAGCTTCAATATACCCATCTCCAGTAGTGCTAGCACGCAGATACAGCAGCACTGACTGCAGCCAGCAACGCATGAGCAACATACTGAAGCCCACGCTGCTGTGTCTTCATTTATCCTCACGTTTCATCAAGTCTCCAGAGAGCAGTGGGGGAGATGAAATCCCTCAGCATGGGATTGATTTGAGTGCCTTGCGGAGATAATTCACACGTCAATATTGTTAACCATTTCATTTTTTCTTCTGAAGGAAGGAGGATAACAAATCACATTGGAAGCCACAGTCAATCTTCCAGAAAATTCAGCAAATCAAGAACTGGAAGCTACGCTGAGCTGAAGAAAATGGGAAGGGGCACATTAGGAAGTCACACCTGAAAATCATAATATGGACAGGCGAAAGAGATTTTAAGGATAAAATTACAAAAAGCAAAGATTTTTTTTTTTCAAAATAATATATCAATAGTAGTGTGTCTGCTGAAGAGTTTCTAGAAGTAACAATTGGTCAAAAGGACTGTGCTTTATCAGAGAACTGAAATCAGTTATTTCAATATTTGCTAGGAAATAATTAGGAGAGGTGGCACACAATTTATTTACAGGAGAAAACTCAGAGCAACTGTTTCAAACTGAAATGTAAACAAGGAAGGTTTAAAATCAGAAAAGAGTAAGTAGTAATATTCCAGTAAGAGTCCTAAGAGAAATCAGACATGGAAGTACTCCTCACTTAAACAGGCTTCAGTAGCGACACATGGACTTTTGAGTTTTTCTCTGAGGGGTTGATGGAAAACTGGTGAAAGTTCAGACCAGCAAACCTGACTTTTAAACTAAGTGAATTGATAAAAAACGTAAGCAAGAAAGAAGTAGCAGACAGACAAATAAATATAACGTAGACACAAAGTCACATCTCATGAGGGTGTTCAGGCTCTCTGAAAGAGATGATAGATGGGGATGAGACCGTTTCAATTGATCTGCTATACTTGGATTTCCAATAAGGTTTTGACAAGGCTTCTCACCAAATTTCTTAAAAAAATTAAACTTCATAGAACTATAAGGAAGGTCCTTTACAGGAAAAATTACTTATTAACAGGTAGAATGTAATGCATGAGAATAAATAGCCATTTTTCATAACATAGGCAAGTTAAACTGTGGGCCCATATGAATCCTCTTCAACATATTTAAAGCTCAGGAAAGCAATGAATAGTGAGGTGACAAAGTTTCTTCATGGTTCAAATTTATTCATGGTACTAAAAATGAAAACTAACTGCGACATGTAGCAGAATGATCTCACAATACTCAATGACGAGACAATCAATCAATCAATGTCAGATGAAATTTCAAGTAAAGCATTTGTGGAAAACCAGTCTAAATATATACATTTATTAACGTACTCTAAATTATCTCTCAATATTCAGGAAGGATCTTGGAGTCATTATGGATAGTTCTTTGAAAACGTCAGTTCATGGCTCAGGGGCAATGAACAAGGGAAACAGAATGGTAGGAATCATTAAGGAAGGATGAAAAAAACCAGCAAAGATATCATTATGCCACTTTATAAACCCATGGCATTCCCACAGCTTGTATACCGCATGCCTTTCTGGGCATCCCACCTTTAAAAGGATAGAGCAGCAGAAGAAAACAGATAAGGACAACCAAATAACCGACGAAACAATACAGCATCCATACAAAGAAAGATCACACAGACTAAGGCTTTCTAAACTTGGAAAACAATGACCAAGGAAAGATAAAGTGGAATCAAGCAAAAATAAGGAATGTCATTGCAAAGGAGTTTAGAGAACAAGTTATTCATTACGCCCCAGTTTGATTTGATGCTTCTTAATTTCTGTGTTATCAGGCAGCAGTTTTAAAAGTAGGAAAAGAAAACAGGTTTATCTTTTTGACCACAATGTATAACTAGAATGTCAAAAATCATAGCCAAGGACACTGTGGGAGCCAGCTGTATAAATAAGTCTAGAAAAACAAAACCACAAAAACAAATAGATAAGTTAATGGAAGGAATGACCTATAACAGCCAGAAAGATGTGACTACAACAGCGGGCTTGATCTCTAAGTCAATAGCTACAGACTGCCAGAAGTTGGGGAAGTGCTGGGAGAAGTGTAACCGTGTACTTGCTCCGCTTTTGTGTCCTGGCCAGTATCAGAAACAAGACACATGGACCATTGGTCACCCCCAGTAAAAGACATTCTTGTGTTCCTTGTCTGCTAAGTGGCTGGCAATGAGAAACACCAAGAGAACAGGCATGGACTTAATAAAAAATTAGTCAGGCCCTAGTTTTTGGATCTTCATTTTCTTTTTACTAACTTTGCTTGGTTTTGTCTCCTGTCCATTTAGACATCTATCTTTCACTCATTTTGTACTGTGGATCTATAAAATATAACACTATTCTTCTTTACCACTTTCACCCATATTGTGATTCCTTCCCGACGGTATTTAGGCCGCATACTTCTGAGAAGTTGGACCTTCTTATGCTAAGTCTGAATTTGGCCGAGTAACCTCTGGGCAGCTGGATACAGTCTTGAGGAAAAGGGTCCCCTAGTAAATAAGAGGTTTTAATAGGCCAACTCTCAGGATTACAAAATTCTACTCAAAATTGCTCAGAGTTTGGTGAGGAGTTGCGATCTGAAATTTCTCACATTCCCATTCCATCATGGCATTGTAAATCACCCGCTTCCTCTGTAATAAGCCTAAACCCCTTCGCTCTCACTTAGGTCTTCCCCTTCCCAGTTACTAAATACTAAATCATAAGTTGCTCAGTCCATTTAAAATATGATAGCACAATGCAAGAAGTATAGGGATTGAAACCCTGATGGAACCTCTAAATGTAACTAAAATAATAATTCAGGTTTGACAAAAAAATGTCAAAGCGATACTCACCTACCAGATTCCCTGCATGTTGCTATATTTACCTAAGCAACCCATAAAATAAATATATACAGTATGAAAAGAAACAGAATAAATATTCTTTTGCATCCTTTGGTGTCTTCCACACGCAACAAAGGTCTTAACCCTGTTGAGTAGATATGTCTGAAAGTTGAATCATAAGTTTGACTCTGTTCCTCTGTATAAATATATATCATCTTGCACTTTTTACTTAACTAAGTTAATGTGAGGAAATAACGTAGGTCCAGCAGGACCCCAAAAATGTCCATTACGGCATAATACATCCTAATGTACATGGCGGGGCAGAGACTCTTTAGTTATCCCAGTACCTTTGGAAACTGCACTGCACTTTAGAATATTTTTTTTTTTAGTGCCTAGTTTGAGAGAGGAGAATGACGGTATTTTTTTCCTCCCCAGAGAACTTCATCCATTCAAGTTCAGTGAAGGCTCAAACAGAATGAGGACAAATTGAGCTGAAAAAGCAAAAGGATACCCGTAAAACAGCTGAAGGAAAGTCTAGCTCCATCCTTCATGGAAATTGCTCTTTTTCGTCATTTACCTGAATTTGGTGACACTGACTGCACCAAGTTTGTAAGCAGCTCTGCCTGGCTTAATAAGAATATACTGGCAAAATGAAACACGTTCTTCCTCTGGTTTTTATTGCCTGCAAAATGTCATGAGAGTTTCAAATTCAAGCAATCAGTGTGAAGGAGAATAGACCATAAAAGCAAGGATTATTGCCTCAGAAATAGCTCTACTTTCCCTACCTTTCAATAATAAGGCAAGAACTTTATGGAAGATACCACAGTGATCAGCATGGTACAAAGGAGAAAGAAACCCATACGTGATTTGATACCAGAAAAAAAATTATTAGATTTTACGCAGTGTGCAAGAGAGAGGCCTTTCTTCTTTGCAAATAGTGTTCTTAAGTCTACGTATGCAGAGATTGTAGGAACTGTCTTTTAAAATCTGATCTTAATGCTTCTATTCTGCAGTGAGAAAATTAAATGCAACTACTAGAGAAGAGTGCAAAAAGTCAAATGTATTCCTGCAAAAATGCAGTGTGTAAATTGCATGCAAATGAGTTGTCATTTTCTAAGAGCACATCTCCTCCCATTGGAAAAGGAAACCTTAACTCCAAAGCATGCTGTTCACATGCTGTTTATAAGCTATTAAGGTAAACCGAAAGACATGCTCTGCAAGTTCTATTTTCACCTGTTTCTTGCTGATGAAATACAGCTGAAGACCTACTTTTAAAACACACACAAAGTTAATTTATTCTTCAGTATGAAGCAGAGAGAAATTCTGGGGTGTCTTTGATCATAAAGACATATCTTGTTGTGAAATATATGCCAGATGCTTAGATTCAGAGGGACTGGGTTTTTTGGTCAAACTCTGTCACTAAAGTAAGGGTTTTTTTTTTTTATATTCATCATTTTTAAATGCCTGTTATCAAATTCCTTTGGAAATTATTTCAAATGTATTGGTGCTAGTTCAGATATTTTCTTTTTACTTTTACATTATTACACATATGTCAAATTTATATCAAACTCAGCTAGACTACTAATATGAATTTCCCATCTTATCTACTTTAGAAATGCTTAAATAGCAGGTATTTAAAATCTCAAACTTACAGCACAAGCAGAGACTGCTTCACACAAAAAAACCCAACCTCCAATACCCTGAACCAAAATCATAGCTAATCTTCAATGATAGTAGAAGCTCCAGTGTCCTTAACGATATTAAAACAAAATTTGAAAGAAGATTGGTACTTTCTGCCTGTTCAGGTAAGGCATGGTGTCCGTACTCAGAATGATATGCCATGAAATGATGCAAGAAACTTCCATATTTCAGGACTTCAATTTTTCTCAAAACCAACATTTTTGGGGGAATGAATTTCATGGGAAGTTTTAAAGATTTGCTTCTTTTTTGAAACAGAATGAAAATAGTTATTGACATATCAACCGTCACCACGAAGAGAAACACAAGCTGAAAACAGCTCTGCGTAGCAATGCAAGCCCCTTCAGAGGCTCCTCATGGTCTAACCGAATTTTTAGAAGACATTCAGCATTTGAACTCATTTAGATCCTGCGACAGCGAGGGGTGTGAGGCTTTAATGGCTTGAAAAATCTGGGACGTATAGAGTACAGGCCACCATTCTCCATCTGTGCAACCAGAGTGACAGGAGGGGAATATTCTGAAAAGCAGTACATCTGTGTGAGTAAACTCAGGCAGTATGTTAAAAAGTCACCTGACAGCTAACCTCACAGGATATTAATTAGAGTCCAAATTAGAAACAAATATGATAAATGCACAACTCAAAAGCCTAAAAATCCCCCCTCTTTTCAAATATGATTTTTATGCTATATTTTGGGACACAAACATAATAGCACTCTCAAAATATCCTCGCTCCCTTTTTAATGTAATATTTATTCTGTTATGTTGATTTTGTTCATCTCTGAGCTGGAATTTAACAGTAGATTAGATCACTTTAGAGCTTTTGTTACTATGGTAACACTGCGCTGCAGTTATATTTCTTCACCTCCAATCTTGATTTTGAGGTGACTGGTTATATTTATTCCTGTCCTTTACAGGATCTCAGTGTGATGGAAAAGCATTTGGTAGAAGAAAAATGTTAGCTTAAGCTCCCACCATAAGGTGGGCAGTCCATAATGGTTAATTTGTGCTGAAGGTTAAGTGTGCTGTGGGTTAAATGCATTCGCTTAACTTTTCAGGGCTTTAAGTTCTAAATTAAATTAAATTACAGGTGAGTAAAGTTTGCGCTGGCCACCCTTGGATCTCCTCTCTGAATAGGTTAGAAACAGTATGGCACTACAGAGGTATTCTGAGAAAAGACCGGCTCCTCTGAGAGATGAGAGATTTATCATCCAACACACAGATGCAGAAAACCAACCAAGCAGCATCAAGCAGATCTCACTATATACTATACAAAACCTTCTTCCTCATCAAAGCCGAGGTCCACGCTGCAGAATTTTCCTGCACATTAGGACTACAAGACCTGGAGACTGTCCCCATCCCCAGACAGCCCAACTGTCCCAAATAGAGCTCAAGCTGCCCATGAAGAGGTCGACAGCACTACTGCTCTGTGGAAGGTTTCTTCTGTACTTGGCTGCACTGTAGCTGGCTTTATTGGCCTATAATAGTGGGCACCTTTCATGAACACTAAGCATTCACAAAAACACAGATAGAATTAGTAGCCAGGCTTATTGATACTTCCCACTATAGGCTTTTATGTCGCTTATAAATTTGTTAAACCGAGCTGAAGGTTTAAAGAAAAGAAGATACTCATATAAGATGGTTGAAGAGTAGGGGACTTAATCTTCTCACTCTTCCTCTGTGAAAGGAGAAAGACTTCTCAGCCAAAGTAGCCCACATATAGATAGCTCTCCTGCACAAAATTACCCTTGGGAAGCAGGGCTTTCTGTCAGAAAACTGCTAAGGAAGTGTAAGGCTATTTTCTTATTGAACTATGACTAATATTGTGGATAGTCCCCTCTAGGCATTTATACCGGACTTATTTTTTCATGGGAAATGTCAAGAAAAATGTTTGGGCAATTTCTAGTGTAGAATTACAGAAAATACACTTTTCCCATGTGGTTTTGGGATATGTCCTTTGTCATCCTATGAAAATCAAGTCAAATTCCAACAACTCAGAAACCTGTAAAATACATTGCTCACACACAGAGGTAAGACTCATTTTTAGAAGCTAAGCATCTCCAAAATAAATCCCTTCTCCCCAGTCATGCTAAAGCCTTAGCTCTCAACCTCCATTCCCAAGGGAGCAACCAGCATTGTTCCATCCCCTTCGAGCTCCCGGCTGCATCCAAAAGCGCATGCAAAAACCTGTGCTGCAGACAGCAGGCGGATTAATTACTTTTTAATTAGGGAACACATTACATTAGCCTCATTCTACCAGCAACCACAGGGTGGCGATCATGTTCTGTGCTAGCAAATTAATGGCTTTTAGATCACAAGGTCACTTTGCACATATAAACATCATATCTCCTCTTGAAGGAGATTCTTCTGATTCCTTCTCCTAATGCTGAAGAATTGCAGAATTCATCACATTCCACCTGCACCTAGTTTTCTTTACGATAAATCTAAATCCCCACTCTTAGCTTACCTCATCAGTTGGTCTTGTTTCATTTTTCCCCCCCTCTATCAAAGAGTCCAATGAAAATTATCACATGATGTCATGCTAGCATTCATTTCGACCCAGCAATCCTTTTAAGGTTTGCAGGCTACCTCTAATAAAGATATCTCATTGAATGCTAACTGGTAAACACCAAACTGCATATCAAGTAGCATAACTCACTCCAGTGGCTCACTAAAGCTGCATTGGGTTTGTCCTTGAGGCAATGAAAGTAACTACTTAATATTTCACCATCTCTTTGATCATTTTTATAACATTTAGTTACCAAAGAACATTAGCTGAAGTGTAACATCTGCTTGTCAGAAAAAAGCACAGGTTTTTGTTGTTTTTTTTTTTAACTACTCTTTCCAGTGAGATTGATTGAGACATAAAGATGACAGGTATTCACATAGAAACCAGGAGCAATTCCACAGGATCCAGTTAATCTGCATTAGCGCAAACAGCAAAATAATGAAAATAAAGAAATGATTCAGAGCACAGTAACAGCCATGGTTGCATTTAACAATTAACAGAGGATGGACTTGCTAAGCATTGATGACATCTAGGGGAAGGCAACGTTCTTTGGGGATTAAAGTACATTGGCAATTTCTTGCTAAAAAGACAGCTTGATTTGCCTGTAAGTTGTGTGATCATTCGCCTGTGCGGCTGTAAATGCTCTCAGATCAGACTGGTAAAACTCAAGCCTACTTTGTGCAGGACCAAGTAAGCACACAAGAGAGGAGAAGAGGAGAATCAGACTCTGCAATATTCACTCTGCCTAGATGTTCACAGGTTTTCCAATTTGGTTTTAAAATAAAAAGGTATTAGTATCTAGCCAGGCAAACAAAAGTTTACATATAGAGTAGGCCAGGTTGATCTTGATGGAGTGAGAGAACCTGTATGGAATAAAGATGATTATACCCTCCAGGAAAAAATAAGAATGGGCATCTTATTTAGGATCCAAATATTTTGACATTTATTCAGTGCTTTACCTGGCAGCAGCAGCAAGAAGTAGCACATATCCTTCCTGTACCACTCAACAGAGACCTCAGCAGCAAAAGCCAAAACTACTGAAAACATACTCACTTGAGGTAGTATCACCAGGCAGAAATCTTTGGCTACAGAATCAGGGTGCCTGGGTTTTCACAACTCTGAATCAACGCTCAAATGGGTTAAAGGGAAGTACCTCTTGCCAGAGAAGAGTACGTGTGATGTATGTTAGTATAGCAAAATTCAGTTCACTTGGAGGACGTACACAATTTTGTCACAAAACCAGGCAAAAAGATTCAGCCTTTCCTGGTCTTTGCTTTGAAACACCAGATTTGCATTTTTGATGAGTGCTAACTGGCTCTTCAGGAAGACCTCTTATAGACAACATCGGTGGCTTCTGTCCATATGCGAATTAAACATTCCAGCAACATTGGTGGAAATTGTCTCCCAAAATAGCATGTATCACTACACTCAAGGTACAAACCAATCCTGCCCTATTAGGTATCATTGGTTACTGACTTTCAGCAAGGAAAGAAACAGAGGGTTGCTGGCCAAGAGAAGAGAAAACCTGTCACTTTGATACATCTCCAGGAGGTCTCTGGCTCACCGGAGGGTCCAGCAAGTGGAAGCAGCTAGAAATAGAAAGATTGCTAGATGTGGTGGCTGAATCAGGATTGAAAGATCTTTCCAAATGTGCCAGCACAGGAAGGAGCTAAGGAAACATCAGGAAAAGTTGGGCTGAGGAACTGAAAAACAATTGCTGAAGGCATTCATGCATGTATGGAGTACTAGTTGTGTGCTAGCCCTGCAAGGAAATTCAGTGGAGTAACTGAGAAAAGGAAGAAACACAAACAAACTTGCATCCATGGGCACCTCTTCTCCTTTGTAAATTAAATTCAGCCTGTTCTCAGAGGTAGGCAGATGCTCTTAAAGAGAAAGAAGAACCTCTCCAGAGTTCTTTAACCATTTAAATTACTCTGTCTTGCTCCTATGGACAGGCAAACATACTTGGCAGCTTATTAAGTTGCAGCTGATATATCAGACATGACTTTCCTGAGTCTCTGTCAGCTGAGTTTCAACTTGCTGTCAAGGGCAGAGCTGGACACCGAAATCCTCCCAAGGTGAGGAGCCTGTGAACCGTGGGACTGACACTGGGTAAGCTGACACTGGAAGAGGGAACCCAGACTTGGCGTGCAATGGAAGATCAGACTCTCACAGCTCTCCTCCAGAATAGGGAAGATTCAAAATCGAGACTTTAGCTTTGTCTCCCCATTTAATAGAACTGGTATAGAAGTATGTATGTCATGCTGCTTCTCCTCTTTCCCTTTGGGAGTGTAGCAGTAGGTTTGTGCTGATCTGTCGTGGCATTTCAAGCAGATAGCACCATCTTATTGGGATAACGTGAGTCGCCGTCCACTCTTAGGATATGAAAGACCCGATCTGAAGGGCCAGGCTAAGTTGTATGCAATCCTCCCTCAGCAGAGAGACACAGTGATGCTTTGGGCTTCGCCGCAAAAGAGGCAGCTTGCTTTCACCAACACAAGTGCATCGTAGCTACCTCTGTAAAATCCTAATGGTAATGGAGTATCTTGTGGATCTTACCTCGAGATCGAAAGATGAAGTTAAGTGTACTTGTGGCTCATCTCATACAGCTGTCTCCTCATTAAAAGCGATAGTGGCTTGTACTCTCTAGGATTCGGCAGGAAGTTATGTGAAACGTACTAGCTATATCACATCTCCCCATGCCCCAGGACAAACACACTCTAGCCAGCAAAGATGGTCTGAAGAGAGAGCTCTTAGCTTGGACATTTGCTGAAAAGTTTTGCTGTTACTAAAGAAAACGTATGATTTTACCATATAGTAGAATTGGTTGAAGATAACTGTACCCTCCTTAGAAGGCTTTAAATCAAGCAGTTTAACACACAAAAAGGTACCTGCCCTACCTTGATTAGGCTTTTAGAGAGGGCTAATTAGCCCAGACTAGTTGGCAATATCCATGTACTGAAACTTCAAATTAGGCAAAGCATTCTTATAAGAAACTGGCAGCCAGAGCCCATAGCCAGAATTGAGCAGAATCAGATTCAAACTGGTAAAGCACAAATGGAAACTTTGAGGCCCTCTAAAAGGACAATCACAATTTGCCATCTGCAGAGAAATGATAAAATGGTAGCATTAATGGAGGTCCTGAAATTCCTAAACTTTTACTGCTGCTTAGTGTTTCAGGTGCTTCAATGCATGACTTTCCCAGGTGCGAGGGCAAAATCTGCAATTTTCCTAATTACTTTTGCTTTTCAGAACAGGCGATTCTTTCTTACTGTAACATTTTTCTAAGTTCAAGTATACAACAAAAAGGCTTCACTCATGTTTCTGGTCACAGATGACACTGAGTCCCTCTGCTTACATATTTTGGCTAGATAAATTTGGCTGCTTTCACAAATTTTCCTGATGCCTTTTTTTTTGTGTTTTACTTTAAAAAGAGACTAATGCCTTCGAGGAATTAATAAAGAATTATGCATAACATGTCAGAACCTTATCTGGTGGAAAGCAATGGAAGTCAGGATGGCTCTAAGTTGGCCAAGCAAAAAAGAAGGCACTTTACAGAAGTAGTGTAGAAGTAAACTAACGTCCCTTTCATTTAAACACATGCTTTTCTGTAGATAAGATGATTTTTCTTAACATATACTTGCATGTACTTCATAAACATTCTGTATATTTAATCTATTTTTGCTTTATTAAGGTGTGGAAAGGAATTTGCCTTCCAGTATTTATTCTGTTCTTAAGCCCGTTTCAGTTTTGTACTGCGTATTCCCTAATCGAGGACACTGCATTTCTATTCATGTTTTGTTCTTCATGTGTCCTTGCAGCTGATTCAAAACAAGGATGCTGAAGAAAGAATAAGAGGATTTTATAGTTATCCTTAGTTGATAACAATATTTAAAGTGGCAGCTGATCACATGATTTAAAAAAAAAATCTCAAAATAAAAGATAATCTGAATGTTTCATATTTGAATTTAAACTGTAAATGTGGCATGCTGATTTGACGATGCTTGTTCTGATCTGTATACAGCTTTCAATGAAGGGTCACCCTTAATGAATCAGGCACCAAAATGTGAAGCATTTAGCTTAGAGGCCTATTTATACAGGAATTAGGCTTACCAAACTAGCGAGAGCTGATTTAGTCTGTTCATCGCCTGAGTTTCAGAAATGAAGAGGTTAAGGCAATTTCATGCTGCTTTGTTTCTGACAGTGTGAGTCCAGGGGCTGTGAAGTCCATCTGCAGTAAAGCACTTAGCCACGGGCTATGTGGTCTTCTTGCTCTTTACGCTGCTTAGATGCTCCACGAGAGTGATAATAAGATCAGCTGCAAGAAGCTAAACGCTTGACCCTACACTTGTGTTGCTATGTTTTATAAACCAGAGAAACGTTAATTACATGTAGGGATCTAGTAGCCTCTAAAGGCTGAGGTATCAGGGGAAGATGCTCCACCTCTGAGACCAACTTTTGTTCTTCGATAAATATGCACTGTTGTGCCATTGAAAAGAATGAGATATGCTCTTCAAGAGGAATATTTTGGGCCCTATCAACTTATGTATGGAGTTGCCCTGACTTAACACAACATCCGCTCCTACTGAATTGTAGGTGTGATTCAATGTCTACATTTTATGCTCACTTTGCATAAATTACCACGCTTTGAGTCAAACTAATTATTATTATAGGCTTCCTTTCATAATCTTTGAATTCAGAGTAAAACTGCATCTCACTATGGTTTTAAAAGAAAACCTCAGTGCCCTAATTTATGGTTAAAATCTATGCCTCCTCCTATTACTGCTTCCAGGTATAAGCCCTCCCTCTCTTGCCAGGAACACCTCTCTTATTTCCATCCAGGACTATGATTTAGGGCTTCCAAGTCCATGGTGATTCGCTGTGATTGCCCCCAAGGACCTAACCTTAGCTCAAGTACTTACCTTCATGTTCTCTCTTAGGGGTAACAATGGGGGGAAACTGGATACCCATTTGCTTATAGAAAGCTCTGTATTATTCTGTGTTATAGAAAAAGAATTGAAAGAAAAAGTACATCATAAAAACCAATGAATTTTGCATATATTCTACATGCACCAGCTATCATCATCCATCATCTGTTAGGTATCCTGATAGACACAGACACAAATTCAGCTCGCGCTCTGCGTTCCAGCCTGCACCTTCTTGTTAGCCTTCACTCACCACACATCAGAACAGGCTCTTTATACCCTTTTTCTTGTTTGTTTGTCTGGTCTCTTGAACTGAGCAAACCAATACATGCAGTTTTCTCCTAGAGGAATAGCTTTCACCAGATGACTTGACCCACATACTGATTTAACTACTCATTTGTCTTAATAGCCAAGAGCAAATAAATAGCACAGATATGCATGTTACACAGAGCACTGACAAAAGGTTTTTTTCTTTTTTCCATGTATTCTATCATATATCATTACATTTGCTTCCCTAAGCCACATAAGATGAAGACCTTTCAAAAACAGTGTCTAGGATGTTAAAACCTGTCCTTGTGTGCCAGGTTTGTTATGATGTTTTCAACAGTCTTCTGCATTTATATTGAGACATTCAAAGTATAGCTGAAAGAAACCTGGCTTCATTTCTAAAAAATACAAGACTTTGTTGTCATAGTCTGTTCATGTTTGTTTGACATGGTTGAGTTTTAATCTGCCTGAAGTGTGCATGAATGCAAAACCTCAAATCAAAACTGCATCTACAGTTTGGGTTTCAGTGCTCAGAGTGTGTTGGTGAATTTTCAGGATATTCTGCAAGCTTTGTTTGAAATTGATGCAGATAATGAAACTCAGAGGTACGCATATAAACTTTAGCAGCATTCCCTCTTTTCCATCCTCTCTCCTAGGCCAGTTTCTTTATTACTAAACCTGCAAGAACATTGTTCAAGAGACACTTACATTGCTGCTTTTATATCAGGCAATGTAGCTGTCTCCTGAATTATCCACTTCAGAGGATATTTTAGTAATAGAGGGTAAGCACCGGTTTACTAAAAGTCTGATGTTCTTTTGGCACAGATGCTCTGGTGAAAAGAAAGAGATTTCAGTGGCTCTGGAAAATTCCAGGTTCAGCAAATTCAGGGAGTCTTGGTAGGTTATGTGCAACACAAAATGGAGGAGCTGACTTGTCCAGGAATCTACTTGTTTAGTATCTGTTAAGGTGCCAACCAATGTAAACCTTCCAATACAGACCTAGCCTCATCAGCCCCTGTTTAAATGCAAATAATATCAGTAAGTAGTGCTCTCCATGCACTAGATACAACTACGTTTCATCCAAACCAGCTTTTAATATACCAATTGGCTAATCGGCAGTGAGCATGCTTACTTGAATGCCTTCTCACAATCAAGCCTTCTCCTGTCTAAACACCTCTGCCCAGAAAGCATCAAGAAGTTTCTAAAGCATCTTTGCTTCCCGAAGCACATCTTGCCTTGGAAGCCTGAGCAACACACAGACCAGCAGAGGTGTGACTAGCAGTGGGGCACATACAGCCCAGGGCACCAGCCGCTAACCTTCTTGGGAAGGCTCAATTTTGCCATGAAGATGTGATCCATGAAGCTGCCTCCCACCTGATCGACCTTTTGCAGGATCCTCTTCCCTCCTCACCTTTCCCTTCAGTTTTTTTTTTTTCCTGCTTTCCTATGAATGCATTCCCTTCTTAATGTAGTCTACAGGAAAGAGAGGAGATGAGGCCAGCCGTGACCGTGAAGGTAGTGTGCTGTTTACAAAAAATTATAGCATTAGTACAGACACCAACCATGCCTTTACTCCTCCTTCACATATACGGTGCGCTGGTGGGAACTAATGGGCACTTCTTCAGTTCTTATTGAGGCAGAACTCTTACTGGACCAGTGGGATTTTTATCCAAATAATGAAAATATCTCAGCAAGTTCATGATATTATATTTCACAAGTGGGACTTTCAGAGGTCAGAAGATTTCAGTTATTGTAACATATGCATTGCTGGATCGAAGAGCTTGCACTGTGGGGAATAAGAGATTGACATTAAAAAAAAAAAGCACGTCTAGGATAAAGAAAAGTTGCTTCAATAGAGAACAGATCTGTAAAAACACTACATTAGTAGTAAAAATATACACTGGGGGCTACCATTGCAGCCTAGGTGCACAAACGGTTTCTACAAAGACAGCCATTTATTTCACTGCGTATACCTTATCACGGGGAGTGCGCTACGCTCAACTCTATAAAGACTCACTTTCATCTTCAGTGCCTCTCTTACAAGTGAGAGAGTATTATACTCACGAACGAATGCAAGTTACCTAGCTCAGGGAGGTACACAGTGTAGAGAGCCTTCATACGGATATTTAGTCATAAATACTATCATTACAGAGAGGCACAAGCGCCTGTGCTTTTGCGATGAATGCATCTGCTGCAAAGCAGTGCAGTCGTTCAAAGGTCACGCCACAGCAACGCTGTCTTGACCCAGCTGATATCTGTCCGATAGAGCTGGAGCGTAACTGAGATCTGTCTGCGCATTGCAGGTGCATAATGGAAAAGAGCACGGAGTCTGGTCACATGGCTATGACATATATTCTGTATTTATATACAGCAATGAAGTGCTTACAACAGATAATGAATGACGCACAGCCTACATTTTCAGTACCATACACACAAAACAGGCTATTTACCACTTCTTTCCCTTAATTTGCTTCAGGAATACAAACATATTCATCTGTTTGGCGTGTTTTGACCCTTAAGAAAAAGGCAACGAGTTCTGACATAGTCCAGCACAGAGCCAAACCGTACAGCCGGCCAAAGCTATGGAGGGGCAGCAAGTTATTAACAATCCACTCATTGCCATAAAGGTGCAGCAGCTGGAGATGGCTCACTGCTGTGAACCTTCATAATGGTTCTTTCTTCTATCAATATTCCTAGATGTAGTAAGTGTCTGAGGAAAAGAAAGATCTCAATAAACTGCCACTCTCTAATGCAAAAAGAAAAAAAAAAAAAGGGATAAAGGGAAAGAAATTACTTCGAGAGTGACTACTTCAGTACAAACCAAACGGAACATAGTCAATACCTCTGCTGAACTGCCAGGACTTTTAGGAGCCATACAGCAACAGACCATTAGTAGCAGCAGATTTTAAAAAAAAAATAAAAATCATTATTTTAGTCCCATGAGACAAATATTGACTTACTGACTTTCATCAGTTCTCTCTCTGTGGGCTAATCCCTCTTGTCATTTTTGTAATCTTCATTCCCGCAACTTGTAAACTTGAATCATGTTTTCTACGTAGTAGCACATTACGTCAAATAAAGATATTAAGAAGACTCCTGAAGTCTGGTGAAAGGCTTTACTTTAACTCAGAGTTTCTTAAGTAGCATTTAATTTCTCAAAGGAATAACTGCAACGCATCTCAGAAAACACTGCATTTCAGCGACTGCCTGGTGGGCTGTGGGTTGGAGTGAAGTATTGCCATTCCAGGTAACACTAACATATTTTAGTAAAAAAAATCTTTTTAGACTTGATCGATGAATGATATGCCTTGCTTGCATTTTACAGTGCCTTCAGAATTTCCATTCTAACCTGATTTTATGCTGCCCACAATTTTCTGATAGCATCAAGCCTCTTCTCCTGCCCCCTCCCTACCCCCCCCCCCCCCCCCCCNAAGGATGTATGATTTTTATGCATTTTGGGGTTAGCTGAGAAACACATACATACAGAAATTTAACACTTCATCCCATCCCAAGCAAGCAGTTTGGTGAGCAGGGGATTTACTAATCTCAACTTCCTCACAACTCTTATCCTTTTGGATTACAAGGTGTTCTTGCTTTCTTGATCACAAAATATTCCTGACCTGCATTAGTTATATATGTTGTGGCTTTTAAAATAGAAAGTAAGGTTTAAAATCTTATTTCTGTAATAAAGATGTTAAAGCGATGAAGAGGACAGATGAGCTCTTTTCTGCTACTACCCCAAGATTGGAGATGCAGTGCTCCTGTAGAACAAGCGTGCACGAGCAAGAGGAGGCAATGTGCTAATAATAACAACAATGTACCCTTTTGCATTTCCATCTCCTTTTCCAATTGAATAAAGCAACAAATCATATGAAGTCTTTCACTCTTAACACTCAAGGTAGAATGATCTGACCAAATATCATAAGAAAAATCTCTATTTGTAACTGTAACACTATGTTTATATCTAGAACAGACAAGTAATTAACATAGGACTGGGTAGAAAATGCATTGCATTATTCTGCACTTAGGCAAAAAAATTGACTTACAGAGCATGTTTTCTTTATTTTTGTTGTGAAAGATACTTAACGATATCGAAGAGATGTGCAGAGATAACTTTGTGCTCTAAAGATACTGTTGACTTTGCAATGAATTGCAAATTTGTCAATGAATTTGCATTGCTTGCTTCCAATAATTTGCTGATCTGTTGTCTCAATGTCACAGCAAATTGTCTTGAAAGTGGAAGTTTGCTGTATGTTAGTTCATCTCTTTAAAACATTGTGATAAGAATCATTTTGGCCCTATTTTTTGATACCGTGTGAAAAGCTAGACCTATTCAGCTCATAAGCATTTATTAATCACTTGAAAATATGCCACTAATAACTCCACTTTGATTGTCCAAAATTTACATTCACTATTCATATTTCTCCACTGTCAGACTAAGTAATTCATGTATGGATTAATGAACATTAACAGAAGCAATGACAGTCTAAAGTTACTATGCTGAATACAAGGACAAGATTCTGTACTATTAACAAGATGTTTGCACAAGCATTTTCAAGTTTTGGTTTCATTTTTCTCCCTCCCACAGTCCCTTGAAACGTAAAAAGGAGAGTCACACTGCAATTGTTTTACAACAGTAGAATTTCCTTAGTTTTGCCTAATATTTTGTCATAGAGGAAGGCCAGTTATCATTAGCTTAAGCACTGCTGCTTTGATTTTATTCATAGAATGGGCACCATTTCTATGGTCATAAAGAAATGCATGTTGTAAAGGTATAGCACAGAAATCCCTTAACCCCAAGGAATGAATGTCCACGTGCATCATTAGACTAACAGCCATGGAGTGGAGTACCACCCCACCCCCACCCCCCATACTGAACACAAAGCAACAGCGCTGGAAACCTCTACCCTGGCCTGTCTCTCAGACATCCACTCCTGCATGCTGATGATACTGTACTTACTACCCCGATCATAGACATGTCAATAAAAAGATAATTTGGACCACACACATCTCAATTTGAGCAGAACTAATGCATATAGCTACCAAGTTTCATTTCCTCCCGTTACTTGTTATGCTACAGATAAAATTGTGATTTCAGCTGTCTCATCAAACCAAATCTCACCTTTAAGCACTTATCAGCCCTTGGCTAGAAAATGCAGAAGTGCTGCTACATGCAAGATATCACTTATCTCCTCATCTGCTTGTTGCCCAGCAAACTATCCCTGTTGAGTTTCATTCATAGTCTAGGGCGTATGTTTTATACTCCTATTCAACTGCCGAAAGGCTGGTGTCCCAACTCTGAAGCAGCAGCTTTCAAAACCATTTGTGAAGACAACAAATACATCTTGGATTAAGGTCTTCTTACCAACGTTATATTTAACTACTGAAATTCTGAGACAGTTTAATTATGACCAGCCACACAAGCTTACCAAGCATTTAAAAGATACTCCCAGGCTCAAATGCATTTTCTTCCTTTGTTCCCAACACAAAGTAGAGCAGTGCAGCCCTGGAGCGTACATCATGGTATGGCTGTGAAGCCTTTTTCTTTGGATGAAAGTTGGTGAGTAGAACCAACATAGCGACAAAAGGCCATCCCCTGCAACCTCAGAAACAAAGGTTCGTAGGAGACATGCAGAAAAAAAAAAAAGAGTTGTTGATTCAAGTACATTTTCAAGTATTAACCACCTGTGGTCTGAATTTATCAGCCCAGGAGAATCCAACAACTTACAGATGGCCTTCTTCACCAAAATGCACTTATGCGTGCTATAGTAGCCAGTTTGGCTGTGGTACTTCTTTTTGTTAATGTTAGCCCACTATTAAATTATAAAGTTATTTCATAATTCAAAGCTTAGTGCCTAGAGCTACTTTCTGTGCTATAGAAAGCTACACTGTGATTTTTGTGAAGAATAATACCTGTATTGTTTACAGAGCAGGGCTAGAGACAGCTCTGCTCACTACCACCTGCAGGCATTGAAAATTAGAACAAGTACATGCTTAATCATTTACCAGGGAAATGGAACAGCTACAACAACAACAAAAAAAGAAAAAATAAAGGTTTTGCTAGATTAAAATGTTGCTATGAATAATGCAATATGCTACAAGAGTGTCAAACATCAGCTCTTTTTGACCAAACTCTCAACAAGCAGTTTCTCAAACAAAACCCCTCATTTGCTACTAGAGACCTTTTTGCTTGCTGGCTACTCGGAGGCAGCTGAGAACATTTAGTGAGAGTAAATTCAACTGCATGTGGAAGCCTAGCTTCCAGAAAATAAATACAAATGAATTTTGATTAGACCACTGTGCTTAATTATAGCATTATTCGTATATGACAGTCCTAGATAGGAAAGTGATTGGTAATTCTTTGGCTTTGATTTAGTACAGTGGGTTGATTTGGTCAAGCAGTAAAGTACCTGAGACACCACCAGGTGTATGCCATTCATCACCAGCTGCCTCATACACACAGATCTCCAGCTGGGCTCCTTTCACTGCCTGATTGGAAGCACTTACAGCAAAGGCACATTTTAGACTACTCGTAACATAAGCTACTTCACCATGGATGACAATGCTCAAGATCAGAGCCTGGCTAAAGTTTTCTTCTGCTGGGTTTTTCGTGAAGGTAGGTGAATATCAAGGTAGCACCTAAAGAAACCTGAGAAGGTCTGAGCAAACCTGGTAGAATATATGAATAAATATTTCTCATTGTTTAACTTGTTTGCATTCTTATTAGTTGAGATGTTAATTAAAAGCAAAATAAATTGAATGTGAATTAAAATTAATAGGAAGCACAAATGTCCTTGGAGTTTAAATGCACCACGTTCTGAAGTAAAAGGCATCTGATGCACCTGGTTCATCTTAAAAAATACAAATAAACTGCCACAATTACATTATTAACTACTTTACAAGAATTTAGAGATTCCTCTCTTTCCATTTATCCCTTATATTAAAGGCAAGATTATTCTTAGCAGATTAGCACCCTTCAGGATGTACAATTCTTGTACAATAATTGTCTCCCAGGCATAAGAGGTGCCTGTGATGCCTAACATCCAAGAACTTGATGTCACACATGGAAGGCACTACAGGCGGACAAGCAACTTATTTTTATTAATGATACCATTTCAGCTTTGAAAGCTGTTCTTCACATATTCTTGAGTATCAACACACTGTGCCTGCCAAGCAGCAATCAGCCACCTATTGCATTTGCCAATATGCATTTCTCATAGCTGCTTACGAGAGCGTTTCAGACTCAGACAACCATGAACATCGTGGTTTCAAAATGTGTTGGATGAATTTTGCCCAGTACGATCAAGAGCTTCTGGTAATGCATACTCCCAAAAACATTGCTCCAAAGGCAACCAATTTAAGAACGCTACTGGAATTGGGCAGAGAAGCAGCGAGCTGGCCTTGGAGCCCCACTGGGCGGGAGGTGCTGACCCATGCACAGAACAGAGCTGATTTGCCAGTCACTCCTCACCCATTACAGACAATGAAAATAAGTCACCTATCTCAAATAATTTCAGTTGCATATTATAAAGCTGTGATGACAAGGCTTGCCAACCTTTAATTCTATTATGTCTGCCTTGGATTCATGAGCTTTTCTGCCTGTACCTGTCCCAGGATGACTGCTGGGATCACCTGCCTTTCAGACACAACAATTCTGGGGACCCATCAACTGTGTATTGCAAAAGAAGCTCATCTGGGTTTTAAGACCAAGTGCAAATGCTTCTAAATTCCAGTGATCAATGATGTATTGATCAACAGCCTTCTTAAAGAAAACATTAGAGGGAAAAATCTAACCATGAATTTGTCTCATCCACATTAACATGCCATCCCCAGTTACCCCAGGTAGGTTGCCTATTAATTTCCAAGAGCAAAATAAAACATAGTACAGAGTCTATAACCAAAGCCTAGATACTCGTGCAAATCTATGGAAAATGCTGTTCGCAGTAGTACCATGCTGGTCTCCTGAGCAGCACCAGCACAGGTGCTTACCAAGGGTACAGCCTGCACCACCACTACCACCAGCGTCCTCCCAACAACAAACCCAGCTGATGTGACCAACGTTGCACTGATCCTACACCACCTGCAATGAGTGATCTTGCTGGCGTTGTTAAGCAGGCCAGGATAAGCAGTAGGGATGTTTTCACACCTCTTTGCAGAGGTGCTGAAGCAACAAAACTGGAGCAGTTCCCCAGCTCCAGTCTTGTTCGTCTGAACTACTTGACCACACTAATTTTAGTGCTCCCAAGAAGTGCAGTCATCGGGTGTCATAGCTTGTTTCCTTGCCACACGCAAACACCAACGTTAATGAATCTGAAAGCAAAGTCTACCTCTTTCTCACCCTGTCCTCCCTAGGCACTCATGCCCGCACGGTAGCAGGTCGCCCACCATCACGCCCACTACGGTCACGTAACGCTGATGGTAGATGCAGAATTGCTGTAACAGGCACACCTCATCATCTTTGTGCGAGCCTTCACAACTATTATACCCTCTTCTATTTGGGAGAAAAAATAAAAGTCTTATTTTCCTAGCCAAAGGAATAAGAAGGAAAGGAAAATCCTAGCAGGAGTTATGTATAGTATGACAGACACAAGCATACATGGAGGCAATGAGCGCTTTTTTTTTTCTTTCATTTAAATATAAGCCTCTGTACTTTGTGTCAAGTGGGCATCCAAATATTGGGCTACCCCAAAATTTCTAGTGGTTTGTATATTGTGTATGAAATATTTTGTAGATTTTGCCTTCAGCATTCTCTGAGCTACTCACATTTTCATGTTGGGAAGCAGCGGTAGTTTATAAGAGGTCCCCACAGCAGTTAACCTAGTTTAGGGAGTTAATGCTGCAATTGCAAAAGAGGAAAAAAAAGTACTCAGAAGAGACCTGATTTTCATTTTCCTTGGGTCAGATGGTTTACGAGAAAAAAAAAAAAATTTTTTATTCACCTGGTTTCACCCTTAAAAAAAAAAAAAAAGTAAATATCTCTGCATTACTGAATGCATCAGACCAAAAAAGAAGCTTTTGAGACCTACATGAGTTTGTGGTGATAAACGGGTCAGTATAGGTACAGAGCCAGGATCTGTGCTCAGCCACTCTAGCTTCAGCAGGTTTGGGGAACAGAAAAAGAAAATACATATAATACAGCCAGATAAAGGCCACTAAGATCCCTCCTTATTTCCTATGAGAAAGTAAGAGCCTGCAGGTGCAGAAATAAATTAGGTAAAAATTAATAGCTTTTTAAATTCTAACTAGTAAGTGTATCACCCAGAGCTAGACAAACCGCTCAAAAGAAAAAAGAAACCAAACCCTATGATTTTTGTTTTTCAGTAGCTGGGAATACTAATGCAAAAGCTGAAGGCAAATACATTAATCCCCCCCAGCTATGCAGAAATAAAATGTTTCATTCAGCACTGCTTTCTTCAATACCATTTTAACAAGGGTTTTTTCCACCAGCTTCCTCTCAACAATAAAATTTAATTTCATTTAAATAACAAAATAATACCCTAAACAAAACCCAAGAAAGGTGGACATTAATTAGAAAGCATTCAAGCCCTGGCTTTGAGACAGATTACATCTTTCCTATAGTTTAAAATACAGATTTTATTTTTTCTTTGTGTTCAAAGTCACCAGTGAGGTGCTTGGAGTTCAGCAGTGCTGAAGCAGGAGGGCCCATGCACAACCACAAGGCAGGCTTTTCCCCTCAGCAGTGTTGAAAAATAATCTGGCATATGCACAGGTACAGAAAACAATGGTCTACCAGCAGTGCAAAGGTAAGTTTGACAACGAAGTAGAAACACCCCGCAACGTCATGCCTGCATGCAGAAGAATCTACTTAATTGGTACTCTGTTAAACTTGATTTAACTAAGAAATAATAGAAAAGAAGAGTGTCCTTGAGAAAAGGGGCAGCAGGGTTAAGGAATAAAGGTGTTTGTGTCCCTTCCTGCACCACTGACGCCGCCCTTCCCAGTATTGTTGGAGGATGCTGACATTTTCAGTACAGGTAATGGTATTTACTTTACATACAAAGGCAAGTAATCTTAACGCATTTTTTCCCAAGCATTTCTCAGTCACTTGAGTGAAGCAGAACCTAAACAAGCAGGTCTAATCACCTATTGCTTTTCTGTTATCTGAGTTGGACTTGCATGAAATTTCTCATGTAGATGAGAAGATAAAACAAATTACAACAGTCTGTCCCAACAGTTTTCTAAATGCAAGACAAAGTTAAGAAAAATAAACCAACCAAGAACGAACCCTCCAAAACATTTGCCGTGCTTTCTTTCAGCAAAGTAAGGTTGCAGAAATGCAGCAATTCTGCCTTTATGTGTGTGTCATTCGACTCGGGAGATTTCCACAAGACATAAATCAGATTCAGCTTTTCAGAGGCCTAGAACAAAGACCAATGCTCTTGATCATTTTAAAGCTGTACCGTCTGCCAGCCTACCCAAGACGTACAAACTGAAACTAAAAACCTTCCCCGTGTTGTACTTCAGTTGTTCCCCGCTCCGCTACGATTACAAACCAGCTCTAATTTACCATAAAGAAGTTACTAGAAGCACACAGTGCAACAACAAACCTCGCGTTAGTGTGGCTTTTAACAACATGTTCAGGCTTTCAAAAGCGCAGAGAGAAAGAGAGGCAGATGAGACCTCTTGAGGGGAATCTGAAGACGGGCACTATTCAAAACACTTAATTTAATACAATGTTTCCCACAGATCAGAAAGTGCAAACGAAACATCTAACATCAAACAAGCAGGGGATGGGGAAAGTTACAGTGGCTGAACATGGTTTCAAACTTAAAGAAGTGGTGCATTTGAAAGGAGTGTTTTTCTTTCCTGCTTTCCAAAGAAATCTTGTGAGCAACTGTGAGCCTCCACTGATGTTGAGCTTCCCCCGGGTGAGGGAGCAGGTGTGCGGCGGCCAGGAAACCACCCTGGTGAGATTCATAGAAAAATCTTCTGAGAGCCCTACGTGCTCCAGGTCCCTCCCGGTTGAAGGGAAACGTCTCTGTCTGGTGGCAGACAGGCTCTGCAGGGCGCCCACAGGCCCAACGGCACAACCAGAGCAGAATCTCCACTTTCAAAAAAAAAAAAAACCCAAACCATTAAAAAAGAGTTTGAGCCATCATCGTCGCAAATAAGCTTGAAAACATGAACTGGAAAGGTCTGAAGCTATTACCTGCCCTGTGCCTGCAGAGACTTGATAAAAAAAAATTCCCCAAGAAACAATATTGTTTATTGTTGTATATCAAACACCTTCCCAAAACAACAATACAAGGAGCAGTGGCTGTGATGGGAGTGAGGAAAAAGAAAAAGGCACAGGAGAATTACATGTGGTGCTGAGGGATGCGCTGGGCTCTCCCTGGGGTTTGGCCCTGTCCTGCTCTCCTCCTTGGGACTGAGGTTCACTCCACCGCCAGCGTCCCCGTCAGCACCAGGAACCGACTAGTGGTGTTAAAAAAGAAAAACAAAACAAAAAAGCCTTTACTGAAACAAAGGAGTTGGGTTTGTCCCAGCAGACGTGACTCTCAGAAACACTACTGAAGATTCAGCCCCCTTCCAAACCTCATAGGTGCATCTGGCCTGAGAGGTCTGCCATCTTCACTTTCAGTAGGACCAAGCAGTTACTTCATGACAGATGTCCACTTTTCAATCTGGATGATCTCAGTAGTGCCCTCCTGTATCTGCTCTCCACAGTCACGTTCCTCTGTGCTGTGTTCCTCCATCTCCCCATGCACTCGGGATGATGCTCATCACTGACATGTCCCTCAGTGGACATTGCGAATGCTCTCGGCTATCGCTCACTCCTCCTTTGCTGATTCTCTGCTCTTGACGTTTCCTTGATATTACACTCCCCAAAGCTTGTGCAGATTGTTATGACCACACATTGCACACCAAGCATGTTAAAGCAATATATATTTCTTGCACAATCGTGGCTGGTATTTGCTGTATCTTGAAATGACTAGCGAGGATTTCGCACTTTAGGAGGAAGAGATTCATTTAGCTGGTAAGGCCAGCGTGGTTGTCACAACAGTGTGGATCAAATGTAGCCCTTAGGTGAAAATATGCAATTACATTTACTCAGCGCATTATGTTTTCCCTCTATGGGAGAAGTCTTGTTATTTATACAATACAATTGAGGCATATGTCCAACAATGCTTCTAACATAAATATTTTTAAAGATGAAGGAAGAAAGACAAAAACAAAAACACTGAGTAAGCTGCCTCAGAAAAGAAAAGAAACTTAAAATCACATAATTTTCCCAGGTGAAAAGCAAATCATCAAGAGAACCTGATGAAAAAAAGCAAAGAGGCAGGAGAACACTTATTCTCACCAAACCTCGAGATCGAGCAAATGCTTAGACGATTTCAAAACGTGACAGCAACGGTACGCACAGGGGACAAATATTTTTCATTTAGTGCATTCCACTCCAAGTCCTCCTGATGTCAGGAGAACATGACATGAGAGGGGAGTGTTTAAGTGTGAAGAGACCTGAGGTTTTGCAGCTCTGGGCCATCACAAGCACTAGACTACAAGCTGGTGTGATAGGTGCCAGAACTGCAGAAACCAGGGCCTAATTGGTCTAGGCTGTGCCCTAAGCCTGGCAGGTATATTTGGTACATGCTGATTTAAATTGAATTTCTCTTATTTTGCATAGCAGGTCATGCTTTAGTCAATTCCCTACCTGTGGGCTATAATTCAGAATACAAACACTGAATTTGATGGTTGATGGAAAAACTGATATGCAGATGGCAAAAACAGCATTCCTTGTTTTCATTTTTTATTTGTATTGAATTAGTACCCAAAAGCTCCAGCTGGCATGAGGATCTGAAGTCTACTGTCCCTGTGTAAATTATTCAGTGCTATTTCATTGTTGCCAAGATTTCCAATATACATATATATATGTATGTGGAAAAATATTTGTCCAATGAAAGAGATGCAGTGAGGAATCCTTGCTTTCTTGGAAAATGTTTAATAGAATTTTAATAGAATTAATTGCAGTGAAAAGTGGACTTAAAGTGTAAATGGAAAAAACTCCTTTCATAAAGTCCTGTAGTTTGTTTAGAGATTTTTCTTTTTTTATTCTTTTGTTTTATTGTTTTCAGAGAAGATTTTAAGTAGCAAAAGCCAGGATCCCTTAAACTAGGAAGATCTTAAGCTTAAACATATATCAACATTGCTCTGTTGAGCCCATTTGCTCTGTGAAAATGGACAGATAATGATGTCTTGAACTCTTCCCTCAACAAGAATTAGGTTTCTAGTTTTCACTCCCAAAAGAAGCTGGCACACCACAGCCTCAGCGCTGACATCATTTGGCCTGATACAATGCTGTGGTAATTTAATTGCTTCAGTAAGAGAACCATAAAAGCTTAGCCCTTTTGGGTTTTGCCTTGTTTGTTCTTCCTTTCTGTTTTACTATTAGTGAGGAACATGCAGCAGGCTGGGAGAGAGAAGAAAAAAAAAAAGAAAAGAAAAAAAAAAATCAAACTTTTTCCTAGGAAGGTCCAGCCATTATGTCATCAGTCGTAACATTTTCAGGGCAAAACCAGCCCTGATTCTTCCTGACCCCTCAGCGTTCTACACAACAAAAGCCATGATGGATCCAAAAGCTACAGGGTGAGCCATAGCTGTCTGCATCGCTTGATAAGCACCCTTACTGCTTCTCACCTTGCCGGACTTGAGCGTGTCCCTGTCAGTCACTGGTGGGAGCAGATTCGGAAGGGATGCCGAGTAACAAGGAAAACCCAGTACTCAGGTTTGGTGCTGGAGGCACTGTGCTAAGACAGTCAGAGGGCTGATCCTTACTGCTGGTGGCATTACGTACACCCCTCTTTGCCAGAACATAGGCATTAAATTTGGATAAAGGCCAGCTGGATAATTACATTGCACCTTATTAAAATTTTAGAGCGATGCCAATTGGAAGAGAGTCTTATTATATTGAGCCTACCACGATTAAAATCTGCGACCATTTCCTAACTGTTGTTGTTATTTAAAGGATTCTTACAATAACCCATGCATAATCAGGGCCAGATTACAGATCCCGTCAGGAGGAGGGAGGATGCGTGTTTGCACATCTCTACAGGAGGCAGTCAGAGCATTGGCCCTTGAACCACCTGTGCGTGAGTTGTAGCTGTCAAGTAATGACCAAGAGTTTGCAAGGCAAGGGGAATGGAATAGGCACAAGATCAAAGCCATCGCTACACCAACCCACTACTGCATCCAGAAAGAAAACTGGGAGCAGCCATCACCAAGTACCCCTGGAGTGCTGTGTGTATCTGGGCTCTGGGGGCTCTACCACAGCACAGGCTTTATGAACTGGGAAAAAAAAAAGGCAACCCAGCTCATCTTGTGAGCCACCATATCACAGAAGCCCTGTAGGGGATATTTGACTGCAATACTCACTCTTACTGCAGCTATCCTACAACGTGATGCCTGACTTTTTCCTCTGTCTCTCCAGCTTTCTTCCTCCTTCTGTTTCCAAACCAGAAGACTGTCTTTGCAAACAGCATATTCCCCCTCTGCTCCCCAGGTACAGCATTCATGTGAAGCTGCTTTCACTGGCTTCCTCTCCTCACCAGACATTCTGCTTAACAACTTGCTGTCACAAGGCTTGCGGGGTATGGAAGGGCTGCAGTGACAGCCAGCGTGGCATTTACTTCTTGTGCTCCACTGCTGCAAGGGACACTATGAAAAATGAACTAGTTCATGCAGGGAACATGTGGAGCTCAGAGTGGCAATTCCTACCTCCCAAGACAGGGGTGGCCCCCTCGTTACTGTAGCCCTGCCTGGGTAGGCTAAAGGACTGCGCAAAAGGTTCAGGTTTGCCTGAACGCTACTGTATGCTATGGCACAGCCACAGAAAAGGTGGCCCTGACGCAAAAGTTTTTCCCTCTACATAAATATGCCTGCGTACTGGATTCATTATGTAGCAAGCAAAATCACTGCACCTCAACATCCTTAATTTAAAACTTCACACGCAACAGCAATAACCACCATGAAGTGGTGTTCAGAAAACACACCACATGCTTACATTTGTGGCAGTCACTGCAAAAAGACAACTCATGTCTAAATGTTGGACCTTGCAGTATTGAAACAGCACTGAATTATCTACAAAATCCCTAGGAAAAGGTAGCAAAACATTTTATATTCTTCTATACGAAGTTGGAAGAAAGAAGTTTTGTTCAGAAAACACAGTTGAGGATGGCTTCCTGGAAAGGTGAGCGGGAAAGCAAATCCTATTTCAGCCAGCAGTACTATTTATCTGAACTGAGAAAAAGTTAAATCAGGTTTTCCTAGTGAGGGAGGAGGAGGGTACCTAAGGATCAATGAGCAGGGGATTAATCCTAATGGAACTGGTGGATAAATCACCATGTATCAATGACAGGCTCCAAACTATCCTAATCAGTAAGTTTGCACCAGCCCTGCTGCAACACTAACTACTATTAGCCATGGTAAGGTAGTTACACATTTTCAGAGCAGATTATACCCTCATTTCTTGCATAATTTCTGTTGGCACAGAAGCACTGCAGTCCTGAGTGTGAACTGGGATCACTCCATGGTGAACTTGGCTACCACCTTCATAGAAATGGACATTCAGCTCTCATGTTAGATGCCTTGTGTTGTTTTACTTTCTCCTAGATACGAGATGCTATTTCATCTCCTCATATGATACATTGCAGACATGGCTAGGGCTCTTCTACACATGCCCTAGTCCAGGTAAGGGTCTCGGTTACTGACAAAAGGAAAAAAAAAAAAACCAGAAAAGAGAGGAAAAAAATTAAGAGAAACAGAAAGAGAGGGGAAAAAAAAAAAAGACCATCTACTGTCTCTCAGTTCAAGGCTCCAGAGCAGCAAGGGCTTTGAGGCTCAGCAGAAAACTACCTAGTAACCACTCCTGTATAGCACTTGCACTCTGCACTCGCAGGCAAACGTCTCCATAAACCAAAGTTTACTTCAATATTGGAGCTGGCATGCTCATTATCACCGATTCCACAGAAACCAATATTACAGCTCCTCTAGAAACCATTTTTGGGGCCAGGATTATACCTTAATCTATTTATTTGTCCCTGAAGTATAGCAAAGCTAGAGCTTCCTAGAGCCAGATGGATTTGCCAGTCTCCCTCAGAAAAAAAGAATCAGAGATGTCACTGTTCTTTAGTACAAACATGAAACACGAGGGTGCTTACGTCTAATGGTGACCCCAGAAATGGGTCTTTCCAGAGAGAACCAAGCCAGGTCTACTTATCTCATTTAGTAACTTGAGTCTGGAACAACACCTTAAAGTCTAGTGATATAAAATTGCCACCGTTAACCATTTAAAAAGCCATTGAAACTGTTACAAAGGAAAAGCTCTTTCAGTCTTGAAGTGCAAAAAGGTTACTGCTATAAGAAGCAGTTTATATAGCTCAGACCGACGTGGTTTTAGAGACTGTTGCTAATGCTGAGCAAGACCAAGACATATCTCCCTGAAAGAGAAAAAGCTTCGACAGCGACCTCAAAAGTGAAAGCTACCATCAACCTAACTTCACTACAGGCAGGCGAATTCTGCATTTGCCCATCCAGAGCAATTCCAACATCATCTTAGAGTTCCTCGCTCTACAGCTACCGAATATGCCTCTCTCTGAAGTTACAGAAATATTGCCAGAGTCCACTGCCATTTTGTACGGACAGCGTGAGCTCAGTTGTCCTGTTAGCTGAATAGGAAAGAGATATGATGGGTAGAAATGTAGGCTGCCTACTGATGGTTTCACCACTGATTTCTCATGCGATCTCATATTAAGGTTTCATTTGTCCTGAGTTCATTTTTTTTGGAGCACACACTTTTATTATTAGAGACATTAATTTTGGAAGAGGCCAGGGATATATTCTGTATGGATCTGAATGAGAAGCAGAGTGCTTTAAGTCGCTCGTACAACGGTGCAGAACACCACAAAGATGCCCATAAAAGCAACATTTCTTCATTATATGAAATAAGCCAGGTGTAGTTCTTTTTTGAATGGGAAACACAGACTTAAAATGACATGCCAGCTCTTGAGGATTTTCTGTTTATCAGTAGCACAAAAACATCAAAGGAATAAAGAGCAAATAATTTGTTTGATTTATAACTTGATTATTTTTACATGCACTTACCAAAGAAGATACCTTTTAGGGATCAGTCGCTTGATGAGATTTCATTAGAGCTATGAAGTAATGTTTGCTGTTTGAGATAGCATCATCAGAGCCACCATGCCTATATGAAGGTCTTGAGGGAGAAGAAAAATACTGGATGCAAAAAGAAGTATAAGAGGTTTTTGACATTCATAAGTTTAAGTGTGTATGAGTACTAGGCTTGCTTTTCCATGTGTTTTCTTTTCTTAGGCATGAAAATTGGAGTCTGCAGGTTTCAAGTGGATGAAAGTAAACACCCTGTGATAAGCAAGTGAAAACAGCAGAGATGCAAATTTTAAATGTGAACCCATTCCATGATCAAACACCATGGGACTCAAATCGTAAGCACTTACAACGAGAACGGGTCAGCAAGACAATTCAGAGACTGTCTATTCCCATGAGCTACAAAAGAGGTTTTTTGTTTGCTTGTTTGTTTTTTGAGAACCTCATTACAGGGAAACATAAGTTGCAACTTCCCTACTGATTATTAGAGGAGAGCAAGGAAGGGCATGTCTGTTCTCTGTTCAATGATCCATGCAACCAGAGCAATATGCACAGCAGGCAAACCCAGACTGTAAGAAGCTGAAATGTCCAGCACAGCAAACATTTTTAAATGAATGTAGTTAGGGCTGAATCAAGGTGATCTGTGAAGCCTGCTCCAAAACCCTTTCTCTCGGGAAGCAGAAAAGTACATTCAAATAAATAAATACATGTTTCCATATATATTACGGCTATAATTTTAACATGCTAAGCTAGAGAGTCTTGGGCTATACCGAGTTTATATAGACTGTAAAACATGAAAATAGTGCACAATGTTCTTCATGACATTGCTGAGACTAGAAAGAATATTCAATTTTATATTTTCTTTTGCTTCTACATGCAACACACTAAAAAGGCCACTTTTCACAATTGTTACCAAAAGAGGTGTATTGTTTCTAGAAAGAAGAAGTAACTGATCATGGCACCGAGTGTCTCCAAAGCTAGGAAGAAGTAAGTGCTCTCACTGCTGAAGATTTTTTGCAGTAAATTTTCAGTTTGGCTGGCGGCTGCTCACCTGTTTTACATATGCAGAGGAAATTATACCCTGCAGCAGTCGTCCTCCACCGTCTCAGCACTTGCAAGGTACAAAATGAAGATTTGAGATTCATTAGGCCATGGATACAAATAGAGGTTCATGTAGAAAGATATCCAGGAGCGGTGGTAGCATGTAAAACTTGAGGGGAGGATCACAGGCGGTGTCACTCCTCAAGCACAGAGGAACTGTCTTTGGAAAGGGTAGATCTCATTTGTGCAGGAGACAGACGTCCTTGAGGGACTTTACAAGGCTGTGAAGTACAACCCTGCAGCATCAACATTTTCCGCTCTATCACAAGCTTCAACACTTTCTGCAGACTTCCAAGAGAAAACCATATTTCAACCTGCCTTAATTAATTAGACATACGTATACCATACAGAAATCTAATAAAACCCAGGCAAGCAGAGAAAAGAGGAGAGGGAGAATCACATGTAACAGGCGTCGGTGACACCTCTGAGCGTGCTGCTGAAAGGCTCAGGCACTGCAGCGGTGGGCCCTGTGTCTGAGCCAGAAGTTTGAGACAGGAGAGGATCACAGTATTTCTCTGCTTTGGAGGAAATGAAAAAATGTAGCAACGCTCATCCATATCTTCTCAGCCAGGGTGGGGGGAAAATAGAGATACCAGCAGGGAAATCATTCTGCAGCAACTTTCTACTATTGTTTTCAACCTTTACTGCTTCCAGGCAGGTAAGGAGGATGAAGACAACACTGGCCTATTAAAACCAGGCTGTAAATGAAACAGTGAACGCTGTAATCTCATCTTTGTTCTACTTTTGGAACTCCATATGGTTTTGTTCAACTGAAGATCTGAATTCTTTATGATTCACGCTTGTTTACTTCTACTGGCAGATTTGGCCCCTAAGCACTTCTGGGCAAGTGCCCCTAAACTGTGTTCATCAGGGTATGAATTGGTATAAGCCAGGATTTTTCCACTGAGTCACAGACAATGATTTATAGAACAACGTTAAGGGGTCTGTGGATCCCCAGCCTCTGCTCCAGTGGGAAATGAAGAACAATTCAGCCACGCTGTTTGAGAGGGACCCACTGCAGCAAACTAGTATCATAGTTTAGGGCACACTTGACATAAAAGTATGAAATTCATAAACTTTTTTTTTAATGCCTCTCATGCCATTTTATGATTCTAGCCAGACACCCCCCACCCCCCCCCCCCCCCCCCCCNCCCCCCCCCCCGCAGAATAATAAAGTGTTTTGCTTTGGAAATAAACTACTTATTCAGATGTTTCTATCTTACTAACTCTCTGCTTTTGCCATGTCTACTGTAAGCTGCATAGGTACATGCGAAAAACTTTACCTTGCTCTAAACATTGCTGTTTTGTTTGCTGCAAGGGATTTGTGGGAATAACAGGAATAATATAAAAGGGTCATGGGCATCAATGCACAGATCAGTTTCATTCTGCTACTACCTGTCTGAAGCTCCTTTTGTTTTACTCTTTGCTACTGCTGCTTATCTGATTATCCCTCCTTCCTGCTTTTAGCTGTAACACAGACACCTTTTACACCACCTAGATGACTTTCTTCTCAGAGAGACAAGTGGCTCTTACCTTGAGGATAGTACATCCACAAGATTTTGGGTCCACTCTACCACCCAGGGCTTTATAACCGTTTTTTCCCCTCTTGTATTAACAGCTGACAGTGCTAGCACCAAGCCTGACACCACAGTATACTGCACCTGTACCACAGCCCACCATGCATATTTTCCCTGGCTATGCCCAAAATCACAAGGACTGACGGGTAGCTGTACATCATAAGCAACATAGAGGGGAGAATTACAAATTCCTTTACAAGGTAATGACTGTTTTTTCTTCTTTTTTTCAACTTTTACAAAGTAAAGATGTTTCTCTTTTTAGTATTATCTAGCAATGAATAACCTATACTACTGCTTTGTACAATACTGTTTGGTCAGGTTTCCACTGTGTTATATCCACGTGTGCACACACACAAACGTACTACTAATTTTTTATTGAGATATGTGCTAGCTAAAAACATCAGAACTGCCACTGCTCTGAGAGCGTCAGTTCTCTTTCCTTTCCTCATCTTCTTATTTGCTTCCAGCCATCCTGTAACAAACGTCTTCAGAACTTCATCTGTTCCTCAGATATTCTGCAAATGTTTTACCTGTACACAAACTTTTTCTGTTCTCAGCTTTGTCAGATAAAACCCCACCATGTTTTGCTCATTAAAGACCCAAAAGTTCACATTATGCTTATGTCTGCAATTGGTTCCTTGGAAAGATCTGCCTTTGCAACAGATAAAGCACCTTTCCAGCAACACAATTCAGCAACAGCATAGAAAAAATTAAGAGACAACAAGCAAGAACAAAGGACTTGGAATCTGAAAGAAATCCCAAACCCAGAACTCCACTCAATGGTAAAACTCGAGCAAACCCAGCGTAATGATGGAGCACAAAAAGCAATGATGCAAACTGGAAAAAACATACAGGCACTGGAAAAAACAATGATCCCCATAATTTTCCAATGGTCCTGATTATTATAATCTGCACCTCCACAGTATTATTCCACTAATGCATTATCAAGTACAGCAGTTTTGTCTTTTTTATTTTGGAACACAGCTGCTGTTTTAATTGAGCCTAACAGATAACGTGATCATTGGTGCTTCTTACACCCTAGCTATAGAATACAGTGGGGAAATGAAAGCTGGGATGGTATCATTTATTTTTTATCCCTGCAAAATCATTACTATAAGCTCAAAAAAAATAGGTCTTCCCTGTACAGCAAGACCGTCCCATAGGAGATAAAAGCAGAGTTTTCACCTTTTGTAACGAAGTGTGAAACTGAGGACAAAGGGAACGTGAATTTTCACACTAAAATCTTAAGTTCCTTTTGCATGACTTTGTAGTTCTTGATATTTTGTCAGTGACATAGCAAAGTTTTCACCTGATCAGTCAGGAAAACCTAATTCTGACCAAGAAAGTTCACTCAAAAATCCAGAATGCATCTATATGTCCTTGGTTTGGGCAATTCGGGACATTTGGAAGGTAGAAGAGACCAGCAATTCACTCTGGTCCCATCCGCCCACCCCCCTTCTAACACTTCATACCTGATAAACAGGACTCTGTATACACTGCTAGAGAACTGTGCTCCCTCACCTGTAGTCATAGAGCAGTCACCCTGGCTTCTGTTGTTTCTGCAACACCAATCAAATCTGCTGATAGCAGCTGCCTTCAGACTACAACACGTTTCTCCTTCCTATAAAGCAAATCTGTGCTACTGATACTTGGAGGCATGGACTCTTATACTGATACCTGAGCACCCAGAAGATTGCACACTTCAGGACTTGACTCCTGCTCAGGTAACACAGCACATGTTAGATCTTCCCACTGAGAGATGTCCTTTCGATATTACTTAGGAATACAATCAGAAGGCAGGTCAGATGATGCTAGTAGGCAGTCACGTGCAGACATCCCAAATGCACAAGAGAGCACAGAGTGAGTGATGGAAGGGAACAAAAACCAAGACAGTTGACCTCAGACATACTGGGGAAGACATGTGAAACATGAGCAAAGCTCTTCTAAAGATGACAGGTTGGGGTGGCAATCTGGATGGTAGCTTCTTAGCCATAAGGCAGAGAGAGAACAAGATGTGAACGGGTAGAGAAACAAGGCCAAGAAAACAGAGCTCTGACATGAGGAATACACGAGGAGAGAAGGAGCAGTACTCAAGAGAACTGCAAAGGAAAATGGATGGCAAAAGGGACAGAAAAGCAGAAAGGTTCAAATCTAGATGGTCCTTATCCAGCTGTGTAGGCTTTTGCCATCTTCTGCCTCCTGCAGTAAATCTGCTGTTGCAAAGTCATCTGCAGCAAAGATACAAACCGATCCATGAGGGACTTCCTCTAGGCTTCAATGGCAGCATGCTATCCCTAGTAAGTAGGGCTGAAGGTTCAGAATCAACCTCATTTTGCAGCCTTTCTTCAAACAATGATTTATGGGATTTTACTGTTTTCTTGGACCAAGGGCAGAGCATATCACCTGTAATATAATTACTGAATTAACACTTACAATTACAGCTAATAATAATAACCATCTTGAAGCCATTTGCCTACGTAATTACCCTCGATCTTAAAATTCGTTCAGTGACTCTTGGCAATCATGGCTGAACGCAAAGCACAGAGCTGGCAGGAATCACTCCAAGTTTGTTATGCTTTGCCTTTAGTATGAGCCACAGGGAATTAATAAACATCTTAACCTGTAGACAGTTGTCATGCAGAATAATTGGTTATGCTGCTGAAACTGCACAGATGACAATATATAGGAAGAAATAATAGGTTATAACTATCGCACATGCTTGCAAAAAAAAATGTTGGGCCTCCAACAAGTACGAATACCTCAATCTGTAGCCTGGCTCATGAGTTTTGCAAGATCATTCACTGTTGGTTTTACAAACAGAAAATGATTGTTGTGGGGTAGAAATCAGACAGAACACAGCATAGGACATATTACAAGACTGAAAATAGCTTTGCACTTAGATATTTTCCATGGATGATAAAGACAGGTAATGGATTGTGACTGACATGTCTGTGACCTTCTAAAAGCTTGCAAGTAGCTTTTAAGACCAAGGGAACATTCTTCTCTGTACAGTATCATAGAAATTCCTTCATTTTGTTAACTAGCTCTCCATTCATGAAAACTAAAAGAAAGAAGCCTAGGTAGATAAGGGCGGGGGGGGGAATCAGTGATTTAACTACAAGGTCTCATTGAAACTTTTGCACACATGATCTCTCACTGTTTGCTTTGTGTACAACATGGGGTTTTTTGCAATGGGTCAAACTGATCAGGAAAAAAAGGAAATATTAACACAAGATAATATTCGTTACCGGAATGCCTCAGATTCTGGTTGGACCTTTGAATTTTGATTTTTTTTTTTCCCTTGCAGAGGAGTCAAAGAAAATTAAGGTGCTTAACAGGATAATGAGATAGAATGGTAGCAAGGGAGAAGAGAGCATATGTTCATTTATTTATAACAATATTGCAAAGTGTTCAACATATTTAAATCAGTGAGGCACACATTCACCATGTAATTTAATTAGCATTTATAGTAGATACCATAAATGTTTCTAATGCACACTTACTATTACGTGCAATTATAAATAGCATGCTTATTTATAACAGTAAACTGACCAGAAGATGGCCCCATAGCGAATACAATGCAACTTAAAATTCTCTCAAGGGAACAGGCTGATGTCAAAAAGTGCAAGCTCTATTTATCAATCCTGAAAAGTACATTAGGTAGGTCTCACTGAAGGGGTAAAGTATTTGTCATTGTAGCGCTCCAAATTATTTGAAAATTCATTATGAAGTAGATTGAGCAGATACACAGATAATCACCAATCTACTTCATTTCCTTAAACTTTAAAACCAGAGTACCTAACGCTAATGAAAAGCCAATTTTATTCCCATGTTCTGTTAAAAACTGTGATTTTCCCCAGGAAAAGAAAACTCAGTTTTAGAGGCTGACCCAATGCCACTAATGAAACCCACGAAAAAACTCCTGATAAATTCACTGGATTTTCCTTCATGCCCTTCTCTGGGTGTCCTCAGAACATCAGAGTCACAAACTTCTGCCTTCATTTCCACTACAATTGACTGGAAAGAATAAAAAAACATTTCACAGCATCTATGAATGTGCTTCTTCCTTTACAACTACTATCCTGGGAGGCAGACTATACATCTGCTATCACAAGTGAAAATAAATAGAAGTTCTTTCCTAGCTGGAATGGCACATGCCACTATTCTTCAAGCTTTGTGCATGTGCAGGACCACTTTTTTTTGTGTGTGTCAATCATTAGCACTGCCCAGAAAAAAACAGTGTTATGCAAATGTGCTGCTATCTGGAAATAGGAGACATAATCTATGAAACACGGTAGCTTTATACTTCAAGGAGGTGAAACTGCTGACTACAACAGCAGACTTCTTTTCAAAAAGTAGAGGTTTTTTTTAAAAAAAAAAAAAGAAATATTTGAGCAAAATAGTTTAATATGACTGCAATCAATTATGGCACTCTTTACACCACAACTCCATAAAGCCCTTTCCTATACACATACAGGAAAAAAATAGTGAATGGGAAGGGTTCTGAATGAAGCCATGGCACAATAAGTTCTGATTCAGCTTCATAATATCACTGAAAATTAAATCACCCCATAAGGATATCATGTGGCTTATTGTGAATGTTAATAATGTACATCACTGTATCATACTATAGATCCAGACAGTGCAGGGAGGAGTAGAAGGTTAATCTGGAGAAGCCTGAAAGCAACAAGAACATGACTTCTTGCAGTTGATGAAAGATGAACATACTTCCACTGTATTGTTTCTGTTTAAGAGAGATGTTTTGCATGAACTGAGTGGGTACAGGTGTCCTTGGGAAGCCATATGCTATGACAGTCAGGCTTGCAACAGAGATACAGACATAATGGCAATAGAGAGAATATAGTTTTGGGAGATGCTGGTGGATAGCAATACAATTTGGAATGTGTCAAGTCAGAGTAGAGAGAGGTACTTTTTTTGATAGAGGATCAATTTCTTATTGGATGCTGACAATCAATATAAAGTTCACTTTAAATTAACATGTTAATGATATTCGAGGATTGTTTTTTAAAAAGAGTTACTGCAAGATAGTAATTATGATTTGTCCTTCTTCGCATGCACACGTATCTGTTCAGAAGATCTGAACAGCACATTTCATCAACACTGGGAAAAAGCAAGGCAATATTTTAATTAACTCTGGGGAAAAAAAGCACTAAAACCTCCACAAGCTCTTTACCCATCAATTCTACATGCTCCACAGGGTAAGCTGTGTACCTCCAACTGAAGCCACTGGCCATCTGACAATTACAGACAAAGGATTTCTCAAAGGCCCTTGTTTTAGCTCCATCCCCAGCTTTTAAATATCGAAGCAGAGGTAATTAAGATTAGTAGAATGTAGAGTTTCTACAATTAAGATATACTCTAGACAGGCAATACCATAATGTTTATTCAAACAAGAAAGAACATTGCATCAATAATTATGACTGGAACCATTCATTTTAATTCAAAATCAGATAATGTGAAATATGCTGCTCTCACTGCCGGGCACAAGGAATACCCGTCTGTCTAGACAAAAATTCTTCCTGAAGGAGGACTGTGAGTCACCCCAGAGCTTTTGATCAACACATCCAAAGTGTAAACAAATGTTTCCTGAAATAGAAAATTCTTATCACTTGTCACAACATAATTGCAGCTGTTCAGATTTTAGATGACAACAGTACCTGCCTCGAAATTTCCTAAGTCCAGATCCCATACTGCTGTAGTCCACAGCTGGTACAGCAGAGTCTAGCAGCTGGCACTGCAATTACCAAAAACGCTCCATTGCCACCAAATAGCTCAGACCTAATTGCCACAGCTGCCCTTACCTTACAGAGGAAAAAAAGTCATTTTTTGCTCCGTGGTTACCACAGAAGGATGACCTTAAAGGAGCAGACGAGGAGAGGTAATACCCACAGCAGACCNCGGTAATACCCACAGCAGACCTTTGAAGTTCAGAAGGTGGTAGGTTGGACCTGAACAATTCTGAAAGGAAAAACCAAATTACTACTAAGTTACCCACTCCACTCTTATACAGCTTTCCTGGGGGAAACGCTGAAGAATAGAGCAGGAGGAAGCAACCATATTCTCATGCAGAGGGTTACAAGCATCTTGAAGGAATATAATCTGAAATCCAACACCTGTATTTTGAGGAATGGAAATCCTTTTGTATAGTTACTGTAGGCTTCAGCAATCAAAAGTTTTTTGTAGCTGGTTGCTGTCATTCTGGACACCAGACCTTCTAGAGGAATGCACCACTGTAAGAAGCCTCACAATCTATTTGGAGTGAAAAGTCAGATTACAATTCCCCTTTAAAATGAATTTTAGAAGAAGCTGCATCAAACAGTCAGAGAGCAGAAACTATTAATTTTTTAAAATGAAGAATCATTCAGAGGTCCCATTTATGCTATGTCATATTTATAAGATAAAGGAATATGCTAGCATAGGAGGACTAAAAGAATCATATGGGTAAAATTACAGAATTTCAGATTTCCAAACCGCCAGATTAAAATTGTCTTGCTGTAGTTGATTTTGAATGTTTTTTCCCCCCTCGTACCCCCTAACTCAAGAGAGGAAGCCTGACTTCCATATATTTGACTGATAATACTCCAAAGTATTTTCTCTGATACTAAAGAAAAATTACATATCTTCAGAAGCTTGAAAGGGAGTTTTGAAAAAGAAAGATGAAGACACAGAATGAAAAGACATTTTAAAGATGAAATTACCATTTAAAGATGTCAAAAAGTGAATATATGTAAAGCGAGTTTCTCAATTGCTTTATGAAGCAGTCAATAAGATCAGCCTCATGATTTCCTCCTTTGATTCTTTGAAATATTGATTTTTTTTTCCCTGTGATACAAGTGTTAATTTTAGGGTTCATTTAAAATTCATAAACCTGAAAATGGTAATATTTTTGGTTTGTATACTCATACGAAGAATATGATACTTTTTGAGCAGTTCAGACAGTCGCAGACTTTATTCACTAGATGCAGCTACTGTTTTTATTCATTCATTCACTATCAATACTTGTAGACACCATGCTTATTCCATCACTGCCACACCTACAGTCATCACTCAAATTTTTGTGGTTATGTTTTCCTCCAAATACCAGGTGGCAATGATGGTTTTGCGCCTTTTATTAGCATTTCTTGAAATATATTTGCTCTCATACATTTGTTCTTCAAATGAAGGATTTAAACAGATTAGACATATATATAACTAACAAGACCCAGTAAATGCTAAGATCTGTTACACAGATAAATATTCAGGGCTTGACCCCACCAGACGGTTGTCCTACATTTGATTACTGCAATCTTCCACCTTCTCTGAAGCATCTGAGGTTAACTACAAGTGGTGATCCAGCCTGCATACCCAGTTGCAGTGCACTCAGTTTGGTCAAGGAGCCTAAAATTCAAGAAGTACTCCACCACTACCTTGCATACACAACAGTTGCTGGGGTGAGTGATCGCTGTGAGACCCTCCAAAGTCCTGGTCTTCTAGTGAGCACTCTGGCAGCACCCTGACCCCAGCCTGTAACAAGACCCTGGTGCATACCCTATTCCTGCAGGCCACAGTTTCTTCCAGAAAGAAACTAATTTGGGGACAGAAAAGCTGTGCATGCAATATGCCCCACTCCTTGCCCAAGTTAAGCTAACCTCAGAGTGGGAAAGCCATAGGGCATAGTTACACTTCAACATAGATTTTATGTGACGAGCTTACTGCCAAAACAGCTGCAACACCACGCAGGAGTTTCAAAAGCTCTATGTTAGAAGAACAGATCCTGCTGAAATTTTCTTAAGGACTTACATATATATTAAAAAAAACCCCAAAACACCAAATAAACAAAAAAAAAACAAACCCACGAGCTAACTTTGAATTGGCTTCCTCTGTCACTTGTGGCCATCTAGCCATACTACTGCAGAACAATGTTTTTGGTCTAGTATGACTTGTTATTCAGCAGACAAGCACTGATCATAGCCTGTCCTTGGGCATCTAAGGCATCTCTCGATACCCGCCTTATTTTCTAGTACTAGGAGAGTCTTGAGTTTTACTAAGACAAGTCTGTACAAAAATACAATCTCCCACCAACACACTCTCCAGCCATACAAGAGGGATAGGTGTACGGACAGGTCGGGAGCAGGCCTTGTGTAAACTGTCTTGCTTGAGCAAAATGTTTTTGTTTGATTGGTTGGGTTTGGTTGCGTTTTTTTGCGCCCCCTCCCCCCCCCCCTTTCTTTTTTTCCTCCCAAGAGTCAGCTGAATCAACTCAGTACAGCATTCAGAGGAGCTGATGCAACTCTCACCTTGCTGGCTCCACATGCAACCTTGGGGACCTCTGGACTATTTAATGTCCATTTCTTCCCGTTATATGCTCCCCAGTCTCTAATGTGTGCCCAGTAATGGTGAAAATGTATAACACCAACAGATGACTCTAGCTGACGAAGACAAACAGGCCTTCATCATCAAAAGCAGCTCCAGCCCAGAGACAAAAACCCACTTCATTCCTGCTTCATTTATAGAGGTGAAGGACATGCCTGCCTTTGTCCCCAAAACTTCTTCATGAGTAACATCTTGGTAGTATTTTCTTCCACAAAAGCGATAGAGAGTTTCCCTGGAAGACATCAGCATAACTTTCTTTAAGACCTTCACTTTTCTAACCAATGCTTATGCAAGCATTCACTAAAACTACAGAAATCAGAACAGAGTTACTGATAGAGTTTCAAAAGAAATCACTCAACCATACCTAAGTAACTTTTTTAATTAAGTATTGAACAGTGGGTAGACTACAAGAAGATGCAAAGCAGATAGAAGATAGCATTACAGATGCAAAGAGAAACTTTGAAAATAGAAGTTGAAAGCCATGCTAAATACAACACTTTCTCCAATACTACAAATTAAGAGATCAGGGAAGGGGAAAATGAGAACATTACGGGCCAGAATGGTAAACTGAATCACTTAGGATGGCAAAATGCCTGAAATATTACATTATTGCATTCTCAATACATTTGCAGAGGGAATGATAAAAAGTGGTCTTTGACTTAGCAGCGGATCTATAGTTACATAAGGCTAGAAATAGCAAGATGAGAATTTACTGCAAAAACCTCACGATTAAATGTGTGCCAGAAACCTAACACGTGCTACCTGCCCCTGATCGGAGGCAGCAATAAAGTTCTTGTGTTTTGTGCATTATTACTCCTTATTAAGCTGTATTTCTGTTAGTCTCTGATGTAAGGAGACACATACATTGTGCTATGTCAGGTCATGTCAAGTCCCATCAAGTCGTATGATGTAACACAGCCTGATGCATCCTGACATGGTGCGTATTAGTGCCAATGGAAAAAGCCTAAATGCCAAGCCATTTTCAATAAATACACCCCATGTGCTGGTGCACAGCAAGACCCCGATGGGGCTTTAACCTGCAGCTCTGCAAAAATACCAGTCATGGAGAGCTGTGGAGTTTCAGAGGGACAGCAAAAAAAATAAAAAATCATAAAACACATTCCAAAGAAGCAGACATCTATTGCTATTCATGTCCAGAGCTATTAAGCATGATGTAGAGACCTTATGAATTAAGAAAACTTAATTATCTTGGATGAATTTATTTCCCAGACTGTTAAAATAATACCATGCAGTTCTGCAATAAACGTGGCAATGGAAACAGCCAAGCAGTTGCATTTAAGCTCTATATGAACTTTCTTTTCTCCCCCATCCCTGTTTCTGTCACTCGTTGCTGTTGCTCCATTAGCACCAAGGGTTTGGGTACATCCTCGTGACACCCAATCTGCAGAGATATAGACTGTGTTTGGGTACGACCTTTCAACTTGGCCTACCCTTGTGCAGCCTACCCAAAATCCAGCCTGAGGAACTGAACTGATTCAGTCTCTTTCTGCATTTACATTTATGAGAGGTGCCTTCTTATTGTTACGTGACAGCATCAGGTTCAGATGGAAAGAAGAGTATCAAGAAGTGAAAAGTATGCCAGGGGAGGAAGATAGCTCCACAACATATCAACCTGAAAAGCATCTGGGTTCACTGGCCCTGTCAGTGCATGTACAGGCAATTATAGTAACATCAATGTTCTTTTCGTCGTGCAAAAAAAAAAAATCCAACACACGCAACTGAATTGTCAAGTCTTGGAAAAGACTTCCCCACTCCTCATTTGAATGGTTTGATAAAGGGCTCAGCTATGTCCCATCGCTTTCAATCACATCCATGATGCCTTACAGAGTTATGTGTAAGGAACTGTATGGGGACGGGCGAGGGGCGCTCCATCATGCCTGTCCTTGGCTCAACCTCTGCCTCCTTTGGGAAACAGGGTGGCAATTAGAAGCCCTACAGACAGCACATTTGTAAAAGCAGAAGGTAATTCTCTGAAGGGTAGTACAGATCCTCTGTACCTCGGAGACTCGCCCCGCCTTGGTTTTTGCATACCTACAAAAAGCATACCCCTCATGCAGTTTTCCTACACAATATTTATATGTGAGAACTCTTTGCCATTTAGGCTTTTATGTTGAATTAGAGGTGCAGTGAAGAAATAAAGAGATCAAAGCTCATCAAACTGATTGCTTGCATAACATTGTGGGACTGGAGTATGCATCACTCGGAGAATCATAGACAGGTGGAAAGCCTTGGCAGGTACAAGCCTTCAGTCCTTTCAAAGACTGTTAGCACCTTTTTAAAGAGAAAAGGATAACTAAAATACACCACACAGAGCCTTCCTCCTCATCCATATTAAAAGCTGCCCCACAGGTCTTTACCACATACTTACTTTTTTTATAGAGCATTCAAAGAAAAGAATAATATTTTGTCCTCAACTTTGTCATGAACAGAATTCAACTACTTTGATAATGCTTTAAATATTTAAATAGTATTGCTAACGAAAAATTTATTGAGGGTAAGCATCTGCTCTTTACAGCAAGTTGCTCACTGCTTAAGCAAACACCTTTCCCAGCCACTTTTCAAGAACCAGTTGGAAAGGGCCAAAGGTGAATTTTGGCATCAACGATGATTTATTTGTGCAAAACAGTTTAAACGCAAGCAATATATTCCTGTCACCCAGACAGCTGACAGAATGTCAGTCACCTTTATCAATTGTTTCAGTACTTCCTGTCAGCTACCATCAATCTTTGAAATAAACACTATAAATAAAACTGCATAGGCAAATGGCTGCCAAATAAACCAAGGGTTAAGCACATTTCACCTATTATGCAATTTCATGCCAATGGTTATTTTGATCAGAGGCCTAAATTCAAAGTGAATGCAGAGCTTCAGAAGAGAAGAAGCAAGTACATCATGATAAATATACACAGGCTTTTTTTTTTTTTTTTTTTTTTTTNCAGCAGTAAAGCATCCCTTGGCCACCTTGGTCTCGCCATCGGGTAGACTGGCCACGGCAACGTGCTCCTGAAACCCGCGCTCAGCCCACGCACCAAAGCAAAACCTCACTCTTTTTGTGGGCTGAACAAAGAGGGAAGAGATGAACATGAACTAGAAATACACAGGGTGGCACAGTCAAAGGGGACAGGGCAGATCAGCTGGGTCTGCAGGACCATGAAGGTCAGATGGAGCACCAGGCTCCAGGCACTGCACAGCTGATGCCCTCACCCCACTTGCACGCTCCCAAAGCTCACTTCCCAGCTGCTTGGACCTCCACCTCAGACCTCCTGCACCACCCAGGGGTTCCCGCCACACTGGGAAGACCTGTCCCAAGCCCTCCCTTATATACTCACCCACAGGGGTGGGGTCAGGGACTGCCTTTTAAAGCTGCAAGGGCCCTTCCCACTTGGCCAACCAGCCTACCCTGTTTGTGCATTGGAGGGGCGAGGACAACCAGCGCTCCATGTGTGGCAAAAGGTCAAGATGGAGATTAACGGGGGGGAAGAGACCTTTTAAGTGTCTTAATTTTTAAACCTCTAGGAAAGGTGGTGTAAGACAAAGGTGAGGCCACTGCTCTCAAGAGCATAAGCAAGGAGATAAGATTTTATAGTACAGGACAATACATACAATAGAAGTATTTTATAACTATACACTCACATCTATCGGCAGCCATCAGGTGCTCCTTTCCTAATTCCTTTTACATGAGTCTTGGCACAAAAGAAAAATATCTACCTGTTTTCTTCCTGCCTCATCTGCCATCTTCCCACTATCGTGTAGTCAACACATAGAGACACAGAAAATAAATGGTGGGATAGCACCTCCTTTCAGAAGCAAGGAGAGAGTTCTAACAGCTAGGGTACAGACATAGATTGCAAACCTGTCTGCAGAGATCAAATCCTGAGCGTAGACTGCCACCCTCCTCCTCATTTCAAGCCTCATGCACATTTTGTTTCCACCTTACAAGATAACATCTAGTTATTGGCTGAGTTACCAATTGTCTTTTAAATCCTTACAGATGTCATTGCACATCTCCCAACCTAAATAATGAAAATATCCTGTGGAGTTATGACAGGGATCTACTGTTATTGAAGGGATTGATGTAGCAGTGCAGAAACCCTATGATAAAACAATCTTAATATCCAACTTAATATTATAAGGATTACCAAACCGTACTGATTTCAGTGGCTCCCCCTGGCCTTTTGCCTTTTCAGGCTGTGGCTGTAGCACTTTGGGAGCTGTTTAAATGTCAATGGCCCCAGATTTCAAAGTGGCACTGCACAATTGTCCACCTGCAGCTGGAGGCTGTAAGAAGCAAATGGAACAATATTTTTCTGTGGGATGATTAGCTCTTGGATGTTAGGCAGGATGAATAATACTCAGTGCTCGCGTCTTAACCCCAGCAGGGTTAAGTACATTATGGTCCTTGAGTGTCTCCAAAGAGAAGTCCACTAAACACTCTTGAAGGTGACTGCAACTACAGGCAGGAGAGGGAGAGTTTGAAGGCCAGCCACTGAATAAGGCTTTTATTACATGTGAATACAGGTGAAATCAAGACCAAGAGTGGGTGGGATAGAAATCAGGAAACAGAGTGGCCACTTAAACTGGTCTGGAAATATTTTCAGATGTCCAAATCTGGGTATATTGCATACTCTTTCCTTACAGCATGTGGAAAAGTGAGCACCAAGCGCAGGGTATGACTGCGTTCCAGCAAGTCCCTGAACAACAGGGATAGCAGGACTGCACTGTGGTGCAGGCATGCCTTTTGGTTCAGTCACAGTCAAAGAACAACAATTCTTGTGAGTCCTGCAGATCTGCTCAAGGATAAGGTAAAGAATGTTGTGCAATCATAAAGAACACTGATAATGAAAGAGTGGTAAATATGATGCGCAAAATGTGTAGCACGGCTCCATCATACAATGGTAATTGCATTTCAGGTTAGGAGGAGGATCAACACAGCACTAGGTTTGGTTCAGAGTTGGAGACAGGTAGAAGATAACTCCTGCAGAGCCAGAGCCTTCCAGAAGTACAGATTATCCAGCATACCTAAGCTATTAGCTCATACCTCTAAGCTCAAACACGTCCTGGAAAGGATGTAGTCCCCAGAAGGGTTACAACCGCTCTTAGGCATTACACCTTCCAGGTTCTCTGGACATGACCAGTCTGGTTCTTCTGGCAGTTTCTAACCTCCCTGAAACTCAGCACCTACTCCAAAGACTGAAATATTCAAACATAATTCACAGAGCTTTTTATGGCAAGCCCACTTCCATCCTGGCGCTTGGTGCAGCTGATGGGACTAACCCAGAGGGCTTGGAAAGCACACAGTGCCACAGAAACATTCACCCATGAGTGCTTAATGCACACAGGCACGCTTCTGGTGCATCTATCCCACTGTCCTATGCGGGGGCATCCATTAGGCAGAACCGAGACCATTCTGCCCTTGCTGGAGCTGTGTTTGGCTCGCTTTCACAGCATCATTTTGGCAGGATTCCTTTGGCTCATCTAAGTGCAGATTTGGAGAGGAGACACAACGTGTGTCTGCTGATCCAGGGAAAAGCCAAATTCCCTTTTCCATGGATGAGTTGTCTGATTACTATTATTTCTATCTTTTGCCTGTAGAAGTCAGAGTGAAAACTTGGTCCCATGGAAACCAGTAGCAAAACTCTTACTGATGTCCCCAGGGCCAAGGTTTCCCCTCTGGTTTTCCAGATGTTTTGTACTCCAAACTTGCCAACTTCATTCCCTCAGACCTTTTCAGCATTGCCTACGTAATAGAGCAGGACTTGCCATATTGCATTTGACAGAGATTTTTCCCCAGTGTCCTGATCATGAATCATCATTCAGTATCCTAGTATCCGTCTGCTAATAGCAAATGAAGTTGCCTGACATAGATTGCATATTAAACCATGTTATTTATGTCAGGTCAAAATTTGCTGTGGGGATTCTTAATTGGAAGCATGGCCGCTATCCGTTTTTGTTTCTTTTTTTTTCCCCTAGGCAGATTGGCAGAGAACATAGAATTGAAAAGGGGACTGTCTCACCTACCCATACTTGGTACAACCCTTCTTCCTTTTAAAAAAACTTCTCCTGCTTGCTGGTTCCTTGTGTTCCCTCCTATGGTACATTGCCATCATACAGCCCCAACGCAACTCGTTTCTGTGTTTTGGGAGCACGAAGTGATGAAAGCATCTGGCAGCAAGGGTGCCACAGCCTCTCATGAGTCCTACGAGAAAGGCAATCAGCCAAGTCCAGAGCTCCAAGCCCAGAGAGGAAATCAGGTGTTTGTGCACTTCTGGTACTTGCAGCTGCCAGAACAGCAGGAGGGAGAACAGGGGTTTCCAGATGTGCACTTCAAAGCCAAGCACAATGCTTTTTCCTAAATGTGCAAGAACAGACTTCTCCCTTTAGAAAAGGATCATGGTGCAGGTACCATCAGACTGGGTGTACAATCTGTCTCCTGTCCAAAGATTGACTGGTGTACCACGTTAGCACTTCCTTTTTATGAGCGTATGAATTACCAGTGAGATTCAAGAACACCCCAGAGAGAAAAATGGAGCTTCTGATACCAAACGCTATGCTCAACCTCCATCAGAAACATTAAAAATGAACTCTTTCCAGTTATGTCCAATGGGTTTATACGCTGAATGCCAGAGAGAATTAAAATAGTTTACCTACACATGCTGCCTGGAAGGTATATAATTCCTTCCTGTGCTTTTAATAGAAGGCGATAACTAAAAGTTTTGAGCTGAAAATATTTTTATGATTGGAGTTTTCATTATTAAAAGGAAAATAGTTAAGAAATAATCTTTGTAATTTTTTTTTGGCCATAATACGGTCTCTCTCCCCTGCTGATAATTGAATTCCATAAAATTAAGGACTTAATCCAATAACTAAACAAATCCTTGTATATTTAACAGACAAGCTACATTCTTCACTTATTAAATGTACAATTAAAAATACATAAAATTTTAATTCTTATTACATTTAATTGGTAAGGTCAATGCCAATTATAGCATAGGAACACTTTTACTTCAATTTAAAGTTTTATCTCCTACATTAGTTTTCATTAAGGTGTTAAATGAAACAAAATCATTATTAAAGAATAAAAGAAATTGTCAGCAAACCAAGCAGGAACTGTCTGTTAGTATTGTTAAATGCACTTCAGGGAAATTGTTCCCATGGTCTCAGCTGTTGTAACAATTATTGGGGGATGGGGAAAAAGGCGTCTGGAAAATTCCACACAACACTTAATATATATCTGCTGGACGTAATAACTGATCTAATATGAAAGACAAAAAAAATAACATTAACAGCAAGACAAAATCCATTCTCACCTTCCAGACAGCATAATTGGTGATCTTAAAGGAGAGGGAAAATATGTACCTGACATGGAGAAGGTTACCGAATATGACAGCTTTAATCTGTTATTTTATTTCTTCTAGAAACATTTCATTTACACTTGTAAATAAAAATATTAATGGTTTTTCTCAGAGACTAGGTGGGCCAGAGGAAAGTTAACAAGCAGCAGTAGAGAGTCTTGGACCGTGCCTGAGACAGAAACAAGGCAATAACAACTTGAAATCATTCCAATCAGACACGATGCTGCATTCCAAGATCAAGAAATTGTGTGCACATCATTAAATATGCATATTAGTTAGTTAAATGAAGGTTGGGAATAAGACCTAGAGCTAGACAGGACCTGTGGAGCCAGGGCTCAGGCAGATGTCACTGCATTGATTATACTTTGGCAATATGTCAAGCTCTATTAAAAATTAAATTAAATTAAAGAAAGCTCAACACGTTGCCCAAGTCTAATCACTGTGGTGACACCTGTCCAAATGTGCATGTGCCTGAAGCCTCAGTGCCCAAAGTGCTCCTGGTATGTCACTGGGGAGAGGGTGTTAATTCTAAGATGAATTACGCTGGTGGGCAGGCAGAGCATATGTGACACACTGTGTGCAGCAGGCAGAGAAGAGCAGATCTGATCTGAATTTCCAGCCCTCATAGTTAAGCACTCCTCTGCTCAGAAAAATACTGGGAACTGCCCTCCAGCCATCACCACCTCTCTAGTGGGGTAGGGACACAGCTACCTGAAAGACCTAATCTGGCTCTTCCTCCCTTCCATCCCAGAATCATCCAAATTACTGAATTCTAAGCACGGTACAAAGCAAACCTGGCCAACATCATAGGATTTCAGGGCTTAAGAATGGGTGGGCTGAAATAATGCTGAGATTTAAGTTTACTCTGACTAGTTTTACTCTTACAGCTTAAATGGCAAAGGCACTTAAAGCTGGCAATGTCTGCCTACCCCTTATCTTAGATATACACAGAAATGTGTATACACAGTACTGATGATGCTGCTGCAATTACCTATAATTTAATTTCTAATACTAAATGTATAAATTTTAAATACACAGCAGTCCTAGGAATATTGCCCTACAGTAGCAAGGGATTTCTTAAAAAGCTGCTGTTCTATTCATAGTCTGGTTAGAGACAGTGGGAACAGGTACTGTGAAGCTGTCATGTCTCTAATGACAACCTGAAGACTTATATGAAACGTATTGCATTAACTGTGCATATATGTCTGTGCAGAACAAAGCTTGCCAGCATAACTGCCCTTATTAAAAAGGAATTGAATACAAAATGGAAGAGCCATTACAGCTGCCTCTGTTAGGGAATGCAGCTACAAATTAAGAAAAAAAGCACCCTGAATCACCCATGTCACTTCTAGACAGTGGCACGTGGGAATGCTCAGCTCGGCAGACAGTAAAGCAGTACATTATGTCTACTGAAGAAGAAAAAGATAGTGAAGCTGAACAGCATTTCCAAGGGAAAGAGGAACGATAGGAAGGAGAAGTCATCAGATGATAGAGACAGAAAAACAAGGAAAAGTTCAGCCTGGAGAGGAAGAAAAAAGTGAAAGATGATGGGAACATGAGATCAGGGCAGATACAGAGATTATACAAAGTGAAATAATAATAGTAATTATTAAAAAAATAATCTAACGATGATGTTATATGTACCTAAAACTAGTACTTTCCAAAAAGACCTTCTTCAGGCAAATGATTTTTGCAATTGACATAAAGGTGTTCAGGACTGCACTAAAGCTCCTATTAAGAATGCCACCACAGTTTGGTGACAAGTTTTACCTCATGGTATCATTACTGTCTCCAGATTCTTGCTGTGGACACAGTGAAGTAAGCTTTGATGACCTATTAGAGTGCAGGGTTGCATGGTGCAAGGTTTTTGGTAGGGGCTGCGCGCCCTTCTCTAGGCTCTGTGTCAGTTTTGGATTCAGAGCCGCTCTCTGAGCACAAAGCACTGGAGGTGAGCTAAGACTACTGGAAGAAGGAGCTGTGCTGGGTCATCTCATTTTATGACTGCTGTCAGTGTGGGCAGATAAAGCAATTTAAAGAAGGGACATACCCCAGACCTTCTCTGATTTTTCCTTACTAGAAGGTCTCAAACATCTGCTACTGCTTGGCAGAAGTATGACACAGAAGGCAGAAGAGCACTCCAACTGAGAAAAAATAGGAAAGTTTAAATAAGCCAAATGTGGCATTCATCTGGAGTGAAAGTTACTGACACAGAGGACTGAATCAAAGCTTTGACTTATTTACATTATGGGTTTAAAAATTTTGCAATATTTAGGATTTGGGATGACCCTCTCCTTAAAGTCAATTTCATTTCATCAAAACCCTACTGGCTGCAGCTTTTGTCAATGAGAGGACATGCCATATCAGCCTGACAGCCAGGTCACATCCTACAAACACCCCCTGATGATCTCCCTCCTTGTGCAGAGCAGCAGACATTGACGTGGCAGGAAAGCAAAATTTGCACTACTGCTACATAAGCTGTATTTGGCCAGACAAAACCTTTTGGTCTTTGAGACTACCAACTTGACTTCTTCACGAGTATTAAATTCCATGAAAAGCACAGAAATAAAAGTACTGCCACATCCTTCCTTCTCCGCAGCCTGTATCAATGGAAAGATACCTCTGTTTTGGTACCATAGAGTTCTATGGGCTATTTAAGTTAGGACTTTTCTCTCCTGGGTTTTGATTTATGAAGCACTGAACACACACGATCTACGAACTCATCATAGGTTTTTGTGAAAAGAATTTAAGAATTCCCTCCCCAATTACTGTTTATCCAGTTACTGAAGTATTTGTCATGACAACTTCTCTCTGGTCCATGCCTGGATTTCGTGCACAGAAATAGGAACAGTATCTCCCCTTTCAAGTTTTAGCGCTGATTTTTTTTTTTTTTAAAAAAGAGGTTAGGTTTAGAACATGACAATCTTACCACAGGGGCTGCATTTGAATATTGTCTACCTACAGTGTCAGCAGATAAAAATAAGGCCTGCCATTCGTATTTCACCTACGCTACAAACAGGTTATGACCTATTCAATATCAAAGAGAGGGCACAATGAATTGTACAGCACAAACATGGCTGCTCCTATGGTCGTTGTAGCTAACCTTGTATATTAGAGAACAATCACTGAGTAAATTAGCTTGAATAAACAGAACTTGTCTTTTTCCAAAGCGAATATGCAGTTCTTGCAAATTTTACAGCCACAACCCCACAGGGTGAGCAGGGTATCTGTTGGGAAATTATACTTTTCTCTACCTATGCAGTATCTCTTGTGACACAGACTTTTGAATAGTGCACTACCATGGGTACATTGCTACAATACTGTTTTTATAACTGTTACACTAACATATAAACAATGCAAATGGTCCAGATTTTTTAGGAGAAATCCCTCAAAATTATTTCACTAAAAATTCTCACTTTTCCCCCTTTGTACGTGATTATGTTCATCTTATAACAGGCACATGTAAGAGGAGGAATTTTAAATTAACAACTAGAGCATCACAAAGCCAAGAGGTCTCCAAATTTACTGAGGTCAAATCTTTATCATCCTCTGCATGAGGTTATGTTTAAGCTAACAAGCCATGTTGAAACAATTCTTCCTACCTGGTAAGCAAATTTATAGGGGCTGAGCTGTATACTACAGACTACGGAGAAACATTTGTCTTTGAAAATAGTCAAAGTAACTTTTAGGGCTTTCGGTTGCATTTTTCCCTTTGTTGAGTTACTTTTCCCCCAGGATCTAGCGGTGACTTGACTGAAAATGGAATGAAAAGAAGGTAGCCCATGTTTATTGGGCTAATAAACTCCTAGCAGGTAGGTAGCAGATGCAAGTGCTCCCAGTTTGCTTTCTTGCTTTATATAAAGTCTCGCCCAGAGCTGACTCCTTTACCCCAAGTGAGAGCTCACTCCTGTTTCATCATTAGCAAGAGAGCTATTAGTCAAACCACTAACTAATCCTATACTTAATATAAGACCTAAAATTCACTAAAGAGAGTGCCTCATCTGTATAACTTAAGTAGGGACAGGGAGGGTAAAGTGCCTCAATATGCTGAATTTTTTATTCTGCTCTGCATCTGCAATACTGCAAAGTGCTTCGGAGCAATCTGGCTCTCAGAACAGTTCACTTACTGTGCTGGTATTAAAAGTTAAAATATAGAGGGTACAGCTGACAATCCAGAAGAAAACAAAATCTGTAACTGAACTCCAACCTTGAATTTTTGTCTGGCAAAATGAATTTAAATGGTAGAAGGACTGAAAAGGTACCATATAAAATACGCCAGTAGGCACTTTACTGTTTGAATCTTAATGGGGTTTCTTTTTTGCATTTATGTAAGTTCTTCAAAGAGTTATTTTCTCAATTACCAATCAAAAGAACTCATAAAGGTAAAGTCAGTGGACCGTGAAGGATTAGAGCTGTCTCCTAAGACAGATGCA
>RSEF01000003.1:8635596-8661604 GCA_003993805.1 Himantopus leucocephalus
GTCCAGTAATAAATACTATGCATCCTTCTTCCTTCCTTGATTTGTTGCTAATTACGTGTAAACAGCTCTAAGTACTGCATCCAGTAGAAAATTCAAGGTAAAATAACTGGGCAGGATATTTTCACACCGGGCAGGAATTTAGCTAGGGTTCAAATGTTCAAACCCTCTCACTTTTGGAAATGCCTGTAAACATATAAATCCTCAGTACATCATCTTCTTGTCTCATAAAATGCATGACGCCTCCACAAGCAAAAGAAAGGCACTCGCACTACACAGGATTTTCAATCCAACAGGAATTCACAGGTTACNTGGGTTACAAAATGATTTTCCATGGGCACGTCCACAGTGCCGGAGGCAGCACAGTACAGACTCTTGCTCTAGCAACATCCTTGCTAGCACTTTGCTAGCTATCAGTGCAGCTATCCTGCTTTTTGACCAGAGCTAACACCTCGGCATGACATTGCACCGTGCCATCGGGTGGGCTGAGCAGAGGAAAGCTCCAGTTCCACCATGATGCTTCACTGAGCAGTGGAGACTTGGTCATTGACACTGGCAGTCCCCCACAGACCACTAATCCCATAAACACTCTTGCCTCCTTTCCTGAAAAGTCTGCCTTTGAATTAATCTGTTGGCTTTCTGAAGATGTTTGTCTTGGCTTGCTATGAGAGAGCAATAATTACAGGAATTTCCAGGTCCCTCTTTTCAATTCTGCCTATACGATCCTGCCTGGATCCACAGATCCTCAGTTCCTCCTTCACTGTGCCAGGCACGGAGCTGTGACAAATGTGATTCCAACCTTATTTCATACATCTTTCCTACAGGCGGCAATATAAACTTTCCTTGGAGATTTTAGTCATAAATCAAGAGGCAGTGTGGTCTGGCAAAGGTAGCACTGGACAGGGACTTGGGAGTCTTGGTTGTCACCTCATTTCCCTTTACTTGTTCTGTCTTTTCTTATTTATTCAGTTCATAAAGTCACAAGGTCACTCCTAACTATGTACTACACACGTCAGCTTTACATACATAAAATAGTGAGACTTAGTATTACTTCAATAGAACAATATTTATCATTAAGACAGTAAAAGATGCTGAACTATGTAAGGAGATAACAAATATCTGAAAAAAACCACGATTTTTATGATAAAGTCCATTCACAGAAATTTTTCTCTTGGTAACTGGTGTCATAATATCCTCCTAGTCTAATGATGGGCTTTGCTATGTTGAAAGGATCCACTCCATATTTATGTCCCTTTTTCCCCCAAGAAGATCTTTAACAAGCTATTTTGTCAAATTGTGCTAGAGAAGAACAGTGCTTTATTTCATCACATTAAGTAGGATTCTAAAGTAATACAATTTTTTAAGATAATGGAAGCTTTTTTCTTTTCCTGGAAAAGAATAGAAAGAAACTAGCATAATTTTTTTCACTATTTTTTTGAGCCGGCATTTTCCCCCTCTTTTATTATTCGGAGCATCTTTACTCATGATATGGCAGGCAACATATTGCTGTATTAACAAGGTCACTCAGTCACAAAATCCCATTAGGGGTGAAAATGACAGAACTAAGTTGTGTAGTGACAAATAAGGCAAGTTCTCACCTTGTGAGCAGAAGGTCTCAGGTTCAAATTTACACAATGTGGAAGTAGAAGAAAATGCATCCGCAACTCACGTCCACTCTGCATAACTCACACAGAGACATCCCCAACTTTCTGACTTCGACAAGGAAGATTCAATGAAGTCAGCAGGTTCTTTTGAGCTATACCTATAAAAAACCCTATATGTAACCATAAATGCTACAGAATATTGAGCAAAACAACCCTCTTTCAATGTTTTCGTGCGTACCAGTACGGTCACAAGATTTTATAGCAGCGAGTGCAGCAAGCAAGAGGTCCATAATTCAATTAAAGCAGGTATTATACAAAAGCTTTGCTATCTAATGAAAGACTAGATAGCAACGTTGTAGACACAGCCCTGAGCAGAGGTCTAACCTGCGCTGCCAACAAACCTCTCCAAATTCCAACTATTTCCATGCTTCCTCCTGGCTCTTTTGCATAGCACTATGGCTCTGGCATTTACCACTGGCACAGGCAGCCCCCTCCTGCACCGGCTCTCCCCTGGGTGGCTCGGGGAGGAGGGATGGGAGCCCCACCAAGCCCCGCTGCTGAGCGGTGCCCCAGGGGACCTGCATCACCCAACGCCCCCAGCCCTGGGGAAGCTGGAGGGTTAGGACGGGGTGAGCAGCTTCACCCGGATGCAGGTTTGTAATCAAAAGACATGAAACAAATAGCAGGCACCGCAATGAATAGTTAAACTGATTTCTCAGATTGAGAAACTCACCAAAAAAATCCGATCACAGTCTTGATTAGAGCCAGATGAAAAAAGCAAGCTGTCTTTCCTCAATCCCTTGTCATATCTCTATTCTCTACAAATTTTCAGGGAATTTCTCAGCAACAGACACACATCTGGGTTTTCAGAAAGCTTTTCCTGCTTTTAAATAATTATCCTTTTTTTGTCTTTGTTGAAAAAACGTCAGAATTCTTGTTAGAAAGATAAGTTATAGTAATCCTTTAGTTTGTTTAAAAAGGTGTTCTTGAGAAAAAATATTTTAATTATAGCTGTCACTCACCTAAACAATGTTTACTGGGGTTAAAAAAAAAAAAAATTTTTAAAAAAAAAAGACTACTGTAAAATATGATCCCCAGCTTGAAAAGCACTTTGTAACCCTCAACTCCTACAGACTCCATCTGAAGTCTCTTTCAGAGAAATAGTCCAGCAAGTCCAGAGAGAACCTCACAACTGGAGACACCTACCTACCTCTAGGATTCTCATCTCTCCTATATCCCTGAAGAGATGTGACTATCTGGTCAAAGACTTACAGAGACTCCAAATTTCTATAGAATTTTGTACCCCAGGATCTCACCAAACTTTACTTTTAAAGAAATTAAGCTCAATAAGGTCCTATGAGCTCTCCATTTAGCATAGAAAGAAACCACATCTGACGGACCTTAAAAGATGCACTCTGAAACCCTTCTGTTCCCTTCAGGTTCAGTCAGAACTTTAAATGTTCAGCACTTGTTTTTTCGTTCATAAATGATGTTGATTACACGCTTTATTCAGAAGCAGCCCATCGGGAAATCGGAGAGCTCTCTACTTGTTCAAATCACTAGGCATGAGCTGCTGCAAGCATAGCCATGGACAGAAGGGTGCCCATCGGATATGCCGGATGGCGATATCGATGCAGACATACACTAGGACACATACTGAGCCTGACATCAGGGCACGAGCCCACTGAACACCGTCGCACCAAGAGACATCCAGATGAACACTTCAGTCTTACCCAGCTACAACGAAAGCTGCAGACACTCGTGTGTTCCCGCTTCTACTTATAGGAGTAGCCAGAATTAGGCGAGAGAAGGAAAGCTGATGTTTGAGGAGGGGCTGGGAACAGAATATAAACCTCTGGCTCCTCTGAACCTTGTCGCCCCATCCGTTCTCGCCTGGTGTGACTGAAGATTCATTACTAAGGCTGGTGTTTGCACAGGCTGGACGTGCTTGCAGATACTGTACAAAAACTAGCAAACCACAGAAAATTCTTTCCCTTTATTAACGCTCTGCTGAAGCTTTTAAGCACCATTATCCATCCCACGCGCAGACTTCGTAGGCACAGCTGGCCTTTCACTGAGAAAGGAAATATTTCCATCTCAAAGACATTTGCTGCTTATGAACTGTCCCAAAGACTTAAGATATTTTTCAGGCACACTCTCATTTCAAAGAAACGTACACAGAGATGATAACACCCCTTAAATGAATCAGGCATTGTGCATCATCTGCAATGAAAGCAGTTCAGAGAGCCTTACTGAGCACCTACGCAATCCAAGGAGGGGTTGATTTTCATTAGGTACCTACTTAATGCTTTGGTAAATGGGATCATGAACTCGACCTGGCTTTCCAGGCACTCCCTTTATGTTCTTAAATTATTTACATTGAAAGACATTTCAAGTTTGAAGTAGATTTAATGCGGTAGAGATTGAAGTTTTAAGGAACAAGAACGAAGCCCTAATTGTGGTTACATCAGTGTGAGTTTTGTCCTTTGCAATTCCATTGTAGAGCAAAATTTAACACACTCACACAAATAGCTTGGTAACTTTCTAAAAGCTTTTAACCTCAGAAGTATTTAAATAAATAATTCCTATAGACTGCAATAGGGCATAGCAGGGCAACTCACTTCTGAATAGTGGAGTGCGAGAAGTGTTACACTGATGGTGAGAATCCCACACAGATGGTCAGACTGCAAATGAAAGTCTTCATATTGCACACTCTCCGGGGTAGAGATTGCCATTTTTTGTTGTTTGCTTGTTACGGTCTCTGGTGATTTACATGTACCTGTCTCGTATTGCACCGTAAGGAGTGATTTTCTCCAGGTTCTGGGAGACACCATGATCATTGAACACATGCGATACCAGCTCCAAATGGAAACTCAGGATCAGCAGGTTTGTGGAGAAACATCCGTTCCCAGGACACGCAGCGAGGGGGTGTGCTGCGGGCAGCAGTCTCCTGCCTACTCGCATACCCAATGCCCTAGAGAAAGGCAAGTCAGGACTTCAACGGGAGCCAAAGCTGCTCATCACCTTGTGAAAATCAAACCACCTGATTTGATCTGACTGCTCAGAGCAGAGGTCACAGCTTCCTGCTGCGTCCCTTTTGGCTCGGGACAAGTTAGTGATGCACATAACAGAATAAATATACTGGTAACGGGACTTTGGCGAGTCACTCACAGGGGCGGATTTCCACCTTCCTAAGCAAAAGCTGCAAAAGGGGCAGGTATATTTAGTTAAAAAGCATTCCACCTAATTGACACAAAGTGTAATCATTCTTCCCTGTGTTACAGTTTCAGGCTACCAAAATTTTTGGCTGAACTTGTTAAGACATGAAGATGAAGATAAAGTAGCTTTTGAAAGGAATGTCCAATTAGCTTCCTTTTCTGATTTTTATTTGTCTTGAAATTAGATTTTATTGCAATTGTATTTACAAAACTTGCACTGTGGGATATCTGTCCTCCATGGTCTGTCATTGCTAATGAGCAAAGGACACATCGAAAGTTCTTACAGTTCTTTTCTCTCTTATCATTCCTCAAGGTGAACTATGATTTCTTTCAAGAGCTTTGCTTGCAGAAAGTAAGGATTTTGTGAACGACAGAGGCAAAAATATTAATTGCTTTTTCCCACTTTGCTGACAGTTCCAATAGCAGCAAATATTATTGCAAAGGAGGAAAAAACCTCCCACCGTCAACTGCAAGATCACATCAGTCTGAAGTCAGCTAAACCTTTGCTATTCCTCCCACCTTTCTTCCCCAGTAAAGTCCTGGGAGGATGCAAGAGGCATCCTCTCCAATAGAACGATTATGGAAGAAGTCAGAGAAGATTACAATCACCAGGCAAATTAAGCGAAACAGTAAAAGCGATGCCTATAGAGTGGAATATTTCAGATCCTGGAAGAGAAGGGAGGGGTGAGTAATAGGAAACTAGACGGGAAATTACATTTTCCCCTTTTTCTTCATAAGAGATGAACTTTCCTCCAAAATGTCTGATTTCAAGACAAAGGTTGCACTGTTAGATGCTGATTTCATGCCTTAGAAATAGTGGGCAAGACAAAGCCATATAATATTTCCCATCTAGAATAGAATATTGATTTTTTTTTTTTCCCCTACCAGCCTGCCAAACAAAGTCTGCGTTAAAGCAGACTGTGTGGCAACTTCAGGTCATCATAATTCTCTTTAGTTCCTCTCCTTGTCAAAAGCCATGATATCAAAGCTGCCCTTTTGTTCCCCTTAATTCTATCAAATGCACTCCCTGTCTCAAATCTTCCCTACCTCCTCATGCAAAGATGAAGAATAACTCAGAGACTTGGACTCGGACATATCTATAATCATGACCTGAACCCGAAGAGCCAATGGAGGTTTCTGCACAACTCCAGCCCTGCAGACCGCCTGCATGTACCTCATACAGCAGGTGGAGGGGTGTCACATGAATGAGAATCAGGCTCTGCAGCATAATTGATGACAACAGCTAAAAATAACGTGCCAAATTCCACCTAACTTTTTCATACCATATAATAATTTTGAGGATGGCCTGAACCCGCACCAGCCCCTGCATAAACCTGTAAATATCAAAGGCCATAGGTAACTATATGTTTTTGCATTCAGTGTCTCCAGGCACATACCCAGAAAAACCTCAGACTGGAAATGAGCTGAGTAACTCATCTTTAACTCTTATTTTTGCAGGGCTTCATGAAATAAGAGGTGTCCTGCCTCCATCCCCCAGGCCCAGGAACTGTCAAGGCTTGCTACGTGCCTGCTCTCTTGGGCTTTGCAAAAAATAGATCTAACAATTCCCTTCAAATACACAGCCAGCTGCAGAGAAAACATTCTCTCCATCCCAGGTTGTGTCAAATGGCTAAAATACAACCTGTGGGTACTTCAGCTTGGTCCGCCCCTCGGTCTGAGAGGATTTAAAGCTGCCTCTCCTACAAGGGTGCATTTTTCCTCACTGTTGTGGGGTGGAAGCAGCCCTTTTTCCTCACAGTCACCACTTGCTAATGTAAAGGTGGAATGTAATTCAGGATTTGCGATGTTCTCCTGGGAGAGAACTGGAGTTAAGCATTGGTCATTGTTAGAAAGACACGTATAGATGAGCAGCTGGGATTGGGGTTTTTTTAGGTTTTGGTTTGCTTTTTTACATCTTATAACCTCTAACTATATAACTTTTACCTAGATTTATATGTTGTTTCCTAATGGGCCATTTATTTCATTACAGACAGTATGAGATAACCACAACACCAACAGTTACATCACACATGAATTAGAGAGCACCTATCCATCATTCTCCACTCATCAGGAATTTCTGATACGATGGTGATGAGAGTAAAGAGGAAGTGGTCACAGTCTCAAATTTCACTATAGGCTTTACTAATAGTTTAGAACAAGCATACAAGAGAAAGATTTTAGTCCACAAAACACAGAAGAGAAGAAAAACCACGCTGGTCATTGGCTACTTGTTCTTGGAAGGTATATACAGTACAGAGGCCAGTGGCGGTGGGTCAGTGTCCCATAATGATTTCCAGTATAATCATATTATAAAGTGTCCTTCCGTTGTTTTTACTATTTTGTGTCCACCAGTCCTGACCAGGATTCTCCCTCCAAACCAGAGCCCTGTAATTATGGACACTAGTCACACCATGCAAGTGACTGTTGCATGTTGTAATCTGACAAACAAAAACATTGACTTCTTGCAGTTCTCACTGGGAAACTGGTAGCACAGACTGACCTTGAGATCTTTCTCCATGGTCTTGGATAAAACAATGAAAGTTTTCAAATCTCAGATGGAAGAAAAAGGAGAATGAAGGTAGTGTCTAGAAATGTTTCCTCTGACAAACGCCAGCATTGTCAACATGAAGACTGTTACCATTAGTAAAGCTTTAATATTCAAAATATTACCAAGAGTCTGTAAGAGAACACTTCTCAAAGCAGAGGAAAATAAAACCAAACACTACCTTGGATTTAGTTAGTACAGAAAGATCTGAGCATATATCAGAATCCAGTTTTTGACAGCATGCAGTAGTCACGTTTGGATCCAGTATTGGTTTTGGCCCTAGAAACAATTATTTTGATATTTTTAAATAACCTTTAAAAAAATAAAAATTTCATAAGTTACTTTTTCCAACTCTTCTTAGCAAGCTGGATAGAAACTGGCTTTTTTCTTTCTTCTCCTCTCTTTAACAATGGCAAGCTGAGATACCCTGTAAAGTGAATGTGGGAACCGGCACTTTCCGAATAAAACATCAAACATCATGAGCCTTGTCAACAAGCCACTCTGCATCTTAAGCAAAAAACAAATCGGAGGTAAATCAGGGAATAAAACCCACAAGTCCCAACTCCCACTGGCCTTTTTAATCATTGAACGAACTGCTCCTCAAACACAAAATCTGCTTGCTTACGGATGTTATTGCCAAAACTCTGTTGAACAACAAGATCCCAACATGACACAAGCCTTTAACATTAAGTGATTCCACAGCAGAACATCAAGTTGGAGTCAAACTGTCAGATGACCCAGGCTTTCACATAAAAATTAAGATTTTTATCACTAAAATGTTAAAAGGCAAACCCATTTTTCAGTGGAAGGATGCCACATGAAGTAGGTGTCTACACATAAACGACCATCCGTCTAATACCTGAGAGTGCTGACCGCTGTACCCTTCACAGTTAACCTAGCTGAAAGGACTGGCCGATGACTCGCCTCATTCCTGAGGACTCAGAAATGCTTTAAGTCTTGCATCATGCAAAGTTGTTTTCTAACCATGAACAGTAGACACAATAAAAATAAAGTAAAGTAAAATATTTTTCCTAGTGACTAGTGAAGTGTGAATAAGTGGTTCTGGCTGATAGTTTGTAGCGGTTATCAACCTTTTCAGGCATTATTAAAAGACTAAAAAGTGACCAGTGTGTCTTCAATTATGTTGTAATCGAGTAATAGTCGAGTAAAATAGCAAGACTCTTCTTGGTTAGAGCTCTTAGAATATATAAACAGAAAACATTTCTTATTCTAAATATGTAATAGTTGCAAAACAGTTAATTTACTGCAAGCTAAAACGTTTGTTTAAAAAGCTTAGTTTGTTTTCAAAACAAGAGCTTCTGGCTTAGAGAGTTATACAAATAAGGTGTGATCTTTATTGTTTTAATATACCTTAACTACATAATTGCTGAAATGTTTCCTTCTCAATATTTAATGTGTCTGTACCCAGAAGACTATACTTAATCAGGACATGTGCAACACAAAGCACACACCAAGAAAAGGCGAGAGCAGGAAAATGTACTGTTTGCTTAAGAAAAAGGCAAAACAAGCCAGCAGCCCCCCACCTCAAACTGAAAACATGGGCACAAATGTTTATACAGTCATTAATGTCAAAACCATATTACTCAGGGTGAAATGCTACTACCGCCACCACCCCAAATTCGGCTGCACTGCTCCCCTGATTTCGGTAGGGCCAGCATTTCATTGCCCGTGACTTTCCGTGAGGAGAGGATCAGAGCACAGCACAGACAGGCAGATTGTTAAAGTTAGTTGCTCCTGGTGTCCACCCTCTTACAATTTCCGCAAACCTTTCTAATCAACTGCGTTGCAATTAATTTCTGAAATATCCCACTGCATATAGACAAATCTTTCCAGATGTGTCCATTTAAGAGGAAAATTTAGGAGCTGGCATAAATCCACCTCTCTCCACATGCCTTCCCTTTTTTGATCTATTTTTAATCTTGCACTTCTCCTTTTTTCTAATGCCTTTCATCCCTCGTTCCATACTCCTCCCTTTCAGGGAAAATGCACAGTGACAGTATATACTGCATGGCAGCAGAAGGAATGAAAGGCTTATTTCAAAGTTGCTCTGTTCTTTTTTGTGTGTGTGGTTTTGTTAAGTACATACCGTATTTCTGAAATCCAGCTAGGAAAACCTAGAAAAGTCTTCCAATTATAATCCTTGATATTTCCCCTGAAGCTAAACCAAAGCCCCTTTGAACTAGAAAAGTGTCTTTCAAAAATGAGAAGGGCAAGACCTGAACTTTTCTACCTGTAGTCTTCTAGTCCAAGATTAGAGTTGGGGTTTTTTTTTCCCTCCTCCTCAAGGAAGAAAATACGCTGATTTTTAATACAACTATTTTTAGCTAATCCAGCTTTTCTTTTTATCTTCTGTAGCCAATGCCTGCACCAGTCATTTGAGCATTATTTAAGTTATATGTCTACATCAAAAATAACAGCTTCCCTGGTGTATATTTGCTGGCTGTGCAGAGGAGGTAAATAAGATTTTGCAGTGCTTCTTGTCAAAAATCCCATTGTCACAGGCATGTTTATTGATTGATTTTCCCAAGTATGTAAGTTATGGATTAGCCTTTGCTCATGTTAAAAACAGTTTCCATTAGGAAGTCAATGCCTCATAAGGTGCAGATGGATTTCGCCTGCGTGTATTCATCTGGTGCTCTCTCAGATGGCTCCATGGCGGGGTTGCAGGGGGATTTCAGGAAGGAGAGCATTCATCATTCCTGCTTACATGGTAGCTAATAGGCTTCTCCCCACCACCCTGGGTGCTGCTCGTAACAAGTCCATAAAGATCGAGACTGTGTATATGTTGGTTAGCATAACTACTTTAATGCAGGTGGTTTCGAAAACTTATAGGTAGCATAAATGTGAGTCTTCTAGCATGAAGTATCATAACAAGGTGCAGCAAGGGTTTAATGCACAGAAAGGGAATCATTCCAATTTTTCTAATAGGCTTTCATACCCATATGAAGAAAAGCAGTTCAGCTTCCTACATCTTTTAAAAGTAGTGTGCTTTACATAAAACCTATTGCCTTTCTGCTTGATCTATGGTTTTAAACATAATATTATGCCCAGAATCTGAACTAAAGAGGTAATAAAGATACTGTCTTCTGGGACCAAGACAGCAATGAAACTTCCATTTTCATAACTCACCAACCCCAAGTACAGCTTATAAAATTTATTCTCATGGAGTGTTTAACAAATAAACCGAGGGAAACACATTCAAGTGAAATAATGTTCAGTATTTTAATTCGAGGCCTGTGTGAGGACAAGTAATCATGCATTTCGCTTAATTGCTTCACACTTATTCTTGTTTTTAACACCTCTCCAGCAAATTAGACAAGAATCTTCAATGTGTTACTGGAGTTGTGTCAAAGAGCATATATTACCCGCTTTGTATGCTCCAGCAAAAGTCCAGAAGCTACACAGAGACAGACTGGACCAGAGGGGAAAAGCTTATGAAAGGAAGTCTCACGGTGCATTACTGAAGTTAAGAATAGATGTTCCTACTATAGAAGCATGCAAAGGCCTTAACCGGAGTGAGTTCCTTGCTATATCCAGGAGAGGCTAGATGGTCTGTTGGTTAAAGTAGAAGTATAAAGCTTTACATTTGAATGTCCCAAGCATCTCAGAACTACAAGGTAACCAGCAACGTCCTCAGCCAACTGCTCAGGCGTTTCAGTATTCATAGCTGACCCACAATTTCAGCATAAGGACCTCTTACTGATTGGATGCCTTTCCAATACACAAGGAGTACTGCTACTACATGGAAGACTGTGGATACCAATTTCCTGGGCACCAAAGACCTGAGTGTCACAGTTCAGACCCTCATGGTGGCACTAGCACTTGTTCACATTGCAAAGATGCGTACACTCAAGACTGAAGGACAATCAGGCACAGTGGTTTCCAAGGGCCGCTTAGGTGTCATAGCTGGTTTGTGCTGGATGCGTCTGGGAAAGCAAGAAGCTGAAATGTGAGAAATGTAGAGAAAAGTAACAGTATTCGTTAGCTCATACAACACTGCCTAACGAGAAGAATCTCTGTATTTCTCCCTCAAAGTCCCCAAAGACAAGACTGGGAGCTGTGTAGAAGGTTTTCAGTGAGTTCTCACAAGGAGCACAAGGATGTCTGTGGGTACTGGGCTTTCTCCTTTGCTCTCATCGAGAGGCAAGAGCCTTTGGACCACAGGCTAGCCCTGGGAGACCTGAGGATGACTCATGTTGGCCTAATTGGCACGGAAAAAGCCACCAATATGTTCTCTTTTGGATAATTGATGAGATATAACTACACTGCAGTAGTCAAAGCCTCTTTTCTGGAGATGGCGAATATGACGTGGAGCAGCTCAAACATTTTATGGCCACCATCAAAGGGAGACAAGAGTCTCATTCAGGACTTAAATTACGTACATTTGCAGGTATAGGAAAAAAAAGGGTCATTGCCTTATTAGTTTGGCATTGACAAGCTGGACAATTTCCTCCACTTAGCAGGCAGGATCCCAGTGAGAGAGCTGCCTGGTGGCAGCTTTCAAGCTGTCTGTTCTAAGGTACGCACTTCAAAAGAATATATATATTTTCGCAAGTACAAATTAAAATGCGGGCAACAATTTCATACAGTAAAAAAATTGTGACAGCAAAAAAACTGGCTAGCATTCAGAAGCACAGCTCTTTAAGCTGGTATTGATTGACTGTTTCATTAGGTGTACAGAAGTGCTATTAAGAGGACAGGGGCTCCTATCCAGATGGATAGGCACTCTCAACACAACTTCAGAACGCATCTCAAAAGCAACCATACAAATTAAACATATCCCATCACAAGTAAACCCAATCACGTCAGCTCCATACCCTTTCAATTGTCACTTCCCTATCATCTCACTAATTTCAGGGGCTGCCGGTAGGGGGAAAGACTGAATTCTGTGATGCTTCTTGACTTGTCAATGTGCCCTGACTCGGACTGTGTTTTATTCAGATGGAGAAGAGAGGAGGCATTTTCAAATGAAGTGTCAAGAACTTTTGAAGTATGTCAGTGCTTGGCCCATCTTTCTTCACTCATTTTAATCAAGGAGGCTCCAATTCAGATAATCCCTGCTGATCACAGTTAAGACTAATGTTGTGAGAAAACCAGGAGAACATTAGGACTGAGATGTAGATAGGTATACTGTTCATATGTGCTAGTGTACGCACATCTCCTGAAACAGCCTGAAGTTGCCTTGAGTTCATGATTTTTTACCAACCCAGGCAAAGCTTCCACTGAATGTTACCAGGAACGTTATTTGACTTGAAAGAGCAAGCGCAAATTTTGTACATCCTCCCAGCAATGCATCTCAATGTGGAATCAATTCTGACGATACCATTGAAAGTAACTTATGCAAAAATTACTTGCTTGTGCCATAGGTTTCCCTGTGAAACACTGCAATGCTTGAACTGATAACATTGGATCTGAAATCTCATGACTATTATGCAGCATTACTCTCCAGCTGGGAGACTTGGCAAGGCAACGCATTGACATCTTCATGAACTTAGCACTTCACATCAAGGAGAGGATGTGAGCTTGTCAACTTGACACTCGTAGTGCAATCTCTTTCAAATTGGCCCTTAGAAATCATTACAATATGACTGGAAGCTCTTCACAGTCATATAAATAGGATACATTAAATTCAGCTGTTACAAAAAAGTCAAAGGGTACTAATCATGTCCTTTCACCCAAATTAATATTGTCACATTTACTTACTAGTACTTAGAGGATGTTGGTGAAATGTCTTTACCATCTGTTTTGGTTCATACATACATCATTAGAAGGATTCTTTCATTTTATCTTCACTGAAGCTGTCCTTCAATTAACACCAAATTTCTTTCTAGCTTGCCAAATATTTTTAAAGTTACAAATAAGTGTCATGCTAACGTCCAATCCTTAAGAAATGTCTTCACCTCATTAAATGAAGTGGAGACACATCCTAGGTGCATTGCAACAGCAGGATTTTAGTTTAAAACTGGAAGCACTTAGAATTGTAAGGGAAATGATCAAAACTATTTAAAAATATTTGACAGGGTTTTAAGGATGAACAGAAATTCTGAGTGCTTCCTCCTATTCACATAGTCCATGTGGCTACGTAAGTGATTAACGATAAACAAAGAAGAACAAGAATCTGGCACTTAAAAAAAAAAAAATAGAGCCCACTTAGAGTCTCATAGTCCTTTATACTGAATTGGTATACTTAACCTATTAATAAACTACATTTAGGTTAAGTAGAGAAGAGGAAATTTTATGTCGCTCTCACGATCCATATCTCAGAAAATCTCAGAGAAAATATGAAAGTCTAGGCATCAAGAGGATGCTCCCTACAGGCAAAAACTGTCTGCCAGATATTCCCTGCACCATCACCTCCTGTTTAACACCAGGGAGATCTTAATTCCAGTACTTCACATTGCAAAAGTAACACACAAGGAGATAAATGTCTTCTGGTATTTAGCCTTGCCCAGATTCTCTATGCTTTTATAGTTTCATACCCATACCAGCAATGTAAGTCAAACTTTTGTTTGCATAACAGGTATGATTTCTTACATGTGAGGTATGAATGCACAACAGCATATGGACTAACTGCAATTATAAAACTGCACAAGGACCACTTCTGTGCACAATACAGCAGCAAAAACCTACAGGACTGAAAATAGAGCATAATCTGCATGCAAAATACAAATTTTGACAGCATCTCTGGCCACCTGAGACAGTTCCCAAGGGTCTCAGGTGAAAAGCAGAAATTTGACATCAAACACCCAGCCATCCTTTCATCTAATTACTTCCTCTCATTTTATTAGCTCTGTGCTAGCTGAGTTGCATAAGCCATTCCACTGCGTGAGAAGGATCTGTAGCCATGGAAATATTTTTTCTCTGAAAGCATACTTGCTCACTTTGTGAAAAATGTATAATCCTCCCTGGCAAAGCAGTGGGGATATTGGATGTTTGAAGTATGCAGATTGAGCCCAGGGTATAACTTTTACACTGCAGCCCACAGTGTGGGATAAAAAAAAAAAAAAAATGCACTCTGGTTCTGGGGGAGTCCTGGTACAACTCTTCTCTGAAGGCAGCCCTGCTGCCAGGTTTGCCTGGAGCAAAGGGGGAGCACCCAGCTTTTCTTTCTCTGTGCTTGGCAAGCATCAGGAGTCAAGGTAAACGATGCAGGGTGGCCCCACAGCTGCTTTTCTACCTCTTCCCTTTTGGAGGAGCTGACGCCTGGATATAAGTGAAGAGGTATCAGTTGTTTCACTCATCCAAAAGTCAAGGAGCGGAGTCTCCAGAGGAGTACATGGAAATAGCACCTGCTGCCTTCACGTGAGGAAGAACTTAATCCAGGGACTTCGTCACTTAGTTCTGTGAATTTCGGTACTATGAACTACTAGAGTTTTAGATATTAGTCACTCTTTTCTCCACTTTACTAGTGTGGTGGGTTGACCCTGGCTGAATGCCTGGTGCTCACCAAAGCTGCTCTATCACTCCCTCCTCAGCTGGACAGAGGAGAGAAAATATAATGAAAGGCTCATGGGTCAAGATAAGGAGAGGGAGCGGATCAGTCAGCAATTACTGTCATGGGCAAAGCAGACTCAACTTGGGGAAAATTAATTTAATTTATTACCAATCAAATCAGGGTATGGTAATACAAAATAAAACCAAAGCTTAACACATCTTCTCCCTGTCCCCCTCTTCTTCCCAGGCTCAACTTTACTCCTGATTTCTCCACTTCCTCCACTTGAGTGGCACAGGGGGATGGGGAATAGGGGTTGTGGTCAGTTCATCACATGTTTTCTCTGCCACTCCTTCCTGCTCAGGGGGAGGACACGCTCTTCCCCTGCGCCAGGGTGGGGTCTCTCCCACAGGAGACAGTTCTCCATGAACTTCTCCAGCTTGAGTCCTTCCACGGGGTACTGTCAGTACCAAACCATCTATGTTACCCACGTGAGTGAGAAAAGAGGGATGAATATCTACTTACTTCCTACTTCTGCTCAAATACCTACTTGAGAATGCAAGTGAAGACCTACTTTCAGTTTACCCCCTGTAGCAAACACTCACAGCATCAATGGCCAGTCTCTGATAGCCAAGGGATGTCAACAGCCACCCCTAACCTGTGGGGAGATCTTTTGGACCTATAGGATGCACAGAGACTCCCTTCAGAAGCAGAGACTGCTTCAGCATGTGTCCCTTCCCCAGGCTGCAGTGCTTCAGGAATAGAGTGCTCCAGCATGGGTCCCCTTGCAGGGTCACAAGTCCTGCCAGTAAACCTGCTCCAGCATGGTCTCCTCTCTCCACAGGGCCACACATCCTGCCACGAGCCTGCTCCGGCATGGGCTTCCCATGGGGTCACAGCCTCCTTTGGGCACATCCACCTGCTCCGGTGTGGGGTCCTCCACAGGCTGCAGGTGGATATCTGCTCCACAGTTAACCTCCAAGGGCTGCAGGGAGCCTGCCTCCCTGTGGTCTTCACCACTGGCTGCAGGGGAATCTCTGCTCTGGCACCTGGAGCACCTCCTCCCCCTCCTTCTCCACTGACCTTGGTGTCTACAGGGTTGCTGCTCTCACATATTCTCACTCCTCTCTCCTAGCTGCTGGCAGTATTACATAGGATTGTCCCGTCCCCCGTCCCCCCCCCTTCTTAAATATGTTTTCACAGCAGCACTACCATCATCGCTGATGGGCTCAGCCTTGGCCAGTGGCAGGTCCTTCTTGGAGCCGTCTGGCATTGGCTCTGTCAGACATAGGGGAAGCTTCTAGCAGCTTCTTGCAGAAGCCACCCCTGTAGCCCCCCCACTACTAAAACCTTGCCACGCAAACCCAATACAACTAGCAAAAGAAAGAGCTAATAATGTTATCCTTTATTTCAACTATTTTCAAGCTGCAGCACTACATTTGATAATCTTATTGCTTGTGTTTGTAGATTGACTGTGGCAGGAGATCCCGCAACATGAGTTATGCGGCAATAAGGTTGCAAGCCCCCATGAGACCTAGTTCTGCTCTTGAAATTAGGGGGTATAAGTATCTTTGTAACACCCCAGGGCGGGGGGGAGGGGGGGGGTGTGGGTGTGGAAACAGTGACACTTCCTCAGAGTTGAGCCAAAACATCTTCATGTGTCTTACAAAAGATTTTTTTTTCTTTTCTTCCACAAATCACATTCAACTGCACTCGGCTGTCGATATCGCAAACAGGGCATTTACAGCAGGTGCAGTGATGACTCTGCAGATCACAGTCGATCATGCAGATTCCAGACACCCATAAACATTTCTGTTTTGTTTCCATCACTTCAGGTCGTCCACAAGTTCAGTGATGAATTTATGGAACAAGGCACCTGCAACTTGTCAAAGTTTACTTTTCATGGCAGGCAACACAGATAAAAATCATTGTTGACTATCATGATTGAATTGCAGTGAAGTACCATGTCAGGTTGAGCTTAGCTAAATTCAAGTGTCCATTGAAAAGATGCAGTATTCCCCTTTTCAAGGGCAATTACCAAATTCTGGGCTAGTTGCAAGCTTCAAGGAAGCAACAGCTTATTATTTAAGCAAGTACTGCAGTAGACCAGGAGTCAAACTGAGATCGTGGTTATTAATTACCCTACAGCCTCAAAGTTGACAGCGGAAAAAAAAACCTGTCAGTACCAAACTGTCTACGTTACACATATGAGTGAGAAAATAGGAATGAATATTTACCTACTTCTGCTCAAATATCTACTTGAGAATGCAAGTGAAGACCTACTTTCAGTTTACCCCCTGTGGCAACCAAACACTCACAGCATCGATAGCCAGTCTCCGATAGCCACGGGCTGTCAACAGCCACCCCTATCCTGTGGGGAGATCTTTTGGACCTGTAGGGTGCACAGAGACTCCCTTCCTGTGCTTGTACATAGGTTTTTCCCCACCTTGTGAATCACTGTGGGGAAGGGATATCACAGACCCAGGTCTTGCCCCAGCACGGAGTCAAGCTACGGCCAGGGTGAACATCTGGATTGCAGTTTATGCGTATCCAGTGCAGTAAGCAAGTGAGATTCTGCGATGGATCCATGACTTCCTCTGGATCCAAATCCTGCCGTGATGGAGAACACATCAAACAGTTAGTGTTTTCATTTAGGCTGGAGTAGGAGGAGAAAGTTCTGTGCCTGCTTGAATGCTAAGATAACACCATTGCTATTTGAGTTTAGCTGCTCTGAGTGCTTGTCATCCTGGGAGCTTGATATGGTTTTGTATATATTTCATTCTTTTCTTTTTATTATTAATATTTCATTAAAGTAGTTGAGTTCCTTCTAAACTGATAAGTTTCTTTTTCCCTCTTCTGCCTCTCTTTGAAGACAGGTTGGGGGAGCATCTGTTTCTTGGCCCAGATCACGACAAACACATCATGCCTTCACCTCCTCAGGTAATGGCACCTAAGAAACTAAACAGCAGGGTTTTGGGTTTTTGTGGTCCCCCCCCAACAAACCATGGGTATTTGGGGTTCAGCCCAGAAATAACCTGTGATTTTCCCAAAAGGCCTCAGGTTAGTGCTGGGCAGGGACTAATCATTCCTTCTGACAGACAGGAACTAGCCAAGCTGGGTAAGAGAAGGAACAGAATATGGGCATAGGTGTCGACAGCATGTTTTTGGGAACTGTTTTAACTTCTCGTTTCCAATAGATCCAAGCCAGCTCACATGGGTTCTGAGCAAGTTGCTGCCAGTGAGCTGTGATTTCTCCTCGCCCAGATAAACAATTATTTAACTAAACACAACCATACAACCAAAAATATTTGAGTATAGGTAAGATCATACTAAACATATTACCAATGTGTTTGTGGTTTTTTTTTTATTAAAATCTTTCAAAAGAGCTGAGAAACTATTCAAGAGGTAACATACACTTTGTTTTAGCATAATTTTCCCCCTTTATCCCTCAGCCCTTGTCCGGCTGATGGGGATGCCATCACAGAGTGACAGAGCTCCACCTTTCCCTTAGCTATAACTCCTGACAGGCTGCAGTTCTATGAAGTAACAGTAAATCTAGACAGGACCTGCTAAATTCCTTGGCTGAAACAACAAATACTCCTTTGCCACATGCAGAGATGTGAAAGTAGGAAGGGCTGATGTCCACTCAAACACAGCACTGAACAGATCACTTGCAGTGTCTACGTTTTTGACTACTGAGACAGCAGTTGACTGGAAAAAAAAAAGACCAAACACAACACAGGAGCAAAAACAGAGAAGGGAAAAGAGGTGCAAGACAGAGCTGGATGTGATGCCATAGGTGGTACTTTTGTAAACCACTCCTGCTCCTGCAAGACACTTAGCCTTAAGTGTACATAGTTTCTTCCCCAGCAGCATTTTTTCTGCATTCTTTTGTCCTACTGCATAATATCTAAGTATCTGACTCCTTTGTGATAAGCACTACACACTTAGTACTAATCGCAGTGGATTTTATTCCCTTGTTCTTTTGTGAACTTCCCTTAATTTCTCTTCTTGTTTCTGATTGGATCAGCTATAATTGTTATATTGATTTTATATTTTTCTATCTGCAATTTATCAGCAGTATCTTTTCTGTTTGCCACTGCTCTCAACTGCAGGAACAGTCTGAATGAATCAGAATTAGGTCTAGTCGCAGCTGAGCTGTGGAAACCTGCTGAGCCATCATAGCTAGAACCCTGGATCCCAGAAACTGTCATAAATAAAAGCCATTATGAATAGTACCTCATGCCATTTCTGACTGTGAGCATATGGCAGCATACTCTGTATGGCCAGGAAAACAATAACTACTTTATGCACCTATTTGAATGTTAATACAAGGAGCTTTTCTCTGATATTACACAAAAACATCAGAGTTCTAGTTATTGAATAGTATGACTTCTAAATTCTGCTTCAAAGCTTCAGTGAATCTCCCTCCTCCTGTCCATGAACTGAAAAGCCAGACCCAGCGTGAAGGAGAATTTCTTCCGTATTAGAAAAGCAGGCAACAATGTGAGTATAGCTCCTGTGCGTGACTGCAGGGCTGACTGGAGTGCAGGAATCTTCATCCCCTTTCTGAGGCAAGCCTATCCCAGAAAAAGCTAGCCAAATCACATGCAGAATAAGCGATGCAAATAAAATAAGTGAAATGTATCTGTGCAGCTCTGAAGATGGGAGGAAACAAGCAGAGAGCAGGAGTAGTGGAGTGGAAGGAATGGGGATCTCCAGAATGAAGCTTGGAGCACAGGAGCGAGAGGGGTATCTGCTATCATCTGCCCGCAGCCTCGTGCCGTCCTTCGCAATAAGTCTTTATAAACTCTTAACACATCAATTCCTATCTAAAAAAAAAGTTACAAGAGTTGTGCTGACTTTACTATGGGAAATCTCTCATAAATGCTCTGCCTCTTTTCTAATATGAAAATGCTATTGTGCGAACCCTGTCATTTCTGCTCAAAAAGCTCTTGTCCCCTCCTCCCCCCCCCCCCCCCCCCCCCNCCCCCCCCCGCCCCTTCCTTAGAGTCCTCCTCTGGTAAGTCTGTAGATGACAGTCATATCCTCTCCCAACCTTTGTTTTTTCATGCCTGAAGAAGCTGCACTTCTAATTTTCTTTCATAAGACAGGCTGCTAAGACCATTGTACCCTTCTTCTCACTCATTCCATCTTAAATTAATTTTTGAGAGATTATACACAGAGATCCACACAGTATTTCAGATAAGGTCACACTGGAGCCTTGTGCACAGCACGGAAATCACTACACTAAAACCAGAACATAATAGCTTACGACCCCAATGAGCTTTTTTGCAGCTACGTTGGTAGCTGACTAAAACACATGACCTGGCTTCTCCTCTGCTCCCAGCTCAAGCACCAGTTAATGCCTGAAATTCTTGTTCATGGTCCCAAAGTGCATAACTTTGCATTTTGTACTAAAATGTTCCATCACATTTATATCATTCCTGATCTCAGGGTCATCTAATTATTTCTATATAATATGGTAATTCACATTTTTATTGCTAATATGCCCCACATTTATGCCACCAGAAAAAAAAAAATATCATTAATTCACCCCTACTTTTGGTTTTTCGGTTGTTAATGAAAATATTAAATCAGATTATGCCCTAATCTGATAATTGTACTTCTCTACACGCTTTCTAACAGTGTGCTTTTCAGCATATTTTTTTGCCAGCTTCCTCTGGGCCACCTTCCACCATTCACTTTATAATTCTTATACATCAATCTCCATCTTAACTTAATTAAGTTACTATAAGTTTAACTAATATTTTCCCATCTGGCACAACAGTAGATGTTTTACAGAAGCACAGAATACTGCTTACACATGTACTTTGGGGTTGTTTCCCCCCCCCCCCCCCCCCCCCCCGCATACCTTTGGTCCTGTATTTTNTAGAAATGGGGAGGACTGAGCCAGGTGTGAGTAGCCTGCAATCCTACAGATGTGTTGGAGCTACCCTACCAGGAAGATGCAGTAGCTCAGGGGGCAGGAGGCTGAGAAGCCCGAAACATCATTGCCCTCCGTGCAATCAGCTCTGTCTCTCAGCAGGCTCAGGGCATCAACCAGGTTTGTAATTCAGCCTTCTCAGCATCCTGCATCATAAGGTTGGGAGGGAAGGCTTGTCCTTTTTTCTCCTCCCTGATGGGAGGACAACAGGCATCACTGCAAGAAGATGCCTTTGAATAGTTCCTCCCTAAAAATCAATTTGTCCAGAAAGGGCAAGAGATTAAGGAGTTCAACTGAACAAGATTTCTTCCCATGCATACACATATATGTATTTTTAAAGCATCTTTCTTATCGTGCACAGTAGTAATTCCAGAAACATCACTCTTGAAAATTGTTCATTCAGTGCTCATGCAGTAAAGAAAGTCCCAGGTGCTACATCGCTGTTAATTCCTTCAGTGCTTCTTCAACTTTCTCACAGCTTCCTAAGAAGTTCAAACTCCTGTTCTAGCCTATTTTAAGGCCGTGAGAGCTATTCAAGATGATAAAGTCATATTAAAAGACTTTGCAAGGCTTCCCCCCCCACTTTTTAAGAAATGTCACAGCTAAGACTTACCCTTTTTGATGTTTTCCTCTGGTATTACACAAATCCTGTGAGATTTTCCTATTAGGCCTGATGACCAGATACCTTACCCCGGCAATAAAAGGCATATGTGTGCATGAGTCACAAACATAACTGTTTTATTTCTTAGCCTTTTGTTAATGGTGGAGTTCATGCTCATTTATGCTTTTTACCAAAATCTATATTGGGCGAGTTATGTGGATGTTAAAGGGAAAAATAATGGGTTTGGTGTATGCAAATGAACCAGAATATGAGCCCTTGTTGTATACTGCACATCCAGTGAACTAGGGAGTTTGTGACTGCTGGTTTTCATTTGTCAAAACATTTAGGATTTATGGAGTCTTGTTTTATGCTCCTATCATACTCCCATCTATGACTCAGGCTTACTGGCATTCTTTATTGCAGCTGATGTTCTCTTATGTCAGAGCATGACATAGAAAACCTTTGAAAAGATAGCATTAAAAGATTAGGTTTTTTTGTTCAAGGTAGACTATCAGGTCCTTTGGAGCCATTTACAGTCAAGACATGATTGCGGCCAGTCTCATGTCACCTGTACCGCTAGGGACATAACCAATACTTTGCCAGTAAATATTAACTTATTATGAACTACAGAAATATCTTCCTGTTCCAATTCTCCATATTCCCCTTTTACCCGTCCTGTCTAGGGTGACTCAAAGTAATACAAGTCCTTGAACACATCCCAGCTACACTTGTTATGCTCCCAGCAAAATTCGATCCAGGCTTCGACAGGATGGGTTTTCAAGTGCCATGAGTTTAGAAAGTCTGAAAAGTTTCTGAGGTCCTTTATGCCCTTTTTTTTTTTTATGGATTATGCAGCTGTTAGCATAACGTAGGCTCTAATACAACAAGAAACAGAGAAAGCTGAGATGGTGAACTTAATCTCAACATCAATGCCTTTTTCATTTCATCCTTTATTAAAAAGGTCAGTTATAATTAAGGTGCTTACTTATTTAAACACCTATAGATAAGGACAAATGATCTCACAGAGAAGCACCATGAACACTTAGATAAAGATAAGCTAGATGTTTTCCAAAATGTCTGGGTCTAATTAAATTTGTCCTAAGATACTTTTACAGAACTGGCTGAAGCAGTCTCAGATTGCTTAGCAGTTATCTGTGAGAATTTCAGAAAAATGTGTGGAGACCTAAAAGACCACAAGGATAAAAACACCGCTCCTTTACCATAAAGTATAAAATAGAATATTATAGACCACACAACTTAACTCTTGGAGAAACACCGAAATAAGCAGTCAGAGAATGTATAAGAAATTAAAAGAAAAATAAGGAAGACTGGAAACAGTCAACAAAGATTCATTAGGAACAAATAATGTAAAACCAATCTAGTTTCTTTCCTTGACAGGGTAAAAGGCTTACATTTAGTGAGAAGTTGCAGCAGAGACCTTATCTTGACTTCAGTAAGATTTCTGACCTTGTCTCCTATAACATCCTCATAAGCAACCTAAGAAACACAGTCTACATGAGACTAGAGGATGGAAACAAAGATGTCCAGAAAAACATATCCAGAGAGTCTATACATCCAGAGAGTGCATGCTACCAGAATACAACCCCATGCAATACACGGCTCCAGAGGTATATCTTCTCAATGTTTCATTTATGACCCAGCTGATTAAATACATGTGTTAAATTGGCAGGTCTGCAAACAAATTAGGCAAGCGACAAACGCAAAATTTTACATTTAGGTTAGAACAACAGGCTCCACAGCTAGAGGATGTAATACTGGCTTGCCAGCAGTCTCACAGAGCAAAAGTTAGGAGTCTGTGAAGAGCTACAAGATGAACAAAAGCGGAAAGGGCTATGGTCCTGCCAAAAAGGCCGTCATCACCCCAAGAAAGAAAGAGGGACATGAAGTCATCCTTCCCTCCTCCTCAGGGCTGGTAAAGCCTCTGTGGGAAGAGTTTTGGCCAGTATGCTTCTCAGCAGATATGGACCAGTCAAGGGAGAAGTAGTGAGTGACAAAAAAGGTCTCAGATTTCTGAAAAAATTGTGGCTAGCTTGGTTTAGTGAAAATGCTAAGATGACTCACTCATCTATGGAAAAGAACACTGTAGAAAAAAAATCTCTTACTTGTGTCAAAGTGAGACAGTCAAAAAAGCTGATGAACTTCACTTAGAGCAAAGGTAGATATTAGGAAAAACTTTCAGCAGCAGAGATAGTTATCGATGGAGTTTGTAGGAATTCCATCTCGAAAAAGCTTTGATAACAATTTCAGGTAATTAGTCCATGAAAAAAACTCAAATTTACCTTTAGAAGGTAAAACACACTTTTCTCCTCCTTATTCTCTTTAACTCCAGACTCCTCTTCTTCCCTCAGTGCCCATTAAATTCCCCATGTCTGCAGTTCATATCCCCTGACCAAAGTTCTGCCAAAGTTCCATAACTCCTTCCTGCAGCAATTCGCAGCAACATCCCCCTCCTTCCTCCTTCTATTGTAACCCCTTCATCAGATTTTTAGCACATCACATTTTTCTTTCTGCTGTCTTAACCCCCTTGCCTTAGCAGGCCTCTACATCTTTCATCCTTTTGGGATAAAAGCTGTACGTGCTTGTCATCTACTTGGTAAGGGATTATAGAGTCCTTGGGACACGTGTTTGACCAACTAGAACAGGCATTCCTCCTGCCAGTTACATGCCATAGCTGGATGCACTGTTTCCTCACCTTTCTGGTGGGAGACAGGCACATACGTATTCCTCTGGGCAAGCTAAGTAAGATGCGGCATCTCTGAATTGTCAGCAATCCACAGAAATTTGCCCACAGGCTGGGTTAGAAGACCTACTCTGAGTAAGAGGCGTGATTGGCCCTGGCTGGCAAGGAGGTGGACTGCCCAGCTTCTTGTCACTACTTTATGTGGTCCCCTTTCATGCAAAGCTTTATTCCAGTAAATCCAATCCCACTTTCTTTACCTTATTCCTCTTCACCAAGATTGCAAAAGGAAGAGCTGGTGGGGAGGCAACAGACACACGAGTTAGAGCAGGCTTGCTTGACCAAGTCATGAGAAAACATGCTTTGCAAAGCCAAGTCCATTACTACCCATAAAAGCAGCAGCAAAAGCCTTTAACTCTCCAGCACTGGCCAAAGCTGCTGTGGACCAGCCCGATAAGCACAAGTCCTCTGATGAGCAAATGGTCAGACCTGCTCATGTTACTCAAGTGCAGATTATCCTATCCTCATTCCTGCAAAGACAGGACAGACTCCATACACTTTCTTCATCAAGCACATTTACTCAGCTAATGTACGGNACAACTAAACTGCTATCAAGTGAATGCAGATTACTATACTGGATTTGAGGACCAACATTTCCATACAGAGTTTTCACTCATTGATTTCAGATGTCTGCGCTGGGATTGCCAGGCCTCAATTTTTAGAAGCACTGGATTTTAGTACTTACAAGTTATTTGCAACAAAATGATCCCAAACACGTCTGAAGCTTCAGTGCCAAGTTGATCACTTCTGATTAACATTAAATATTTCAAATGTGTACGCTTCCCTGTTAGTGCCTCACTTCCAACACATGCCTCCAATTATTCTAAGCTTTGCAAATACAAGGCACATACTGAAAAATCCTGTGAACGTTTCACTGAAGCTGTACATTTTAATTAAATAAAATGTGATTGCCAGTCAATATTTTTTTTTTTAAAGGGAACCAATAAGTCTTATTTGAGCCTGAAAATTACAGGCACAGGTCTTGAACTTATCATCATCTATTTTAGAAGCTTGTACTTTTTGACTATGGCATACTTCATTTTGACATATCCATCATTTTTCAATTGGATGTATGCTGCTATCCAAAATCCATTACTTGCGCCATGAATTGCATAATGCTCTATTATTTACTTCTAGCACGGTATAATCAGACACATGCATCTTTGTTGGCTTTGTTACTGGCTTTCACTTTCCAATAAAGGAACCTGAATACGTTAACTTAACATTTTAATGAATTGGTAACAGCAATGGGTGCTTAGAGTATAGATTGCTTTTGTAACATGCTACTGTATTGAGAAGTATACTGAAGTGTTGTCCAATCTTTACCAAGTAGTTAAGAAAGCATGATTTATTTTGGACTAGTTTTATTAGTCAGTTATCGATAGCTATATAATGAACGATCAGTATGCAAGCAAAAGCATTCGATTGCTGCTTTCGAACAGTTCTTGTCATGAGGTGTAACCAAAATAAACAACCTCCTTTCAGTGACTGCTTAAATCACAGAAGAAATCCCTACTGGCACTAAATGAAGGGCCTTTTTCTCCCCCCCTCTTAAAGTAATCATTGTTCGAGCATACTGCAAAATACTGGGTATTTTGCACTCATGTCCATGACTCAAAATTATTCTGGACACGTTGTGAAGGTGGTAGCATCCCTTTCTCTTTATTCCTTTCACATGAGTGCAGTACAGTGTAGCAAGACAAAAAAATACTTTATTCGGAAAAAGAAAGTAGTGGTTCAAGCTGTAATGAGTCTAGATTTCTTTTCTAGAAGTGTTAATCCTCCATCCCATGTTACCACACTGTTGGAGCAAGTCCAGAGGAAGGTCACAAAGATGGTCAAAGGGATGGAGCACCTCTCCTACGAGGACAGGCTGAGAGAGTTG
>RSEF01000003.1:8662604-8683525 GCA_003993805.1 Himantopus leucocephalus
CCCTTCCAACCTTAACAATTCTATGATTCTATGATTCTAATGCTGCCTTTTGTGATATTTTTTATGGATAAAATGTCCAATTTTTATCATTCCCATATATCGCTTTTATTCCCAATAAAACTGCTTTTTGGGCTAGACATTCAGAATACTGTTGTAATGTAACTAGTGAGGGCTTACTGTATTGCTTCTGTCTGAACTTGAATTTGATCCTGTTCCCATTTAAATCAGTAACAGAACTCTCCCTGGCATTGTTGTAAAATCACCAAAGTTGATTATAGTAGAAATAGAATGTTAAAATGTTGTGTGTTTTGAAACTCGTAACCATAAGACCCTCACCAGGTAGTTACTGTTTTGTATCAAGAAACTAATAGGAATGGGACAAAACAATGGAAAACTGAATGGAGAAGTTTTGTTTGAGTCCTTTAACTATAGAAACTTGTTATGCACCAGTGATGCTATTGGAAACCCCCTTACCCTTCCCATCTTGATTTAAATATCAATAACCAATTAATAGATATTAATAGAAATAACCATTGATTATTTGGATATGGATATTGATAGTAATGTATAATCAAGAGACCAATCAATAAAAATTAAATCCATGATATGTATTTTGTGATAAACAACTTTGTAACCGTAACTAGGTATGATCTAAACTAACTGTTGAACAATGTAGCTTTGATATACTTGTCGAGAAAGTGATAAGTTGTAGGCCTGGTTAGTAAACCGAGAAAATCTTCTGGAGGTTCCAAGATTAAAGGGGGAATGGAATTTTGCAACTAAGTTGAGCATGCGCAAAGATCGGGTTCACTAGCGGACACAATGAGGAAGACTGTGGACGACCACCAGAGGACCCTGGACTACCACCAGTGTACCTGAAAGCGAATGCTTCACAGACATGTACATATATTAATGAGTTCTTGGAAATCATATGAATATGTTGATTGTTTCTTGGAAATATGATAAATATGTATATTTTGATTGTATGTAACTTTTGTAGTGGAGCAACTCAGCATGCACGCTAGGTGGAGTGATCCCCTGTGCGTTCAGTGCTGTAATAAAGAAGTGCCTGCTTTCTAAACTTAAATTAAGTCTTAGAAAGTTTTGTTTCTGCCAATTTGTGGTAAGAGCATGTGTGAGAACTGTGTTGGCTGTCTGTCTGTCCTGTAGACTGTATCATACCATACTTCAAGACTACTGCCATTATTTTAAATATTTTTTTCCTGATTTGTAATTATGAACAAACTTTCTGCTCCAGTGTAACTGTCTTAATCTCTGCTACCAAGAGTTATCAGCTGGTGTTACGATGAAATCAAAAAATATGTATAATCATATCATGCACAAAGACTCCTACTTCAGAGACAAAAATGCTTTTTTCACTGTTGTTCATGAGGCATTTTTATGCTAAGAATGAAAATCATTAGCAGGATAAGAGACCGTATGGGAATCTGATTCTATGTAGACTGCTGGTGATTTTCTACCAAATTACTTCTACTGATTTCAGGAGACACATGTAAGAAACGTGCTAAACAGCTACTTTGGCATAAAGATCCCATTAATCCCTGTGCCATAAACTATGTTGATTATCACCGATGTCCTGCTGAACTTTACAACAAAAGAAAGTGAATGTTGTTGATGTGCAAGATCAATTCCTCCACAGTGCACAGGCTGTATTATGCACTTATCTCACTTGTACCTTGGGTGACTCTTTATGTGCATTTCCACTGCCCATGGACATCTGAATGTCATAAATGAAGGTAGTGTTATAAGGAGGTTTGGTGCCTGTTTGTTGTCAGTGCTGCTGGCTCTGCATCTTGTGCTTCCCAGGATGTGCCATGAAGTTGCAATTTGTACCACTTCCTCACAACTCACAGCCCAGCCCTATCCGCGCCGGCTTTGGCTACAGCTGTCCATACCCAGCTAGAGGCAACTCTTTAATAAGAGTTGAACAGAATCCAGGAATCAAATTTCCTGCACAAATGTGTGTGCTTGCACTTAATTAAAGGTAATCCAACTTTCTAACAAAGAGGCCCTTTCATTGCAGGAAAAATTTTCTTCTGGAATTTGTAAAGTATATATTGGTCCCACAATTTGTTGCATCCTCTTACGCTTGGGTCTTGACTACCTGCCTGTGTTTTCCAATGACTCATCTTCTTTTTCAAACTGGAGTGATTCTGTCATTTTTCTGAGGTAAAAACAGTGAAATTATCAAACTATATTTTTGTCTTTTACCCATTTACAGAACGTGTTCAGAGCCTCTTTCCAGGATAAGGAGGGCTTTGCAAGTAGTTGTGACTGGATCATTAGGTTGATAAAAGAACTGGAGTCTGACTGAAGATGGAGCCCTGAAAAGCTGTTTTGAAGTTGCCTGGCATACATCCTTGGCAGCAAAACTCTTCACAGGCTTGCAGATGCCTAAATGCCAGGTCAGCAGTGTCTCTTCTGCACTTCTCAGGTAAATAGGTTGTGTCTTTTCTCCCCATCTGTACAACAAAGCTTGACACCTCACTGGAGAGTTGGAGATCTGTCACAATTTAAATGAATGATTTGATGGTCAAACCATTTCTAATTCCTGGTCAGGAAAATAATTTTCTCTTTTAGCTTTGATTGTAAAAACTTAGATGTCACATTTGCCTGACAGGAACAGAGAAATAGGAACCACTTATATGTGTTCTTAAATGGTTTATATATTCAAAGGCATTAGAATGTTTTCAAATATATTAAATAATTATAAGTTTCTGTCATTCTTATCCAAGTGTTTGTCCAGGAAAATAGATCTTTTGAGCATAATTTCTCCCAGCTTCTTCTATGCCTTTTCTAACATGAAAGTATTCTTCCAAATAATGTTTTGGTTTGATATATCAGAAAGGAAAATATCTTCAGCATGAAAAGGATATGTCCTATGGCAAAAATAATATAACAGAAAACCCCCACCAGTGTTGTATGCCACTGTACTCTTTCTCTAAACAGAAATTCGTTAACTGTATTCACAGACTGTCTTAAAACATACATCATCCTTTATACTTAATTCACACTAGCAAAGAACTGATGCAGATCTGAGGATTAGACACTAATGATAACTGTGTTTCCCTTCCCAGTTCCAGAAGAAAGTCCGTGATACCTTTATGGTGCACAGCTGATTGCCAAATTTTACAAAAGCTTCTATTTTTTCTTAAAATTAATCAGATGTTTGGACTTCAAGGGCAAGATGAAACTCTGCATTAGATTGCGTGAGACAAGAAGCCAGGGATAATGTCATAGAATCATACAATTCGTGGCAGTACTCTGAAAATACATGTGCTGCTTAAAGAGTGAGGTATATCACCCTAATAAATATCATCAGAAACCTGGTTTTCTCCCACTGTTAATTTAGTTCCATCATAATGCAGATTAAGATGTCTGTATCTATGTCAGGGTATTTCTAGTGAAATCAAGGCCTGCACTTTATTTTAATTCATGTTCTTAAATAAAGTGGTGGTGTTTGCACCTTACAGATTTTGTTTTGGTTCCAACCTGTGCTTATTTTTATTACAGACCTTTTATATTATCCTGATTAAATCTGGGTTTTCAGCCTTTTCTGGACTGAACAATTAGTTCAAAAGTACTTGTGTGTGTAAAATTGAAATATTGATATTTTAAGTTTTAAACTGAGAAATTTACTTAACCATATGCTGCTGCAGCAGAAAGTTGTTAAATACAATCATTTGCTCTTAGAAACTGGAGTCTGGAAAGATAAGCCCATTGACAGAGACATGTTTTATTAGTAGGAATTATCTTGTGTGGTGGTATGTTTCAGTTTCTCCTATTTACAGAATTACATAATAATTTACATTATTTAGGTTTACAGAATTAGACCTATGGGAGTATGGGAGACCTATGTTGAGGTTTGTGTGAGAGAGGTAAAGGCACTGGAATTTCTTCATATAATCTAAACCAACTTCATTTAGATACAGTCAATGACTTCATGAAAAAAATAATGAAATAAATATAATGAAAATGGGCTACTGCAAACTGGAAGACTAAACACAGGACATGGTGCCAGGACAACTCAGTTATATCTCACTTTTCCCCTGGGATAAACTACTTGGAGAAAACACAGAAAACTTCTGATGAGTTTTAGACCTTGACTGTGTTTGGTTCTTAATCTTGCCAGATATTCTGTTCTTATCTTGAGATGCTGAAGAACCCTGCCTCATCTCACAGCCCCTGACCCTGGCTCATGGCAACCCTGGGATGCCTTCAGAGTGGGCAGTATTGAGGCATTTGTTACTGTCTTGACAAAGGTAGTTCTCAATGACCTGGTGGTATTGGAGTGTAAGTTACCATCTCCTAGGTCAGGAGTCAGTGACATTTCTGGGGAAGAAGCTTACTCGCTTGCTAGAGGTCAGAGGTCTTTTGAGGTACAAGGCAATTACTGTATCTCTACAGGTGAGGGTCCAGCATGGAAGATTTCCTCATCTTCTGGGACGAATGAAGAATATGAAAGTTGCAGCAGAACTGTCTGTGCTTCTCTCTTCTCTGTATGTTGTGGCTTAGGCTGGCAGCCACTAAACAAATGACATGTTCTCTTTAACTTCTTTCTCCCTTCCCAGAAGAGAAGGGACAGAGATTAAGAGAGATAGAGACTTATGGGCTGAAAAGAAACTAAACTACTTTAATAAAATATTATTAATAAAAATAAAATATAATAATATTAATAAGAAAATAACAAAATATATATAATATATGCAAAACCAGTATCGAGCTCCCAGGATGACAGTCACTAACCATCAGGCACTGGGAAAATCCCAGACTGGACTCAGAAATGGATGGGAACTGGATTCCGGAACTAGATTCAGGAATGCACAGATCAGGATCAAAGGCAGACAAACAGACAGTGTCCTCTTTGGTCACTGGCCACTGAAGAAAGAGGCTGACCCCTTTGATCCGTCAGCTTTTATACCAAGAACAATGCAGATGGGATGAAATACCCTGTTAGTCAGTTTTTGGTCACCTGCCCTGTCCACTCCTCCACACAGACACGACCCCATTACACTCCTGCTTCCAACCCTCCAACTTGGTACATAACAAAGTTAGCTGATCCTGGTTGTTATAGCAATGAGTATAAGCAAGAGCCTCTCTGTATATGATTCCTTGGTATTAACTATAAACCTCACACACTATCTGCTAGAAGCAGATACTGTGTGAAAAATATGCTGTTAATTTCAGAAGGTGCAGTTAGTTAGAAGAGACTTAACTAAAAGGTAAAATTACTGAAAAGGAAGTTGTTTCTGGTTTACCTCAAACCAGGACATGGCATGTTGATAAATTGACGTGAGGAATGGGTGAACTTTTACTCAATTAGACCAACAAGAGAGTTTCTCCTTTTCTTCATGTTTGGTCAACCTGTCAAAACCTAACACCTACACTCCTGACTGCCTTGACAGAAGACTGGATGCCAGATTACATTTGCCTGGCACATTTGCCTGTCATATCATGAATGTTTTTCAAAATTAAGGAGACAAAACTGAGACTTGGTAGAGCTTGTAACCAGACTAACATAGCCAAATGCCTTTTCCATTATTCCTCCCACCCTGGCAGGACAGGTGAACTCTGGTCCTTCTCAAACAGCTGCCTCATGTAATAGAACATTTACAGTGACCTTTCACCATCATTAACAGTTATTACTCCTGCAACCAACAGTTAGGAATTGCAAGCTTCTCCCAGACTTGTAATATGTAGACAAGCATTGCTCTCTGCAGTACATATGAGAAGTAGGGAAACAAGCTCAGCCTCATTACTGAATAAGGGCAGCTCTCAGAAATTCCAGAGGAAAAGCAGAACCAAGTTATCTCAGTGGCTATTAAGGGAGGTAGTATTAACAGCAGCTTTTTCTTCTCTAAATTGAAAAAGAAATTCAGAATTTCAAACTGAAAAAAAATAATTCTGAAAAAGCAAAAAAGGGGACCTTTTATTTTATGCTGTCATGTAAAATAGTTGATTATACTTTTGCCTTCACTGTCTGGCCTTCATTTCCCTTGTGCTTTTTTCTTTTACATTCATTTATTAAAAAAAAAACAACCCACTTTTCATTTCCACAGACATAAATGCTCTCACATTTTCATTAAGCTCTGTGAATCTACCTGAAATCTGTAAACAGGAAGAAGATCAGATCTCAAGAGAACTCGGGAACTGAAAAGATGAAATTCAGATGTGAAGATTTTCAGGTGAGTGCCACATCCTTTAGCCCACTCCCTTTTCAGAAAATGATGTTTCAAAGCAGAAGCCTAGCTCCAGAGCCTCTTAGACCATCTGGGCCAAGATCCAGGGTGAATTTAAAGGGTGGTTCAATCTCCAATGCTTTTCTTTAATGCTCTTCGTTGCGAATTTGACAGTTATGAGAAGTATTTTCTCTCAGGAAGTTAACAGCAATATAAGATTGTGGGAGGTAAATATCTTCAGCAGTTAAGATCACAAGGTGCTTTGTCATCTTAAGCACCTTAGCGGAGGTTCAATAGACAACTGTGGGGAAATGTGGGATCAAAAATGCAAATTTGCATGTATTTCAGCAGTGGCAACAGCTGGTGAAGGTAACTGGATGTCCCTCTCAACATAACTTCCTGTTGCCTGCCTTTAATTTTTGCACAGTAGTTGTGATCACTGGTCATTCCATTTGCTCCCTCTTTGAAGCTGATTTAATCTTAAGACAGATCAGGTTAGTTATATCCCTTACCCTGCCTCACTACAATGTTGCCTACTCAGATTGCTTAAAGCAGCATCTGTGACCCTTCACTTTGTGAAAAAAGTAGTATGAAGTTTAACTACAGAGATGAAAAGAGTTCCTACCTTCTGCCTCAGAAACACCTGAAAACAAAGCAGTCAATGCAATTCCTCTGTCTGCTGTACAAATTCACAGTTTTTTCAAGCACTGTGGGACTGTCACCGTTGTCCAGGCAGACCTGCAGTTTAACACAGGCTCCAGAAGCTCATGAAGCTATTTTCATGCCAGCCCATAATATGTGTTCAAGCTATGCAAATCTCTTGGAAAGAGTCAGTCTTGAGCATTTAGACCAAAGAAAGCTAGAAGGCACTAAAATTCACTATTTATAAAACACTAACATACAATAAACAAAATATATCTAGATTCAGTAAAGACGCAGAAGGGAAGGAGGATTTAGTTCATGTTCATATAGGTCTGATTCCATTAAAGCCTGTGGGAAATATCCAAATGTACCAAAAACCTGAGAATATCACTTTATTGTATGGTATAGTGATAAAGCAGTTTTAGAATGGATCGCAGGACCAAGGCTTTTTACTATTCAGTATCTGGCTATGCACTGGAGCATTTATACTGCAGAAGTTAAATTGATTATACTTTTTTGTTTACCTTTTAAGTAGATCCTCTTTCTAGAGGAAAATTCAATATATCTTCATAAATTTACTTTCATTACAGAAATGCAAGCTATGTATAAATGTTAAATTAGTGGAGGGAGGAGGCTAGTGGGAGCTGGCTGGGATTTTATAACCACAGTTATCACAGAGAAGCAGTGATGTCCAGCCCCAAGGAAACGGCCGAGACTGAATCCAAGTTCCTGTAAATTTGTTCTCCTTTCCTTAAAATGTACATTGTGTTCTGCATCAGAATGACCACCTACTTAAAAAATGATATGACTGCTTCGATGTGCTGATCATTTCCACTTTTTAACAAATTCATTCTACTGGTATCAATAAAAAGCTACTGTTCGTTTGATTAATACTGAATATTTTAGGATGTCATAAAACTCAATTTACATATAAAACCTAATTTCACACAAATTTATTAAAAGTGGGAAATGTTGCCCCTAAGTGATAAAGCATTCCACACTGTTCCCCTGTATCCTCTTCAATGAAGGAAATATCAGACTAGGGTTACTACATAGCCCTGAAAAAACAAGACTAGCTGATCAAAAGATTTTATAGGTGAACTTCTTTTATCTCAGGTTTTAGGGTATTTTTGTTGCAGAATCAACAGCTACTTGTTCTTAGTTACATTTAGGTCTTCCCAGGCAGATACAGGAGTGTGTAAGTGTCTTAAAATCACAGTCAGCACCTTTCCTGTGCAGAAATGTATCCAAAGGTCTTTTTTATCATGCATATCCTCTCTGGGAATGTATTTAGCAGAAAATTGAACCAGCCATATGAGGAGGTGGACTGACTGTAAACCTCGTCCTTGAAGTAACCTTGAGGAGAGAAAAACAGAGATAACGACGGTTGCTTCACAGCAAAACAAGGAACCGAGCCAAGAAGAGCCGGACAAGGAGTCAGCTAAACAGGGTGCCGAAGAAGTAACAAGACAGCTGTGCGTGCTCTCTGCATGTAGAAGGATATTAACCAATCAGCTAATGCATGAACGCGTGCAGGGATAGATAGATTGTATATAAGGGACAGTAGTAAATCAATAAAGCAGCTTCTGTATGATTCACATTGGATCGTGTGGAGTCCAGATTTCTCTCCTCAATCCTCTGTTTGCAAGACATCAAAAGGATGTCTTGAAAGACTCCAAAAGATAGCAGCTCATGAACTGTATAACTGTAGCAATTAATGTTTTACTGCAATCTCTTTTTTTTTTTTTTTTTTTTTTTNTTTTTTTTTTTTTTTTTTGCTTAGTCTTTCCCACAGCAATTGACTATCCACCACTAACAAATCATTTTAGGGATGATTTTGGAGTCCTCTCTGTCTTCATCAAAGACATTTGTCTCTTAGACAAATTATGATTCTTCCTAAGGCCACAGGTCTTCGGCCATGGGAAATTACAAACTGTTAATGAAAGAGCTCTGCTCTACTATACGTTTCACTGGGATGATGATATTTTCCTGTCTTCGCTGGCTTCTGGTGCTCTGTTTAAACTGCTGTAGGTCTCACATGTTTACCGAAAACTGCCTGTAGCTTCCTGTTCACAAGGCATCACAGAGATTTCATTCTGATGGATTTGGTAGAGGCAGTCAAACATTTTTTCAAAGAGCAGTTTCCCCAAAGGTCCAGCCTGTCAAAATTAAAATTTTTCTTTTTATACTTTGTTTTTGATAGATTTTTATTATGTGTATTTCAATGGAAAATCTTGACCTTGACCAATGGGCTTCAAGTATTAGTAACCATTTTTGGTTACCATTCCTACCCAAAGCAAACGCCCTTTGTATCTGCTATATGTTGTTGCCAGAGTGGTTCAGATTCTCTTCAAAGATATAAAGCCTTAGAAAGTTCTAGGAAGTCAGTTTCAATTCTTTCCATTATCTAATCCTTTTGTTCAAAAGACAGTAAGTTTGTAGCAGCTGCTAAAGCATTTCAGGAAAATAGCTATTTCTACTGTGTTTTATTATATCTGATGCACCCACACAGCTAACCAAGAATGATTGCATTAACAGCAATAACAGTAATAGAGTTATAATCTGTGTTTGGATGGCAATTACATCATTTTTAAACAATTCCAGAAATTTTGTTTAATGAAATTTCTGCAGCATAAATTGGGGGCAAGCTTAGAGGACTGGATGGCCATTCTACATCTGGTTTCTGTTACCGAGAAGACGACAGACACCATGTGCTGAGACCATCTGCAGAGAAAAAGGTTGGGTTTTTTTCCTTTTAAGACAGACCGCTTTTGCTTTCAGCATCTCAGGCTTGAAGTAACACAAGGCACGTGTTATTTCCAGGTAAGTGTAGGAATGATACTGTGTGGGAATGGTATTGTTAAAATTGTTCTGTGTAGCGCTTAGCTGTATACTTGACATATGACGGCTACACTCTTGAGAAACTGAATGTCTCATTTTAAATATTTGGTGCTCATTAAGGGACTGATATAAAACCTGCTGTAACTGGTGTGTGTCTCCCTGACTTTACCCGCATGTGTTGGATCCTCAGCCCTTTTTGAGATTTGCTAATAGACCCAGATTCTGTGACAATATTAATAATTTGTCTGCCTTTTCACTTGAAGCATTCTAACTGGGTTAAAATACTTTCTTAATGGATGCCCAAAGGATGACTACAGAACTCTTCAAAAGTATCCTAAATAAGAAAGAAACAAAGGAAGCACCTTGTGTTACTCGTCACCATGATGATCTTTACCACTGTTCTTTGTCTGAAGTCCAAATTATGTTGATGAATGTACTCCAAGGCTTTATTGACCTGCAGCAGTCACCCAGAGGACAAAGCTGTTGTCACATGCCAGCTTTTGCCTGCAGAATGAGACCTCCAGATGCCAATGTTGACTGAATCTTCCAAAGTTGAGCATGCACTGGAGCTGATGTTTGGGGCTGAAGTACACAAAGAGATTAAAAGATTATTGGGCCTTCCTGCAAAGAACCGTCAAACAATCTAACAACCCCTGAAGACAGAGAACAAAATCTCCATGCTGAGTAATAAACTCCACAAATGCATGGATTCTGTTAGATTTGAGGCTAAATTCAGAGAAAGCCACATCCAGTCCATGGACAGTCAAATGGATATGCTAAAAAATTATAATTATTCTATTAATAAATTTATGAAACAGAAATCCCATCCCTCTTTCAACTAGTTCTCAGGATCTGAAATGGAGTAAGTACCAGATGCACTTTTACCAGTTGATTAAAAAGATTTTTTTTCCCCCTTTTATTAAGGAGTCTTCCAGGAATACCAAATTTATTTTTTTACAGTATAATAATATCCCCCCTTGCAGATGTAGTAAACATTAGGGCAAAAGACACGAGCAAAAGACACCCCTCCACACTTTGAGACACATTGCAATTACTGACAACTTTGGCATTTGTATGACAGAGATTGTTTGGGGGGTCCTTGAAGCTGTATGCCAGTGACCATCTACACCACCTAGAGCTGTGGTGTCACTTAGACCACAACACTTAAATTCTTTATACAGTCTGTGATTTGGTATTTGATTTAGTCCTTGTGATAGGAGGTTGACATTGCTAGTTTTGGAGGCTGAAAGCCTGCTTCTTCCTAGAAATAATGAGAGAAGGCAGCCAGTATTTCCTCCTGCAAAACAAGTGATGGTAGAGGCAAACTTTCCCAGCTATGTCAGTCTTGTAGCTTAATCTCCATCCAGATGGATTAATTAGTAAATGGCATATGCCTCACCCCTTTCTACAGAGACAATCCACAGGATGTTTACTACTGTCAGGGATGATAAGTTTTGCTGCACTGTATTACTAAAGTGAGTAGTAAATATATTCGAATGTTAGAAGCTCTCCTTCAAAGTAGGTTAGCTATTTACAGGCGAAAAAGAGCTAAGAACTAAAAAAAAATGAGGGTAGGCAGGAGGAATGCTATCCAGAGATGCAGAAATGTTTTTATGGCTCTCAGTGTCATTTAAGTAAAGTGGAGACAAGTAGAACAGGTTTAAGACACATTAGGAAAAAGTATTTTAATCTTTTTGGCAGCAACACCTGTTTCTGTTCAGTCTCATAGGAAAAATAGCAACTGTCTACACATGACAGTAGCTAAAACACTCAAAAAGGCAGAATTACTATTGCAACACACTGTGCCCTGAAAAAACACTATGTCCTGTTGCAGAAAGAAAGCATAAATTTTTTTGCAGATAGTCTTCAGACAAGTTTCTGACTTTAAATATTTAATTTGACTGTTGTTAGAATAATGTGGACAAAGCACAGCACCATCTCCCAGATGGAAATCTCTTTACTGATTTGGTTTAGTAGAGGAAATTCTGTGCTTATTAAGAAGAACAAGCTCCTTTATCACTGTCTTATTTGAATTATAAATCTCCTCTTCCCAGTCTGTCTTTTCAGAAACATCACTATTATGGTCTGCTGTCACACCAGCTTGGGCTATAATGATACCATATCCCAAGCAATGTTAAACCTTCTCTGGGACTGGTTGGGTGAATTCCAAGAAAAATTAAGGTGCCACAGGAACTGATTCTGCTGCTTTCAGTATATGACCTTTAGCTGCTCTTGAATTGTACCAATAACCCGTTCTGGTAGTAACGATATCCTCTTATAAATCAGAAGTAAAATTTGGATTTTGATCTTAAGAGGTAACGAGAGACCCCATTACCTAGTTTCGACTTGACTTTTTGGCCTCCATGTTTTCCAGCACCCCACCAGGGGCTTTGCACCCAGCCTACAGCATTTTACCCGCAGCCTGCAGTACTGCAGGCTTTATATTTTAGCACATGTGCACACAGTTCTGTTTCATAGAACTCAGTCTTTGTGCTGTAGACCATCAGTCAGCTATGCACTGCTTCATTGTAATGAAATGGGACTGGATGATAGATCATTTGTTTCACTAAATAGAAAAACAAAAGGCAAAAGGTAAATCTATGCATCATATCTATTTTGGTGTTACAGAAAAAATACTTTCATAGTGTTTATAAAATAAATTCCTATAAAAATATAGTGATATTTAGGAAGGAGCATTATTAAATTTTTGGCCAATAGTGGCTGGGAAATAATTTTTGTCTTAAAACAAAGCCCTTTCCAGAAGTATTACTACTACAGTTATGACACCTGACCTTCCAAAATGCCAAAGGAGTGCTGTGATGCTCCGAACATCTGTAATTATACAGAAAAATGTGTCTGCTTGTTTCAATCAGGAAGCTGCTGTTGATGCGAATCTCCTGGTAGCCTGCTTTTACAGCACTTCAGTTCACATTGTGGAGTGGCCTTGGAGCACATCAACTGGGCTCCTTCTGATGAAGCTAAGTAAGAAGATGTGTTTCAATCGCAAGTGGGCATTTGGTCTTTGGGACCCCTCTGAAGCTAGTCCAAGAGTGGAGAATGCCCTGTCCCCAAATACAGCATATTAAAAACTGCACAGTGAGGATGCCAGGTTCTCAACATCAGCTGTTACACTGTTCAGATCTGCAGATCTGCTCCTGCTGGTCTGCTCAACCTGCTAAGGTAGATGTAGGCTAGGGCACCACTTTGTAGTTGACAGCGTGGTCTTGCTATGAGCTCTCTGTGTGGTGTGAGCCCTGTAATAGGGCATCATCTTTGAAGAAAATTGCTTCCACACTCAGTTCTGCAGGCATGCTTTCCATCTGAAAGAGAGGGAAATTATGTCTGAAATGTTGTTAACAGACAATTTCTTCCTGTGCTGTGACGCTTTTCAAATACCAGCTGCACCATACTTCAGCATGATCCTGATTATCGTGTTTAAAGCCACCTCTCAAAGTGTCTAGTTATAGACAATTCACATTTATTTATTCAGAAGACAAGATGAGGTAAGAACATTCTACTTATTCAGGTATTATTGGCTGTTGATCTTATATGTTACTGCTGGTCTCAATGAACTTTACTAACTTTTACAAAGTTCTTTCCAGTTTGACGCCATCCTTTGGACCAGTCTGAGAAATATTCAGGATTCTACCCTTCTGTGAATCCTCAGACCTGTATCTTGATTTGAAGCTCTCCAGTGTTTCAGAAGGCTAGCATTGATGCTAGTTTTAATTGCTATAAAACATATGTTATTAAATGATTATTTTAATTACATATTCTGATAGCATCAAAAGCACTTGTGAGATTGAGCATCGACTTATAAACTGTTTCCTTGGAGGGTGTTCACATGTGAAAAAAGGAAAATGTACCTGCATTGAATCTGCAACTTCAATTTTACTTTCTAAAGAGCTTTGTGGAGATCCTAAAAGCATTCAAAGTCTAGACTAATCGTGACTGTCAATTATATTTACGGATTTTGAAAGTTTGCTTTCTTCATTAAAATACTACTACAACAGAAAATTTTTTCACTGTATTTTGAATAAGTTGTCAAATTGCTGGTGCTTATCAGTAAAGAAATAAGTTGCTTCTGCTTTATTTCCCAGTTATTACTGTACAAGAAATATAACATATTTGAGGTGTGCTTTGAATATTTTTTTGTTTTTAGTCAGCCATAACTTGGCCAAAGCAAATGTAGGTCAATTCCATAAAATATTTCTGGCAGATAATACCATCTTTGTTCAGGATAAAGCATGCTGTTACTAATGGTAGGGGGAGTATTTCCAGTGCATCACCATGGCTTAACATGGTATCAATTTTTGCATATCCTGACAGCTTACCTTCCCCTGTCCCTCAGCTACCCAAAGGAAGTTGGAAAGTGTGAGAGATTCGTATGTTTTTAAAAGAATTTGTGGCTCTAGTTACTTTTTTTTTGTAAAACAGAGGTTGGAAGCTTGAAAAACAACACATGAGCAATTATTTTGCCTTGTACCATGGCTTTGACATTAGGTATTTGACAAACTGTTGCAACAACTGTTGCAGAACAAGGCATCGCCATTAACACAACTTCCATCCAAAGGAACATTTGGAGTTTATTTTTCTGAAGGCAATTTGGTCTTACAAATCTCTGAAAGGAAGGAGTATAGAAATTCCCTTCTGCTTTGCAAACAGGAGACCTAAAGATAAACTTGTCTCATGAACCACAAAAGTTAAATCAAAAACCAGATGGCTAGAAATTGTCCTCTACCTGTCTGGGGAAACCATAGAAATGAGGGATGCCTTTTTGAATGCCCACTTCTCTTCCTCACCTGCACAAGAACATCATATCCACTGAACCTCTAACTTTACCAGTGAAATAAATGGGATTATTACTGTTCTGAAAGAGGACTTTTCAACACAGTAATGTTGAGGAAAACCCTCTCCCAACACTTTAAACCTATTGGTATAGAAAACATTCTCTGTTCGTATTACCCAGTCTTATTCACTAGAAAAACTTTTTCTCTTTCTTTTTGCAATTATTTTTCTTTTTCTTTTTTATTTTGTCTTTTCTTTTTCTTTGTTTCATTTCCTCTTTTTCTTTTCATTCTTCTTTTTCTTTGCACATGCAAAAAGCCATGCACTATATCAGTTTACAACAGCATTACCAAGATTAAAAAATCCAGACCACCTAAATTAGGCAGTGTCAGACTTAGAGGTACTACACAAAACTGATATGTGTGTTTGTGCACATGTACTATGATGCAGTCTATAAATATATCACTGAGTTCCATTGTTTACCTTGGGTACCTGCCAATACATGGACAGAAGTTGCTCACTCATGGCATAGTAAAGTACTTTTCTGGCCACCTTCATTATACAGGGCCAAAATCCATGCCTTATTTACTGCACATAAGTTCCCCTTTAGCGCAGGGTTTTAATTATTTCACCATCTCACTTTTTTTTTTTTTTTAAGTAGCCATCAGTAGAGTTTGCAAAACTTCATTGTTATTATTATTAATGATAGTGATGGCTTTTTGGCAGATATAAAAGAAAATTTAGAGATTCAAGTTACAACTTTTTATTTTGAGCACCCAGTTAGGAACACTGAAGACCTGATTTTTCAAGGGGATGTGTAATAGCCATTCATATATTCAAAGCACAGCTTCCAGAGGATTTAATATAATTTGGAATTTTTTCCACATCTTAAATTGAAATGACTTCAGTTAGATACTTAGCCAATAAGTACCTCAATTAGCGAGACCACATGAAGTAAGTTTGATTTACACATCCTTGACTCCTTGCAGTTCCTTTGGTAGAGGCCAAAGCAGGATATCATTTTTCAAATAATCTATAAAATTATATAGTGTTTTCTCTTCATGCACTTCTGTACATCATTGTTTTCATAACTTTGAGATTCCTACAGTCAAGTCATCTTCATTGTATAACTCCGACTTGTGTCCAGCATTGTTCCAGCACTCAATGGACAAAAAAATCCCTGCTTATCCCAGGACTGGCTTATTATCAATAGATAGGGAAATTCTTGACAAACTGATGATACGCAAACTTCTTTTTGTTTTTCCAGTAAGGACTATAAAAGGCACATACAAGAAATTTTTTTTTTGCTTGCCTTAAACAGAGCAGCTCTACAGAGAAAGTAGTTTTTAACAGGGGACAAATGTGTTTTTCCCTCTGTAATTCTCCAAAATTGCAAAAATTTTCAGGAAAGTTTAGTCTGAGGAGATATAAAATATAAAAATTATCATAACAAATATTTAAGCCTTGGTAAAATTAAAGGCAACTTGTAAAAAAGTATCAGCAGTCTTGAGCACATAAGCCATGGTATTAAATCAGCGTGGTGAATGTACTGTTTACAAGGGAGATGGTGACAGCTGTATCCTGACTAACATGGGACGAAAGACCTTTTCACTGTCAAGAGGTAATTATCTAAGTGTATTAAGAAGTGCTTATTTTGTTTCATAAAACAATTGAACCGCATTCAAGATAAACTCAAAAAGTCTGAGAAGTAGGCTTAACACTTGTACAACAGAGAAAGGAATTAAGAGAAATTGACAAAGCCTGAAACAGAGAAAAAAGTTTCTGAACACATATCTTTCTGTCCTGTTGTCAGACCAATTGCTGTGTTTTCATGGATATAACCCATACATTAAAAACAAACAATTTTTTCATCAATGGTAAGCAAGGTTATAAATATGCATGATATATGCAAAGAGGAGTTTACTCAAGACCCTCTCTTGCACAGGACCACTCACATATGTCCTGGACTTTGGTCCTCTGTAAATCCACCATTTGCCCTGTCTTCAACTCTCCTTTGGCTCCACTTCACCAATCCGCTAAGATTGCTGGGGAGGCATCTCCACCCACAGCTGCCTCCTCCAGGAAAGCCTTACAGCTGCAACAGGTTATATATAAGTGTGACTACTTATCTTTAAGAAACGATATTTTAAAGGGCTACAAGTTATCTATGTGAAGATATATTAAGCATGTGACAAACTTGAATATTAGCTGAAACAATAAATTATCCTCATACGTCTCTCCAACCAGCAGCAACTTCTGGTACCTGACAGAGGCGAAAAAATCATCTACCAGTCCATTAGCCAATTTACTCTGTAGGACTATGTAAGTCTGCAAAGAACTTAATCTGCAGACAAAGTTAAGGAAATATAGTTACAGCAAAAGTGAATATTACATAGGTTCTTTGTGCAAATTAGTGCAATCAATTATGGATTTAAAGTAAGGGAGGTAGCCTTTTGTAATTATTTTTGGAAATAGATGTGTACAAAATCCAGATCTGCCAGTGACTGTCTTATGACAGTAATCTCTCTGTATGTGGTATGCAATACAGACAAGGATATTTCTGTGCCAGTGACAAGCAAAGACTTTTTTTTTAATTAAACAACAACACACCCTAATATCATGTCTGTGCTTGAAATGACTGTAGTAATTAATATTAAATTTAAAACTCAGTTACTGCAAATAACAAGCTTTTTAGTCATGATCCAGCATGCAAAGAACCATGAGACAAATCAGAGAAGCCTTTAAGTTTATTTTTATTTAGCCTGTCCCAATTTCTGCTTTTTATACACATGGATGTGTCAGCACTAGTTACCTACAGTTGCAAGTGCCTCTTCCCTGAAAATAAAATAACAGAAGAGTTCCCCATTGGGTAACTCAGCACATCATCCTGTGTTCCTCTTAGAGTAAAGAGTAGTCAGATAACAAAATGTGAACAAGCAAAACAAATGGGCTTTTCAAATGAAGTTACAGACTGGATTCTTCTTTAAATCATGAGTTTAATTATTTATTGCTTAAGCTGACATAAGAAGCTCCCTGTAACATAACCCATGAATTAAAATACAAATTGTATCAGACAGGCCTTTTCCACTTTTTCAAAATATTTGCATTAACACATTGACAGACGGTGCCTGTGTAGAGACATTTTCACACTTTGAGCAGCTGCAACTGTTCATCTTGATTGTTTTCCTGCAACACATGAAAAGAGTCGTGACTGCAAAACCCAGTACGCCACCCCTTATTGCTTAATTTAATACTCTAGGCTGTTCTTTCAGCAGCATGCAGGACTGAGGCTAAACGTCTCAACTTCTCAGATAGCAACAATCTTCTTCCACTGCTGTCTGGTTTCCACATCTGGTGAACAAATCCCAAGGGCACTGTAGTCTTGGCAGTGCTATAATTTTACATGGCCTTTTATGCCATGATATCATAATTATTTAAGCTATTACTTGCCTGTTATAATCCTGAATGTTGACCCTTGTGTTCCTGCCCTGATAATTAAATCCACCTTTTTAGGGTTGCAGGGAAAACTGTCATTTAAACTGTGATGTTTGTGGCCAAAGAGTTAGATTTGCCTTGTATTTGGAAATTCCCAATGTGCACAGGGGCATGTGCATATAACTCAGACATTCTGAGATGCTGAAGCACCACCTGGAATGGCTAGAGGGTTTACCTGGAAAGCACTTGTCTCAAAGCATATGTATTTACAGAGGTGGTTGAGAAATGTGTTAGATCACAATGCACCAAAACCTTGTTTTCTCATGAAGTATTTGCCTGTGAAAGAGTAATTGACAGCTTCGACTATTTCAAGCACAGTTTGAAAGTATGGCTGGACTAAATTAATCTGTTATTTTCTCTACCGATGGTACCTTAAAATAAGATATATTTACAAGAGACAGTAGTAAAAGTAAGTACTCCTTTCTCTTCAGTGCTTGTTTGGTATCCATATCCATACAGGATAGAGAAAACAGATTTTCTACTTAGAAATTTTAGTCCTTCAGATTACTACCCATTGCTGATTTTTCAGACAGGCAATGATGAACTGGCAAGAAGAAACCCAAGGGTGATCAAGAGAGACTTCCAGGCCTTGGGATGACTGGTTAAGGCGTCAGGAGCACAGTAGTGTTCTCTTCTATCATTCCGGTTGCAGGGAGGGATGAGGAAAGAAACGGAAAGAGCCAGTAGATCAATACCTGGCTCTGAGACTGGTGTCAGCAGCAGGACTTTGGGTTTTTTGGTCATGGCTTGGTTTACATGACACTGGGCCTGCTGGCAACAGATTGAGTACACCTGTCTCAAAGCGGGTAATAGTTCTTGGCACAGGAGGTGGCAGGGCTCATCAAAAGGGCTTTAAACTAGATTCAAAGGGGGAAGGGTATGAAACCAGGCTTTACAGATGTAAGCCTGGGGGTGGCATGCCAATGCCTGTGGGACGAGATGCTAGTAAAATCCCTCTGTCTGCTGACTCAGTGAAGTACAGGATGGAGATTCACACAGCAGCAGAGATGTAAGGTTCATCGATGGGTTAGAAACTATGGGTGTGTCTTGAAATGGTCAGGTAGGAATTAGGGCTTGTCTCAGCAAAAAGGTGGTGGAACCTATAACCCAACTGAATTGTTTCTACACTAACGCACGCAGCATGGGCAACAAACAGGAGGAGCTGGAAACCATTGGGCAGCAAGAAAACTATGACATAGTTGCCATCACAGAAACATGGTGGGATGACTTGCATGATTGGAGTGCTGCAATGGATGGCTATAAACTCCTCAGAAGGGTTAGGCAAAAAAGGAGAGGGGGTGGGGTGGCCCTGTATGCTAGGGACTGTTATGGATGTCTACAACTAAATGATGGTGACAATAGGCTTGAGTGTTTATGGGTAAGAATCAGGGGGAGTGCCAACAAGGCAGATGTCATGGTGGGAGTCTGTTACAGACTACCCAACCAGGATGAAGAGGCAGATGAAATATTCTATAAACAGCTGGGAGAAGTCTCAAGATTGTGAGCCTTTGTCCTCATGGGGGACTCCAACTTACCAGATATCTGCTGGGAATACAATAGGAGGTTACTGGAGTGTGTTGATAACTTCCAAACACAGCTGGTGAGGGAGCTGACTAGGGAAGGTGCCCTGCTGCACCTGTCGTTTGTAACCAGGGAAGGACTTGTGAGGGATGTGACAAGTGGAGGCCATCTTGGGCATAGCAATCATGAAATGATAGAGTTTTCAATTCTTGGCGAAGCAAGAAGGGGAGTCAGCAGAACTGCCATCTTGGACTTCTGGAGGGCAGACTTTGGTCTTTTCAGGAACCTGGTTAACAGAGTCCCTTGGGAGGCAGTCCTGAAGCACAAAGGAGTCCAGGAAGGCTGGACATTTTTCAAGAAGGAAGTCTTAAAGGTGTAGGAGCAGGCTGTTCCCATGTGCTGAAAAACAAGCTGTTGGGCAAAAAGACCAGCCTGGCTGAACTGAGAGCTATGGTTACAACTCAAGGAAAAAAGGAGAAATTATGGCCTTTGGAAGAAAGGGCAGGCCACTCATGAGAAGTACAAAGATGTAATGAGGCTATGTAGGGAGAAAATTAGAAGGACCAAAGCCCAACTAGAACTTAACCTGGCTTCTGACGTTAAGGACAATAAAAAATGTTTCTATGAATACATTAACAATAAAAGGAGGACTAAGGATAATCTCCATCCTTTATTACATGCGGGTGGAAACATAATGACAAAGGATGAGGAAAAGGCTGAGGTACTTAATGCCTTCTTTGCCTCAGTCTTTAACAGTAAGACCAGTTGTTCCCTGAGTATCCAGCCCCCTGGGCTAGTAGATAGGGGTGGGGAGCAGAATGAAGCCCCCATAATCCCAGGGGAAATTTTGAGGGACCTGATATGGCACTTAAACATACACAAGTCTATGGGGCCAGATGGGATCCACCTGAGGGTACTGAGGGTGCTGGCAGAAGTGCTCACCAAGACACTTTCCATCATTTATCAACAGTCCTGGTTAATTGGGGAGGTCTCAGTTGACTGGAGGTTAGCAAATGTGATGCCCATCCACAAGAAGGGCCAGAAGGAGAATCTGGAGAACTACAGGCCTGTCGGTCTGACCTCAGTGCTGAGGAAGGGTATGGAGCAGATCATCTTGAGAGCCATTACGTGGCACATGATGGACAACCAGGTGATCAGGCCCATCCAGCATGGGTTCATGAAAGGCAGGTCCTCCTTGACTAATATGATCTCCTTCTATGACCAGATGATCCATTTAGTGAATGAAGGAAAGGCTGTGGATGTTGTTTACCTGGATTTCAGTAAAGCCTTCGACACTGTTTCCCACGTCATTCTCCTGGAGAAACTGGCTTCTCATGGCTTGGATGGGTATATGCTTCACTAGGTAAAAAAATGGCTGGATGGCTGTGCCTAAAGAGGTGTGGTGAATGGAGTTAAATCCAGTTGGCAGCGAGT